>OW569413.2:12138760-12738760 GCA_937662695.2 Halyzia sedecimguttata
CTTTGGCGATCGATTTCGGTAATTACCATCTTCAGGCCAGCTGAAAATATACAATGATATATACGTATTCTGTTCTGGTTTTGTTTTGATAAAATAAATTGATGTTTACAAACTTTTGAGGTTAACTAAGAGTGTGCAACTTACTGTCTACTGAATTAAAATGGATATGAATGTATTATATATTTGTGTACTTCTCAACTTTATTAATGTTCTATTTTTTATTATTTATTCGATATATTATATTGTAATTAAGTGGAGAGTCTTAGGGGTGTTTACTTGTTGGAATGTCATTCAATTGTGGGAGAGGTGAAAAGCGAATGTGAATACTGTCAAATTTTTGATATTATTTCTGTGGCAGGAAAGATTGTGAATTTCTGTTCTTTTTATGTATCAATGAGCTTGAAAATGTTCCTTCCATTAAATTCTATGTTATCATTTAATAGAAATGGATCATCTCTATTTTTGTGTATCTCAAGTTGTTCGAGTAATACCATTTTATAATAATTATCCTCTTTGTGTAGTACTTTTAAGTTGTCAAATGTAATATTTAAAAAGATTAAATTAAATTTAATAGAAGTCAAATACAAACAACACTTCTTAAAAAAGAAATCAAAAGACAATATCAACAGTCCGGAATAATCGATATGAAACTAAAATTTTTCCACCACTACCTCAATAAATATTTGAATACTATCGAATATCAAAACTTAATTGAAAAACTGGAAGAGGATATATTCTATTCAAACAATGAGGCAGACAGAAAGAGAAGAGCAAAGCTGCGGAAACTAATTGAAGATAAGAACACACTCATGAAGTCCCAAACGAGAACCTGCAGACGAGAACCAGAAACAACAACACCAAGCTCACATACATTTCACGACAAATTCTCTAATCTCTCAAGGATAACTTTGGATGAGGATGAATTGAGAGTATTGAACATAGGACAGAAATTCGCACCAATCCCCAGAACAATGAATGTCTACAAAACTGCAGTTGATCTAGAAGTAAAAATCAGGGGTAATCCAGAATATCACACAATGGCTAACAAATTGGCAGAAGATCTAAAAATATATAAAAATAGAAAGGTAAGAGCGTGCAACCAAGAGCAATTTAAAGATAATGAACATTTACAAAAAACTATGAAATCAATTCAAAACAGGTTAACTGATAACGATCTTATATTAACAAAAGGTGACAAAAATGCAGGGCTAGTACTATTAGAAAAGAAATTATACATTGAAAAAACATTAACATTTTTCGAAGAAAATAATATAGTAAAGTGTAAAAACAATCCCTTACAAAAATATAGCACTTAAGTCAACAACACACTAAAAATGACTCTTCTAACATTACAGAAATTCAATGAAACAATTCACACCATGAAAGAAAAGAATCCACAACTCCCGAAATTATACAGTACGATTAAACTTCACAAACCAAACAAAAGCATAAGACCAATCACATCCGCAATAGGTTCACCAAGTCACAAGATCTCAAAATTCATTAATAAATTGTTCAACAAAAAACTAAAATATAAATCAAACTATTCCATAAAAGATTCAACAGAACTTATTAAACATTTACAATCTCTCGAACTTGAACCGAATAAAACTTATAAGATCATATCATTTGACATAATAAACCTCTATACTAACATTCCCATAGACGAGTCCCTCTCATTATTAAAAGAACAATTAATGAAATACGCCCATAATGATGAATTAAATATAGATGATGCAGACATAGAAAACATAATGAAACTTAGTCAACTAATAACAGAACAAAATTTCTTCATATTTGACGAAATAATATACCTAATGAAAGACGGTTTACCAATGGGCTCACCATCTAGCGGACTAATAGCAGACGTATATGTAGATCATATAGAAGAACAGATAATGCTCCTACCTTGTAATACTCATATTGTAACCTGGAAAAGATTTGTAGATGACATCTTTTGTCTATGGTCAGGAACAGACAAAGAACTGGAAAACTTTCTTACAGATATTAATTCAAGATTCAAGATTAAATTCACAATAGAGCATTCGATATCAAACTCCTTAAACTTCTTAGATTTAAATATAACAATGAATAGAGAAAATCAATTTTCCTTCAACATCTACAGAAAACCAACACAAACAGAATCTATTATACCATTTAGCTCCTATGATGCACCCACTATGAAAAGAGCCGCTTTTGGATTTTTGTTCCACAGACTGCTAAACGTCCCACTATCCCAAGAAAACTATAAAAAAGAAATGGACATTATATATCAGATAGGACGAAACAATCAATATCCGAAACAATTCATAGATGAAATTTTTGTTTCAATGAAAAGAAAGATGATAATGAATAAAATCTACCCCCACACATCAGTTGAAAAACATTTTGTATCGACGCCATATTATAAAGAACTCAATGAAAAAATGGATACAACTTTGAAAGACTACAATTATACTTTAACAAATAAACGACATAAAACTCTAGCAGATATATTAGTCAATAATAAAACAAAATACAAACGGGAACAGCTCAGCGGAATTTATGAAATAACTTGTACTAATTGCCCTTCATATTACATAGGAATGACCACTCGAAATGTAGAAAAGAGATTTAAGGAACACAAGAAAAATCAACCCCGATCTGCTCTAGGATCACATATAGACGACACTAAGCATAATATTACATTTGACAACTTAAAAGTACTACACAAAGAGGATAATTATTATAAAATGGTATTACTCGAACAACTTGAGCTACACAAAAATAGAGATGATCCATTTCTATTAAATGATAACATAGAATTTAATGGAAGGAACATTTTCAAGCTCATTGATACATAAAAAGAACAGAAATTCACAATCTTTCCTGCCACAGAAATAATATCAAAAATTTGACAGTATTCACATTCGCTTTTCACCTCTCCCACAATTGAATGACATTCCAACAAGTAAACACCCCAAGACTCTCCACTTAATTACAATATAATATATCGAATAAATAATAAAAAATAGAACATTAATAAAGTTGAGAAGTACACAAATATATAATACATTCATATCCATTTTAATTCAGTAGACAGTAAGTTGCACACTCTTAGTTAACCTCAAAAGTTTGTAAACATCAATTTATTTTATCAAAACCTAACCAAAACAGAATACGTATATATCATTGTATATTTTCAGCTGGCCTGAAGATGGTAATTACCGAAATCGATCGCCAAAGATTATAAAAAAAAAAAAAAAAAAAAAAAAAATTTATTTACAAAAATAGTATGTTTTAATTACATCCCTCTATTTAATCATATGACATACTATGGAAGAATCTATTTCTAAAAATGCATAAGTATATTTATTATACGAAGCCATTCATGAAGGACCCGATTAGCAGGAACGCTCTTAACTTGTTGATTTTTTAACAACGGTATCGCCATTTTTCATTATTATTTTTGAAAACGCTAAACAGCGTTCATGGCCATTGAGAAGATACTGTCTGAGCTCTGCGGGACTCGTTCTTGATTTAATATCGAGTGAATGTTGGCATATGATTTCACGCTTCAAATATTCACTGGTGGGGAGAGGCTGATTTCCGTGTTTCGTTTCATAGGTGGCGTGGGCGATTATAATGATCGACCAAGCCGGCTCTGAAAGGCTTAACCCGGGTCAGTTTAGTTGAATTTGTTGGGAAAGCTACAGGGTACTGATGAAGGCCAAGAAGCCAGAAACGCGTCTGCTCTTGCTTTCTCGGCAGATCAATGAACCCCCTGGGGTCTATTTGATTTGTGAAATATATGCATAAGTATATTCATTATACGAAGCCATTCATGAAGGACCCGATTAGCAGGAACGCTCTTAACTTGTTGATTTTTTAACAACGGTATCGCCATTTTTCATTATTATTTTTGAAAACGCTAAACAGCGTTCATGGCCATTGAGAAGATACTGTCTGAGCTCTGCGGGACTCGTTCTTGATTTAATATCGAGTGAATGGTGGCATATGATTTCACGCTTCAAATATTCACTGGTGGGGAGAGGCTGATTTCCGTGTTTCGTTTCATAGGTGGCGTGGGCGATTATAATGATCGACCAAGCCGGCTCTGAAAGGCTTAACCCGGGTCAGTTTAGTTGAATTTGTTGGGAAAGCTACAGGGTACTGATGAAGGCCAAGAAGCCAGAAACGCGTCTGCTCTTGCTTTCTCGGCAGATCAATGAACCCCCTGGGGTCTATTTGATTTGTGAAATATATGCATAAGTATATTTATTATACGAAGCCATTCATGAAGGACCCGATTAGCAGGAACGCTCTTAACTTGTTGATTTTTTAACAACGGTATCGCCATTTTTCATTATTATTTTATATCAACTGAAAATTAGCCAATATTCCAGTTTTGTTTTCACTGAAGATATTCTGAACCCAATTTGATAAACTTAACAAATTATATATTTCCATCATCATAATATGGATTATCCAAGGGCATATAGGATAGGGGTAATTATAATATCCTATTTGGTCATTTTGTATTCAATCATACTTTGTTTGTATGAAAAATGAACACAGACAGATAGAATTCGCATTCTGTGAAAACATAGAAGTACGATGTATTATTGAAATTTTGAAAGATCATATCACCGAAAGTATTAGCTTATTAGATTTGAAAATGACATCAATGGATTTTTATGATGAAAATGCATCTTACAAAAATTTGAATTTGAAATTTGTAATGTAATCATTTTAACGGCCAGCCAGTCGGCCGGACAGAATCGATTTCGACCACGGATTTTTGATCAGTGTGTCGAACCAAATCATTTGAGATCACTTTCAGCCAAAAATACGAAAATTACAGACATTTGGGCAAATTGATAAGCACTCTATTCCGAGGAACAAAAGCGCCGAAAATGATCGTCCAAATGTAGTATATGAAAATACTTACACACTGACTTTGTCTTCAAATTCAACCTTCCATATATTATTTGAGTTATGTAAAATAATAATATGTCATTGATCGTTTCCGCACTATTTTATGAATGGAGAGATAAATATAGCATAATGCTCTCGCAGACATTCAAGACGTATTTTATTACTCTAAATTGTATCAGATTCTCTCTACTTGGTTATAAGTACCCTCATTGATGGACAGGTTTGTCTAGGTCCATAAGTGGCAAGCGTTCAACATCACAAGAACTCTGTTCCACACAAGTTTCCATTTTTTATTTATCTTATTCGATGTTTTCCCAGGGAGGTACGTACACCAGAGCAGAATTTGCAACTGATTTTATATTGGATTTAAGTTCACATTTGCATTCAGTGTGCCAACTGACCAGATATGTAGGTACATTATCTGGTCAACATAATGTACCGAATTACATACGGTTGTCAGGAAAAAGTTCAGAAACACATAGGCGGAGGTTACACGGTCAGTCTGACATCAATCATGGACCAGATTGACGGGAAATTGATTCTATACACGTAGACTGATAGATTGATGGGATTGATGCCAAGATTGATGTCAGATTGGTGCCAGATTGATACCAGATTGACCGTGTAACCTCCGTCTTACATTATCTTACATTTGACGCATACCGAAATTGAGTTATGTTGACTAACTTGTCTTTCAGCCCAATTGAGTTATTATTGGACATACTTTGTGGATAGTCCTCACAGGTAATGCAAAGAAATAATAGCATTGATCAAAAATGTTAAAGTGCATTAAAAAACTTAATTATGTATATGTTAAATTCGATGGTTACGTCAAAAATGAACCGAAAGCATCAGAGAAATGCCCTCGAAGATAAATGATAATCATTAATCAAATTTTTTGTGAAACTCATCATAACTCATCGACCAAATCTTCGAGATTGACAAGAATATCCATCGATTCATCGATTAAGCTCTTAGTGAATGAAATGAACTAATATGTATTTGTGGAAAGAAGAAGAACAAATGATTGCATATTCAACGCTATTATATAAAATATATCAAATTTTGCTGTAATTGTTTTCTACAGAAAACTAGTTTATTCCTATTCATCATACTCCCATGCAGGAAAATAAATCGAATTTATTACAAAATATATATATTTCAAAATTTCAAATTCGTACAAATTATGTACAATTGATATGGCAAACATAATCGGTAATGATAACAGTTTTGAACTTCGAAATAAATCAGACATCGCAGTTGGAGTACCGATTACATTGCAAAGCTCGGTATTATCATGACCATCAACAAAAAAAAATAACAGATCACCTTAACTAAACTAAATCACATGATTGAAGGTACTCTCGATAACGAAACATGGCAGGGTCGACCTAGTTCCTAGGTTTGGAGTTATGGACAGTGGCATGGAAGCCAGTTTTCCAATCAGCAAAATATTTAACGGTTCTGACATTACCATCTTTCTCCACCAGCGAGTATTCACCTCTAACTTCATCCCCAACCCTCTCTTCCCTATGATTCTTGATATCTCCTGTATGTTGGTCGTTCACAGCGTATTGAAACTTATAGTAAGCGTCATGATGCTCCTTGTGCTTGTCGGATTCTGCGTCATTCTCTTCAGAATATCCGTCCTTTCCTTCTGAGTGGTCGTGTATATCATGGTGTTGTTCAATATTTGTGGACGATTGAGCATTGCTGTAAGAGTGGTCTTGGTGTAGGTTGTAGCCTTGATGTTGATGATTGATGTTGTAATTAACAGTTTGCTTGATTTTGCCGTGGTGCTCTTGGCTCAATTCAGTTTTGATATGCTCGTTTTGTTGGACATTTGCGTTAAGCAGTTGCTGTTGCTGTATTTGAGATGAAATGTGGGCATTGTTGAACTGCTGGCGTAAAGATTCATAATTATTTTGCACGTTGTGGTTGGATGAAATCTCTTGGTTGGTTTGAGATAAAGAGAAAGAATTTTGGGATTCCTTCTGCGATGATTGGTAACCAGTCTGGTATAGGTCATTGGAGTTCTGTTGTTGGGGAAGTCGTGGTGGCAGATAACCATTGTTTTCATTGTGGTATGATGCCTGATACACATTCTGGTCCAAATTATTGTTGAACTGTTGGTAAGCATTGTTATCTTGTTGATAAGAGACCTGCAGTTTTTGCCGTTGAGCGTCTTGCAACTGTCGATAAGAAGCTTGATATCCTTCTGTTTGTTGCGTTTGCTCCTGGTTGGTGTACTGTACTTGAGTATGTAGACTTTGAAGATTCTGGAGAAGTCTTTGTTGGTCGTTTGAATCATACACTTGGAGAGATGCGAGTGAGTGGTCGTAGGGACATTTGGGTTGCGAATTTTGTAGAACTACGGGAAGCTGGTATTGCACTTGTTGGATTCCTTGATGAAGCTGTGGTTGGGGTAAGTATTGGGGCAGCGGTGTCCTATATTGAGGTTGCTGGTGGCATCTGAGACCCTAGAATTCAAACCATTAAAATTGTAATATAATGATATCTTTAAAAACATTGATAGGTCGATATTTTAAAATTGAGGAGTTGATGAGAACAACCGATATTATTTTTAGATTGAGGCAGAGAGAAAGCACTAAAAGTATACTACTAGTCGGGACCAAGATTAAATTTCCCGAAATTATTATCACTTGAAACAAATAGTTTACCAATCGAATTTTTAACTTACTTCGCATTTGGGAGCATACTGCAAGGAAACTGGAAGTAAACCTGCTGTAGTACCTTGAAAATATACTAACACACTCAAAACCCATAAACAAGTGGCCATCTGAAAAAAAAAACAGAAAAATTGATTCATTTCAATATAATTTAAAATATAGCATAATGCATAATAGCATCATGAGGAATTCATCTTTGTTCATTTATTGACCTCAAAGTTTTTTTCATGTTGTTCCTCTTTTAATAATTTTGCCCTCAAATTTTGAATGCAAAGTATTGCAATGAGTGGAATATAAATATGTGACGGAAATTGAACATTGTTTTCGCTGCTCTATTTCAATCGATATATGTATGTTCAACATATTATATCTCTATTTAGGTATCTATAGATTTGGAGTTCTGCTGTTGATGTTATTTTTATATTTTGTTTCAATGAAAATTTGCAGAAACATAATTAATTCCAAAGTGGCCGACGATTTAATAAAATTGAGGAACCATCGTGATCGAATTTTTACCTTCGTGTACGCGCATCAATTCAGCCAAATCCTTATAATTTTTGAATTGATGAAGAATACGTAGTCTAATTCAATTATATTTGTCCGTAAACATGATAACTTTCGAAAGAAGGAACTTGAAATTGGCACAGTTTGGGGGCCTGGATACGCCGATCGAGTTCGTATCTGGAAGAAATCCTCTTATTATTTTCTAAGATATACCCCTTAGAACCCTTATTTTCACAAAATTTCCAAAACAACGGATCCTATCGAATTGAAATGTGGTATTTGTAGACTTCAAGGTTATCACAATTGTATCACTAGAAACGGAAAAAAAATATTCTCAAGAAAAAGTCAATATCTCAGAATCTTATGGCTAGAATTCATATGAATGAGTAAAATGTAAACTATGTTTTCCGGAAATTCATCTATTAGGTAAAAGATCACAACAGAAAATATGGATTTGCTGTAAATTAATTTACTCATACTCACTGATGTAAGCAAACGATTAATTCGTTGCTATGGATTTGATAATATATATTGATATCATTTTTAGTCGAAATTACTTTGACAGATTGACTAAACTGGACTACCTTCGGCGGAGGTACAAGGAAAAGTAAAACTGCCACGATGGAGAAATTTTACTTGCCTGTAATCCTGTCGATCAAAATATGACATGGTTATTGTACGTTTGAAAAATAAGCACTCTGTTCCGAGGAGCAAGAGTGCCAGAAATATCATTTCGCTATTGCACAGAACTTCGTAATTTTTTGTATTAAAGTGTAATTATTGTCGAATAATGTGTTTAATATTGAGTATTGATATCAAAACTATTTTTACTTATTTTCTCCTTAAGAATAGTTTTTGAAAGAACAACTGATTCTGGGTACCAGATTTCTCTTATTTTTGTTTATATAATTTCGATGCCTTTTCATCACATTCTTGATATATTAATAATAAATCTCCATACCTATATATTGAAGAAATTAAATAACCTTGGGGAAACAACCTCTGAAATATTGTCAGTTGAAATCGTCAACGTTTTCAAGTATGTAGAAAAATCGCTCTGATTGATTTAATTTACTTTGTTAAAATTTATTTTTTTTTTATTTTGTTACTGTTGACTCAATATTTTTGACCACCATGTTCCAGAATAAAAATTCCAAGGTTTTTGACAAGATGAAATTTTTTGGATATGTTGAATTGAATTGGATTTTTAAGACGCTACAAAATATGAAAAATGAGAAGCCCTGTGGACAGGAGCTTTGGCGCTCTGGTGCAAACTTTAACAAATTATATCTCCGAAATTATTGGTCTCTGGGAAAGAAATGAATGGATTCTTTCTATAGAACTGTATCATGACAGAAATTAAATTCAAACAGACCCATTGTCCCCAATAACGAACTTATCCGAGATATTTATTCCTCAAATCTACTCTGAAAATTATATTATATCAATTAAAACTTAGACAATATTGCAGTTTTGTTTTTACTGGAGACATTCAGAACCCAATTTGATTATGTATCTTACCAAAGTATATATTTCGATTATCATATGGTTTATCCACGGGGCACGGGCATTATTTTATCACCTTAAAAGTATAATATCATATCATCCTCATAATTCTACGATAGCTGAGGTTATTTCATTTGTCATTTTGCATTCAATCATACTTTGTTTTCTAGAACAGGGGGTGTATTTTATATCAAGAATAACGAACCAGAAATAATTTTGAAATTTATCTCTAATAGGAAAATGAGATGTATGAACACAGATCATATAATAATTCATAGATAGAATATTTAACTATAGCATTCTGTGGAAACATAGAAGTACGATGTATATATTATTGAAATTTTGAAAAATCATATCTCCGAAAGTATTAGCTTGTTAGAGTTGATGATAATATCAATAGTTTCTTATGATGAAACTGCATCTTAAAAATATCGAATTCGAAATTTGTAACGTAACAATTTTTTTTTTTACTCCGAAACCATCCGGCTGATATGGCCCAATAACGAAATTAACCGAGATATTTATGTCCCAAATCTATTCTGAAAATTTCAATTGTCTAGCTCATTCCATTCGAGAGTTCTCGTGTTAACGGCTGGCCGCACAGAATCGATTTCAACCACGGATTCTTGATCAGTGAGTCGAACCAAATCGTTTAAGACAATTTTCAGCAAAAATTCGAAAATTACAGACATTTGGGCAAATTGATAAGCACTCTGTTCCGAGGAACAAGAGCGCTAAAAACTAAGTATTTGTGGTCCATGCATTCGGTGATTTTTTTTGGATTATCACTTTTTCGCACAAACTCATGATTTTTTTTTATTTGTCGACACCTATCCGGAGATTTAATCCTGAAGAAGCAATCTCACGTATACACTCACCATTTTTTCAAGACTACTTTTAACGAATGCCCAGTTTGAATATGAAAAGCCCGACGTACTCTACTGATTCAAAATCGGCATTACTGAATCTTATATAGACGGAAATGTAGTAGTGGATTTTTAGCGGTAGGTATCCTCAAAACATGATATCCCTATCCCAGGCACTTCGGACTTTCACAATCAGCTGGACCACTTCGTTATCAGCCTGTGAGGGGTGGGGTTCCGTGCTACCGAACCTCTCTTAATTTATTCCAAACTGGGCAATTAATAGGAGTTTCTTTCGATAATGTAAGAGTTTTGCACCGTTTATCTTCTTCGAAATTGGTTTTATTTGATAAGCGTTGACAAGTCGATTTTGTATTTTTATTTTTGGTGTGGAACTTGAGTCATAGGACAGAGAGGAAGGCAATGCAAATTTTGCAGTACTATTCAGTGTTTTCCCTGTTAATTATTACTTAAATAATTGTTTACTATCATAACACAATATGAAAATGATCAAGTTTGAAAAGCACTGTGGCCAGGAGCTTTGGCGCGCTTGTGGTCCCAATATTTCCAAGAATATACCGGGTGTCCCAGTATACATGTTCCACTGGATTACTCAGCCATTTAAAAAGATAAAAATTTGAGAATTTGATTATTCACAATTCGTTCAAGGAACCTTCAACTGAGATGAAGAAAATTTGAAAGTCACTTCCGTATTGACCGGAAGTGACTCCGACTTTTTTTATTTCATATAACACCCTATCTATTTTTTGCAATGTTTTATTTCTGCTAAAAACTACCTTTCCAACAATGTATCACACTTAGTATTTTAAATTTGATTTGATGGAGAAAACGTCAATTGAAATTTCAAATTAAAAGAATTGCAGTAGGCTACGATATTTTGTGTAATCTTGATTCTGACTTCAATAATCGTCATCAATAAAAAAATCTTACCAAGTTGAAGTGAACTATGTATTTTACCGAACGTTAAACAAAGAATGAATAGTAAAAGAAACAAAAAATTACAAAAAAGGGGCAAGAAATACCTATAATAACTAAAGCATATGTTCGAAATGTTGACCATCTGCTTCTACAGATCATTAAGCTTGGTGGACTAGTTCACGCGGAGTAATATTTCTCAACATCTCAGCTTTAAGGGCTCTATATGCATACCTTATTTTGTTTTCAAATCTTCCAAATCAATAGGAGGAGTCTGGTACGCACGATCTTTCAAATATCCCCAAAGTCAAAAATCCGGCGGTGTTAAATCTGGAGATCTTGCAGTCCATCTTATCGGCCCGTGTGTGCCGATCCTTCTATCTTCAAATGGACCGATAAGATGGCCTGCAACTTCTCCAGATTTAACACCGCTAGATTTACTTTGGGGATATTTGAAAAATTGTGTGTACCAGACTCCTCCCAATTTTTTTGAAGATCTAAAAAACAAAATAAGGAATGCACGTAGAGCATTCCGAGGTGTTGAGAAGTGTTACTGCGCGTGGACTAGTCCACCAAGCTGAATGATGTGTCGAAGCAGATGGTCAGCATTTCGAACGTATGCTTTATTATAGGTATTTTTTGCCCCTTTTTCTTGTAATTTTTTGTTTCTTTTACCATTAATTCTTTGTTTAACGTTCGGTAAAATACATGGTTGATTTCAACTTGAGTAAGGTTTTCTTTATTGATGATAATTATTGAAGTCAAAATCAAGATTACTGAAAATATCGTAGCCTACTGCAATTCTTTTAATTTGAAATTTCAATTGACGTTTTCTCGATCAAATCAAATGTAAAATACACTTCCGGTCAAACCGGAAGTGACTTTCAAATTTTGATTTTCTCAGTAGAAGGTTCCTTGAACGAATTGAAAATCATAAAATTTTTATCTTTTGAATTGGCTGAGATAATCCAGTGGAACATGTATACTGGGACACCCGGTATATCCGACTGTAAAAACAAGCGTCCATAATATACTGTTCCACTTTTAGGCCGAGAAAGGATTAATTTCGACTCAAATACATATGTATATTCACTGTTGGGTCGATAATAAACAGTGCTATGTCTGTGGTGGCGCACGGACCCATTCGAATACATACCTACCTTGGTTGGTCGAAAACAAACAGTGCTTTGTTCGTGGTGGAGTAAGGACAAAAAACAGTCCAATAAAACAATTATTCCATGAGATAAAAAACATCCGGCTTTGAAATTCGTAAAATGATTAATGATATAGGAAATGAAAGATCGACTTAAATTTAGTAGATATAGGATTCATCAAAGATATTATTTTGATAGAAATGAAAAAAAAACTTGGTTCAAGCACTGACGTGGACAATAGAACATACGCGCAAAAGCTCCTGACTTCACGTTAGTGCTTGAACCAATTTTTTTTTCGTGATTTTTTTGAAATTTTCTAGGGGTACGGTTCTTACAAAATTTTTTTTTCGAAATTTTTTTCAAATTTTCTAGGGGTGTGGTTGTTCTTACGAAATTTTAAACACGTCTTTATGTTGATTTTCTACTACTAGTTACCAAGCTTCAATTCGATCGATTCTTTATTTTTTGAGTTATCAAGGAAATAATATTCCAGGTGGGTATAACTCGGAGACCGTTAGACCGATTATGTCGAAAACGAACTTAACTCTCCCATTCGGATACGCAACCTACCCTGACAATTGCAAGTCCCTATCTCCTTTCGTTCGAAAGTTTTCGAGGCAACGGTCACCCATCTACTGAACTCACATAAGGCTGCTCGAACTGCTCCAACAATATTTAACTGATCGTGTTAAAACTTGAACCTTGATAGAAGAGGCAGGTTCTAAAGGCTCTTGCAAAATTTCAACAATTTCAGACGAATAGTTACTGATATATAGATTTTTTTTTTCAATTTTCAATGATTTTTTAAAAATTTTCTAAAATACTATCCTCACGAAATTTTGCAAGAATTTTCGCGTTGGCATTCTTCAACTAATAACCATGTTTGAATTCAATCGGTTTTGTATTTTTTGAGTTAATGAGGAACAAAAAACAACCAAATTTCAGATGGCTATAACTCTGAATCCGTTTGACCGATTATGCTTATAAACGAACTCAAATGTTGCATTTAGATGCACAACCTGCTAACCTGAAATCTTCCGCTATCTCTTTCCGTTCTCAGGTTATCGTGACAACAAAAATATTTTTTAATAATTTTTTAATAATTTTCTAGCGATATGATTCTCACAAAATTTCACAAACGTGCTTAGGTTTATATTATACAACTATTCACCAAGTTTCAATTTGATCGGATCTATATTGGTTGAAAACAAAATTATTACTCGGAAACCATTGGGCCGATTATGCCCATCAACGAACTTGTCCGTCGTATTGAGATGCGCCACCTACCCTGAATATTTCAAGTCGCTAGCTCATTCCGTTCTCAAGTTATCGTGGCAACGGCCGGACGGCCTGCCGGACAGAATCAAATTTGACCACAAATTATTCATTGGGGAGTCGTTCTGAATCGTTTGAGACCATTTTCGTAAAAAAAAAATCGAAAGTTACAGACATTTGGGCAAAATGATAACGCGATGTTCCCCAGAACATACGCGCAAAAAACGAAAAAGAGCAATTGCGGCTAAGGGAATCGATCTTCGGTTTACGAAGCCAGGGCTCTAGCTAGGCGCTATAAACGCCGTGTACAACTGTACATATTTACGATGAAAGCAGGGACTCGAATAGAACTTCATTACTTATTTTCGATATGTTTTGACAATTTTCTATTTTCATGAAATTATCATCATTTTATATGTTTTTCGACGGTTTTTATCCCTCATCTTCATATTTTGCCATGCTTCCCGTTCGGAAGCGGTCCGAATTGGCATATTTAGCGATCTACGCAAACTCTTCATGATTCTTTAAATTCTCTCCAGGCACGTCAAAAATCAAAAACTGTTGATAACTTCGTTTGTGGACCAGTACATCTTGATCGTTGAAATATTTCGGAAATAATCAATATAGATCCGATCGGGTTCAAATCTAGAACTTTACTGTAAAATATGATTTTGAAGGCTTTGGATTGCAATGATATCTGACGGATAGTTTCTGAGATAGAGAACTTTTAAAATATATATTTTTTGGCGCTCTTGTTCCTCGGAACAGAGTGCTTCTCAATTTGCCCAAATGTCTGTAATTTTCGAATTTTTTGATGAAAATGGTCTTAAACGATTTGGTTCGACTCACTGATGAAGAATCCATTGTCCAAATCGATTCTGTCCAGCCGGCCGTCCGTCTGGCCGTTAACACGATAACTCTCGAACGAAAGGAGTTCGACGATTGAAATTTGCAGGATAGGTTTGCAGCGTAAATATCTCGGACAAGTTCGTTAACGGGCGAAATCCATCAAGCGGTTATGGCCATTTTTAGTAACAACATTTTTATGGATATTTCCGAAACCGATCCTTCGATCTATCTGAAATTTAGCATCAAATTGTAGAATAATGACCTTTATATGGATGCGAAGTTTTGTATTGATCGGGTTGCCGTAAAGTGCCAAAAAAAAGTTTGAAAATTTTTAAGTTTTGTTTCTACAATAACTCTCGAACAGAATGAGCTAGGCAGTTGACGTTTCCAGAGTAGGTTCGGGAGGTGAATATCTTAACTCAATGAAAAATTATATACGATTTACACTTATTTATTCAATATTGTGACACGTTTCGTCGACACAGCGACTTCATCAGACTACATCATACTGTATGATGTAGTCTGATGAAGTCGCTGTGTCGACGAAACGCGTCACAATATTGAATAAATGAGTGTAAATCGTGTATAATTTTTCATTGAGTTAATATGGATTTACATCAAGTAAAAGCCACAAGCATTAAATTTTTGATGAATATCTTAGTTGAGTTCGTTATTGGGCGAAATCGGCCGAATGGTTTCAGAGTACCTAACGATGAAAAAAATGTTCATTTCCATTAAAAATTGCAAATTAAATTTTTCTAAGATGCAGTTTTACCATAAAAATCCATTGATAACATTTTTAACTCTAACAAGCGAATACTATCGGAGATATGAATTTTCAAAATTTCAATAATAAATCTTATTTTCCTATGAGAGATAATAATAATAATAGTAATAATAATAGTTTATTTAATCCTTTCAGACAATCCATATTGTATAGGACAGGTCAAGTAACAAGTATTTTATAATATACAAATCATATAACTAAGGAGTCAGAAAAATACTCCTTTACAGAGTAGAAACATTTTTTTAGCAATATTTTCTTTACTTCTCTTCTGAACATATTAAAATTCAAGGTCTTCACAAAAGATGGTAGATGATTAAAAATCTTTATACTCTGGTATAGAGGAGAGCATTCAAATTTGTGAGTTCTGTGCCTGGGCACCCGGAGAATCCGCGAATTTCGAGTTTCATATTCATGACAATCAGATAATCTTGTCCAATCAGTTTCATTTTCCTTGGCATAAAGTAAACATTTGAGAATATAAATACATGATAGTGACAAAATTTTGTTTTGAATGAACACTGGTCTACATGATGTTTGTGGACTTAGATTAAAAATAGCTCGAATAATTCTCTTCTGTGCGACAAAAACCCTGGAAATATCAGAGCAGTTTCCCCATAGCAATATATTATAGGAGAAGTGACTGTGCACCATACTCTAGTACACGTTTATTACACAACTGATAGGTAGTGTTTTCCTTACTCGATTTATCGCAAAAAAAGATCGGTTCAGTTTTGTACATATCACTTCGACGTGTGTGTTCCATTTTAAGTTTCTATCTATATGAATTCCAAGAAATTTGGTGCAGTCAGATGGTGTTATAGCGTTTTCCATGTAATTTATACGCAAAGTATCACTGTCATCATTTCTCAAACCGAAATAAATGCACACAGTCTTTTCAACATTCAACATCAGGTTATTCGCACGACACCAAGAAACAAACTCCCCAACAATGGACTCACCGGCCCTTTGAAGACCCCCACGGTCCCGAGCTGAAACCATCACCGATGTGTCATCGGCAAATAACGTCACATGGAAGCTGGCCAGCCAAACAGGCAAATCATTGATGAATAGCAAAAATAATAGTGGTCCCAACACGGAGCCCTGAGAAACTCCAAGGCCAGTATGATGTCCTACAGAATAACTTTCCTCCACTCTAACAGAAATCGTTCTACCATTAAGGTAACTACGCAACCATTCAGTGAATACACCCCTGAATCCCATATTATAACCCTTCTCAAGTATGAACTCAAAAGAGAGTGTATCAAAAGCGGAGGAAAAATCAAAAAATAATCCAGCAACATGTCGTCCGTTATCCAAACACTCATAAACCGATTCCACAAAATTGAGTGCAGCCGTTTGTGTTGATCGACCGCTTCTGAAACCATGTTGTGCAGGGTTAAGAATGCTGTATTTATTGAGATAATTCATCATTCTTGTGAAAACAATTCTCTCGAACACCTTAGAAAACACGCTAAGAATTGATATGGGTCGGTAGTTTGCTATCTCATTCAAGTTGCCTTTCTTGAATACTGGAATTACTATTGATTTTTTGAGAATGCTTGGAAACTTTGCGGTCGTGATAGACATATTAATAAGATGAGCAAAATGCCCACTGATAACTTCGGCAGTTGCCTTCAGTATCTTTGCCGAGATAGAATCAACTCCAACGCTTTTCCTATTTTTAGTCCTCTGATGGTTTCCTCTATCTCAATTACCGATACAGGATAGAAGAAAAAACTATCATCCACCAAGGGTGACACAGAACAAGATCGTGATAAATCTTGACCATAAATTGAATTTAGTTTTACATTTGCCATAGTAGCAAAATGCTTGGCGAACAGCCCGGCCAACCGAACGGGATCATCGATTAAAATCCCATCCACTTCAACAGCCATAGATTCACGAACTACATTTGTTTTACCAGTCAAACTTTTTACTATATTCCAAACTGTCTTATTTTTATTACAAGAATTTTCAATGGCTAAACTATGGAACCTATATTTGGTGTCCCTAATAAGCAAATTATGACGATATTTGGCATTCCTATAACTTTCGTACGAGTTTGAAGAACGAATATTTCTGTGAACCCAATGAAGATTTCTCAGGTTGTACTTACTTTGAATTAACTCTGGCGTTATCCAACTTTTCATAGATTTGCCCGAAACTACCCTTCCCAGAGGACAGCACTGTTCGAGATAATACTGAAAGATGTTAACAAATGACTCGAAACATTGATCAGTATCCGTATTCAAATAAAGTTCAGAAAAATTATAAATCGATAAATCCTCAACTAATTTATTTAAATTTTGTTGGCTTAGATTTCTGAATGAATGGGATAATTTCTGCGTGTATATTGGCTCGAAATTCATCTCAAGCAATATTGATCTATGATCACCAATATGGGGTTCAAAAACTAGAGCCTTATAGTTCTGCGGGGCGATATTTGTGATAATGTAATCGACCTTAGAAATGGAAGTATGACCATTCAAGTTAGTGAACACTCTCGTAGGGTCTTGAGATGTTACGCTCAGTCCAAAACAATCTAACATTTCCCTTAAAGCTTTGGTTTTTTTACAGTCAATTTGGAGATAGTCTATGTTCAAATCTCCACATATTAAGATAAAATCCACAGAATCAGAACAAGTCTGCAGTGCACAGAATAACCTTTCAAAAAATAAGTCAAAATCACCGTTGCAGGGCCTGTAAACCCTAATAATAGTCCCTAGACGGATGCCTTGAACCGAAATAATAACTCCACAAATTTCAACGTGCATTTCCTCTGATAAACTCGAAACCGATAATTTCTTCACCTGTAATCCAGCCTTTGTATATAATATAGATCCACCATGCTCTCTGTGAGTACGGCAAAAATAATCAGCTTGAACATAGCCAGGGATGACCATAGAACTAACACTGTCTGCACTGCACCAGTGCTCAGCTACACTCAGCACAAGATGCATCTATACTCAGCACATAAATGTCAAAATTATTTCTGCTTCGTTATTCTTGATATAAAATACACCTCTCCTGTTCTAGAAAACAAAGTATGATTGAAAGCAAATGACCAAAGAAATAACCTCAGCTATCGTAGATTATGAGGACGATATGATTTTATACTTTTAAGGTGATGATATAATGCCCGTGAATAATCCATATGATGATGAAAATATATACTTTGGTAAGATACATAATCAAATTGGGTTCAGAAGTGTGTAAGTTTTAATTCATATATATAATATAACTTTCAGAGTAGATTTGAGGAATGAATATCTCGGATAAGTTCGTTATTGGGGAGAATCGGTATGTTTGAATTTAATTTTTTTCATGATGCAGTTCTATCGTAAGAATCCATTTATATCGTTCACAGAGACCAATAACTTCGGAGATATGATTTGTCAAAGTTTGAACAAGAGTGCCAAAGCTCCTATCCACAGGACTTGAACCAATTTTTAATTTTCCAGTCATGCGATCCTCACAAAATTGTCTTCATGTCAGTATTTTTCAAACCAACTTGCGCGTTCTAATTCGATCAGATCAGTATTTTTCGAGTTATTGGGAAAACAAAATTTCGGATGGCTATAGCTCTGAAACCACTCGGTGGATTTTGCTCTTCAACGAACTTAGCCGGCACATTTGGACTCCATACCAACTCTCTGACTCATTGCGTTCGCTCGTAGTCGTGATGACAGCCAGCCGGGCAGATTCTATTTTGATCTCGGATTCTTCATCAGTGAGTCCAAGCTAATCGTTTGAGACCATTATAGGCCAAAAATTTGAGAATTAAAAATATTGGGACGAATTGATAGGCATGCTGTTCGCCAGAACAGTGCGCCAGAAAGCACTGAAGGGAGCTTCACAGCGCTCGTTCATTCAATGATAAATGGATTTAACCTATTACACTATTGTAATGTACGGATATAATAGATCCGCGATATGAAGGAAGCAATATATAAATATTTCAAATCGATGTCTTCTTATTTCACATTTTTCAGATACTGAAGATAATTTTAATGGTAAATCAAATTCATAGCAACAAATAAATCGTATACTTAGATACCATCATTGAGATAATATTATATGTAGTTCATACCATATTTTCTGTTATGATAATATAGAAGCTATACAGGGTCTTTCACGAGGAACCTCACCCATATTTTTACGGGAAACTACTGAACGTATTTTCATGAAATTCAGCACTTATAAGTACTTCACGATGCTGATGAAATCTAAAATATTTTCAAGGCATGAGCACCTCCGGTTTTTCCGGAAATGACGTCAACTACCGTTTTTCAAATTAGAACACCATTTTTTCATTGCAGAAATAGATTCCTTAGAAAATTTCAAGTTATTTTGATGTAACATTTTTTAGTTTTGGTTGGAAAATTCTCTCTGAGCGGGAAAATTCGAAATAAAAATCGAAAATAGAGCTCCGCTGAAACAAGAATAACTTCGAGGTTTTTGGATAGAAAATGTTCATTTTTGGGATTTTTCAAGATGTAAGATTGATGTATCCACTTTAAGAATCGAAATCGCGATTCATGATACAGGGGGTGAAAAAATCGCTTTCAAAGTTAGGGATGACAAAATCGTGAAAAATCAATTTTTTCAAATTAGAACCCCATTTTTTTATGGCAGATATTGAATCTACGTTAAAAAATAATGTGAGTGTATGCATCACACCCTTGCCCTAAAGTGGATATTTTCTGAGTTATTCACAAAAAACTGTTTTTCGTCTTGAATTTTCAGCTATTTCTTTTCCCTTCACGCCAAAAAGATGAAATTTTCAGGAACTGTTACTTAAACCATGTTTTAGATTTTACTACCCTAATATGCAAGAGAAAAAAGTTACAGGTTGTTCCTAAATAGATGGCGAATTTTGATTCGAATTTGTATCGGAAACCTCTTTATTTCAACTAATCGGCCATCGGTTTTCTCTCCAGTGATAAATAAATAATTCCTTATGAACCATATGCAAAAACTTACCATGTTTTACATTCTTTTTTTTTTAATGATAGATATCATTAATTACATCTGCCAAATTCCTCTTTATTCAGTAGCATTTTGTGTTTACTATTAATTTGGTGATAATTCGTATTAAGTTATAAAATCGATCACTATGCCTAATTTTACCAATGAAGATTATTTAAATCTCATTCTACTTCATGGAGAATGTAATAAAGTTGTAGATAGAACGATTCGACTGTTCATTGAGAGGTTTCCTGACCGACCCAGACCAACGAGAGATACCATTAACAGAACCATGACAAACTTGAGAAATGTCGGATCTTTCGTTAAGAAAACTATACACTGAGAAAAAAGTGTAGTAGAAGATGAGAACAACGAAATTACAGTTCTTGCATATTTTCGTGTGAATCCTCAAAATTCTCTCAATGATGCCGAGATTGATCTGGGATTATCTCAATCGAGTGTTTGGAGAATATTAAAAAAACATAAAATGCACCCATATAAATTCAATAGGGTACAGCATTTGAAGGAAACTGATTTCGTCAGGAGAACAGAGTTTTGCGAAGCTATGATGATTCGATTTCAAGAGAATGAAAACTTTTTGGACTGTATAATTTGGACAGATGAATCTAAATTCACAAAGAATGGTTCTTTCAATAGGCATAACAGTCATTATTGGGATGAAGAGAACAACCACCACTTCAGACAATGGAACTTTCAAGAGACCTGGAGTTTCAATGTTTTTTGCGCCATCAAAAATAATGCAATTCTCGATGTTCACATTTATGATGGGACTTTAACTGGTAAGATAGAACACTACACATGTTTGCATTATTTAAAGAATGTTCTCCCTTAGGAGATAGATATTCTGACATATTGACTCAAATAATTGAGCCGCTAGTACAGAACCATAATGACTTATGGTATCAACAAGATGGCGCGCCTCCACACAATTCACTCAATGTGTCAAATATCCTCTACAGGCTATTTGAAGATCGATGGTTGGCGAACAATGGTCCACATCTTTGGCCACCACGTTCTCCCGATTTAACTCCTTTAGACTATTATGTTTGGGGTAGGATAAAAAATATTGTCTACTCAACTCCCCTGACTGATAAAGAGGACTGCATAGAACGAGTCAGAAATGCGTTCAGGTTTGTTTAGATTTTTAGATTCATAGTTTTGAAACTCAATTTGGTTTTTAAACACTTTTGCAGATCTCTTCCTACCGATGAAATAAGAAGAGCAACGCACGAAGCATTCCTGAGACGTATAAATAAATGTCTAGAAATTAACGGTCAAAACTTTGAGCATCTTCTCTAGTTATAACTGCGAGAGTTTACCATGGTTCTCCTAATAGTAACTTGAAGTCGGTTTCAAGAAGGGGTGAAAAATCTACAGCATGGTTCAAATAACAGTTCCTGAAAATTTCATCTATTTGGCGTGAAGGGAAAAGAAATAGCTGAAAATTCAAGACGAAAAACAGTTTTTTGTGAATAACTCAGAAGATATCCATTTTAGGGCAAGGGTGTGATGCATACACTCACATTATTTTTTGACGTAGATTCAATATCTGCCATAAAAAAATGGGGTTCTAATTTGAAAAAATTGATTTTTCACGATTTTGTCATCCCTAACTTTGAAAGCGATTTTTTCACCCCCTGTATCATGAATCGCGATTTCAATTCTTAAAGTGGATACATCAATCTTACATCTTGAAAAATTCCAAAAATGAAAATTTTCCATCCAAAAACCTCGAAGTTATTCTTGTTTCAGCGGAGCTCTATTTACGATTTTTTTTTCGAATTTTCCCGCTCAGAGGGAATTTTCCAACCAAAACTGAAAAATGTTACATCAAAATAACTTGAAATTTTCTAAGGAATCTATTTCTGCAATAAAAAAATGGTGTTCTAGTTTGAAAAACGGAAGTTGACGTCATTTCCGGAAAAACCGGAGGTGCTCAATGCTCATGCCTTGAAAATATTTTAGATTTCATCAGCATCGTGAAATACTTATAAGTGCTGAATTTCATGAAAATACGTTCAGTAGTTTCCCGTATAAATATGGGTGAGTTTCCTCGTGAAAGACCCTGTATAGCTGATTCTTCAGAGAACCTCATTTCTGCCAAGACGAGCCAAAAAGCATTTCGACATATGTGCAAAACTCTCATAGTTTCGGCCTGGATAACACTAGATATTCCAAATTCTCAGTATAAGGTGAACAAATGGACTCATGAAATACACTAAGTTTCATTTGATTAACTTTTATACTTTAGCTTCTATAAATACCTGAAATACTTTGCCTTTGCCACTGGCTGACTGAGGTTCTCACTCATCAAACAACAACAAAATTGATTCCTTCACTACCCTTCCCATCTACTCCTATAAAGGGGAGTGCAGTTCTGTTCATAACATTTCTTATAGACAGATACTTTATTTCTTTGAAAACTAGATTAGTAAGTGTATAGTGTATTAGTGTATAGTGTACAAATGACGAAAAAGTGCCTGGACATGAGCTATGAAGAAAGAACTGCTGGTGTGCTAGCATTAAAATAGAAGAAACTAGGGAAGAAAGATAGAGAGTGGGCTATGAAAAAATATAAAAAAGCACTGTCGTGAAGCCGATACTTTTTGGCGCGCTTGTTCACGTTGGCTAATTCGAATTGAATGATCAGTGTTTCAAGCTCAGTGCGAGCCGGAAATCTAGTCATAGGGTAGTGGAAACCATTCACTGTCGGGTCAAAAATTAACAGTGCTGTGTCTAAGCTGGTGACTCTCATTAGTCGGATAAACTTCAAGGAGCTTCTGAGGGATCTCCTTGGGGAATACCTAGGAGGGTCAGTATAATCATAATAATGTATATAGCAAACACGCCAAAGCAGATTGACCCCACGTCAATGCTTTTTTAGCTTTTTTCTTTCATAGTGAAATCAATCTGCATTGGCGCGCTTGCTATAGACATGATTATAATTATACTGACCTTCCTAGGTCTTCTCCAAGGAGATCCCTCAGAAGCTCCTAGAACAGGCGTTTTCAATATTTTGATTTATAATAGCACACTTTTCGTTCATTAAAGTTTCACGGCATACTATGTATAACATAATTGATAGCGGATGCTTAATTAATAGGGTCTCGATGACACCTTTAGGTACGAAGCCCCAAAAAGCAACGTATAATAATAATGATGAAAAAAGCCCTGTGGACCGGAGCTTTGGCACTCTTGTTCAAACTTTGACAAATCATATCTCCAAAAGTGGTTTCTTAGAGTTGTGAATCATTTCAATGGATTCTTATGATAGAATTACATCATAAAATAAAATTAATTAGATAGGAATCCATTGATATCATTCCCAACTCTGAAAAACCAATACTTTCGGAGTTATGATTCGTCAAAGTTTGAACAAGAGCGCCAAAGCTCCCGTCCACAGGGCTTTCCTACATTTCAATCTGGCTTCTGCGCGTCAGTTTTCAAGAATTTTCGTAATTAAATTCAAAACGTCTATGAATCATCCTCGGAATCACCTCATGTTGGATTTACATACATCAGCAAATTATAATTAGAGTGTTCTATGAATTATTGAGAATAATTATTGACATTTTGAAAAATCATATCTCCGAAAATATTAGTTTGTTAGAGTTGAGAATGATATCAATGGATTCCTATGATAAAACTGCATCTTAAAAAAAATTAATTTTAAATTTGTGATGTAAAAAAATTTTTTTTTGTTACTCCGAATCGTCTGGCCGATTTTGCCCTATAACGAACTTAATCGAGATATTTATCTGCCAAACCTACTCTGAAAATTTCAACTGTCTAGCTCATTCCATTCGAGAGTTATCGTGTTGACGGCCGGACGAACAGCCGGAAAGAATCGATTTTAACCATGGATTCTTGATCAGTAAAACATTTCAACTCGGAAACAACGCTATTTCGTCGAAACTGACTTGTCCGAGCACATAATTACCATGAATTTCCTTTTAATACCTCACAATATTGGCTCAGCACCAAATGCATTACCGCTAGGCTAGACGTAAACACACCCAACATAGGCCATGCAACCAAAAAAGAGCCACTTCTCCTCTGCACATGCGCAATCTACTCGTGGCTGAAAGTCCTCTCAAAATCACACACCTCTCAAAATCACACACAAAATTCTTATTCTTCAACACCATTGGTTCAAGAGATATCGCAGCTCAAGCCACTCATGCGCGGATCCTACCAAAGGGATTTTATGGAGGAATAGCATCCTGCACCTCAAAACCCCAATCCTCTCCGACGAAAACTACAGCAGTTCAATCACTTCTCATCATTTTGCACAAATGTCTGTGATATTCGAAGTTTTTGCTGAAAATGGTCTCAAATGATTAAGTTCAACTCACTGATGAAGAATTCGAGGTCGAATTTGATTCTGTCCGGTCGAAAATTTTAAAAAAATTACGAAAAAATATAATGTATCACACAAAAAATATAATGTATCGTGCGATTGGCTCAGTGGTAGAGTAATTGACTTGGGAGCGGAAGCCCCAAGTTCAATTCCGAGGCTAGGAAAGAAATTTTCTAGTCACGGTAATCGCCACCATTCGCTGTTGGGTCAAAAATTAACATTGCTGTGCCTAAGGTGGCGTAAGGACACAGTAACAAAGCCTACACAGAACACAACTGGTTCTCCTAACTCAGGGCAAGCTCTTAGAGCTTATGAGGGGTCTCCTTGTGGAAGACCCAGGAGGATCAGTATAATAATAATAATAAAAATAATAATAATAATAACTTGAGAACGGAAATAGAAAGCTACTTGCAATTTTCAGGGTAGGTTGAGCATCCGAATGCAACATTTGAGCTCGTTAATATGCATAATAGAACAAACAGTTCTGGAGTTATACCTAGCTGAAATTTTGATTTATTTCCTCCTTAACTCAAACGATGTGCATTTTTACGAAAATTCATGAGGATCGTATGACTAGAAAATTTCAAAAAATCATTAAAAATCCTTGAAAAAAATCTCAGAAACTATTCGTCTGATATCACTCAAATTGCGTGAAAGCTTCAAAACCTAACTTTACAGCCAAGCTCCAAATTTGAACACGCTCGTATCTATATTGTTGGAGATATGAGCAGTATTGAGTAAGTTCAATAGCTGGATGGGTGGACGTTACCACGATAACTTTCGATCGGAAAGAGATAGCGACTTCCAATTTTCAGGGTAGGTTGCGCTTCCGAATGGGACTGTTATGTTCATTGTTGGGTATAATCGGCCAAACGGTTTCGGAGTTATACTCATCTGGTATATCTGAATATTGTTTTCTCGATATCTCAAAAACTATAGATCCGATGTATTTGAAACACGGTAATTATTTGAAGAATTATGACGCAAGGAAGTTAGTGAAAATTAAAAAAAAATCACTAAAAAATTGGTTCAAGCACTGAAGTCAGGAGCTCTTGCGCGTATGTTCTATTGTCCATTATCCTGTATTGGACATTCTCAATCGAATTTACCATGGTGAATTCTATTGTCCGTTCTCCTGTATTGGACACTTTCTTAATCAAAATTTACCAAGGTGTCCAATATAGGACAACGGACAATAGAATTCGCCATGGTAAGTTCGATTGAGACTGTCCAATATAGGAGAATGGGCAATAGAACATACGCGCAAAAGCTCCTGACTTCACGTCAGAGCTTGAACCTATATTTTTTTCGTCATTTTTGAAACTTTCTAGCGGTACGGTTCTCACAAAATTTTACACACGTCTTTATGTCGATATTCTACAACTAGTTAGCAAGCTTCAAGTCGATCGAGTCTATATTTTTTGAGTTATCGAGGAAATAATATTCCAGATGGATATATCTCCGAAACCGTTAGGCCGATTATGGCCAACAGTGAACTTAACTCTGCCAATCAGATGCGCAACCTACCCTGAAATTTGCAGGTTCTATTCTTCTTTCGTTCGAGAGTTATCAAGGCAACGGTCACATATCCAGCTACTGAACTCACACAAGGCTGCTCGGATCTCCAACAATATAGCTCCGATCGTGTTCAAACTTGGAACTTGGTAGTAGAGTTAGGTTCTGAAGGCTCTCGCAAAATTTCAGCTATGTGGGATGGATAGTTTCTGATATATAGAATTTTTTTCAATAAGTTTCAATGATTTTTTGAAAATTTTCTAGAGATATGATCCTAACAAAATTTCGCAAGAATTTTCACGTTGTTATTCTACAATCAATAACCATGTTTGAATTAGATCGGTTTAATATTTTTTGAGTTATTGAGGAAATAAGAATCAATATTCAGATGGGTATAACTCCAAAACCGTTTGGCCGATTATTCTTATAAACAGACTCAAATGTCGCATTCCGATGCACAACCTAACCTGAAAATTTCCAATCACTATCTCTTTCCGTTCTTAGGTTATCATGACAGAAAAAATATGTTTTAATATTTTTTTTTTAATTTTCTAGCAATTTAATTGTCACAAAATTGTACAAAAGTGTTTAGGTTTATATTCTACAACTATTCACCAAGTTTCAATGCGATCGAATTTCCCAGATAGCACACAACATTCTGAGAATGTGATATCTAGCTTCTGAACGTTCATACTTTAGAATATTCTAATAGAACGTTCCATGCATCGTCGTATAACATCTAGAATATTCAAGGAATGTCCTTCAGTAAACGTTCTGATCACATTTCAAAAATGATATCCATATCATATGATATGAAGAACATTACTAGAATATCCTTAGAGAATATTCATAGGAGTTGTAGTTTATTTCAGTATTTGGTAAGATCCTTGTGGAATATAATAAGAACCTCCTCAGAATGTTCTTTGATCATTGCGTCGCGTGGGATCATTTTGAGATTTATGGTTAATTTAATAGTGTAGTGTAACATGTGACTTTACTACTTCACCTCAGAGGCTTTTCGATGCTATAGAAATTTTTATATCTATTGTTCATAAGCTCGGTCAACACCTCCTACATCCTTTTAGGAGGTGTTGGTTCGGTATATTTTCACTAGTGAAAGTTAATCAGTAAAGTTCTGATTCAAATAGATGAACAGCTTTTCAAGCCGAATATTTTTCCCTAATCTTCCAACCCTGACCGATTACTTCGGCTATCAGAACACGCTCCTGGCAGTCCTGGCTCTTGTTACCAGCCCAGCCTACAGATATTCTGAGATATTTATTAATTTCACAATTCGCATCCTGGAATCATCACGTGACGTGACGTGAACCAATATGGCGGTTCTTTGTACCTAAACAACAAATAAGTTACGTGTTGAGGTCGTTGGTTAATGGTTATTTTATAGTGTTCATTGACTTATTCCGGAGCTTTTCTGCTGTTTAAACTATATTGAAATGGAGAATGAATATCTGAAAAGACTATTGTTGAACAACGGAGACTTTGCTGAACGGTAGGTTCGAAAAAAGTACCTTCATCATGTGTTTACATTTGATTTTATTACAGATATACATATAATAAAGTTGGGATTAATTAACGGCTTAGATCCTTCAACATTGAATGTTTCTGATCTGAATAGTGGATAATTCAATTGATGGTGTTCCTCCAAGCACATATATGGATATTGCAACATATTTGGATTATTATATACCACAACCTACAAGACATTCATGCATTTTTGCTAATAAAGAGTTCATATCTAATAGCACAATGCTGGGATAATTACTTTGAAAACAAACAGTTATTACTACCAAAAAATACAAATTCAATTATTCACCTCACAGTCGCATTATTGTGATTTCGTTATATGATTTCCAAATAGTTGTTTCGAAGTACGAATCCTATAAGATCTGGAAATATGGGAAAAGAACTGCTAAGAAATTTCATTCAGAAGTTATTATGCCAGGGCTGATGGCGAAATATTTCACATCTCTAGAGGTTGCTGCAGATTATCGAGAAATGATCTTAATAATAATGATCATGAACCAACTGAAGAATCAATCAATTTTGAAGAAAAGTTTGATTTTCCTATTAAATATTACAACGTATTACAAAAATTGGAGAAATAGTAATTTAGACCTTGAGGAAATTAAAACAAAAGTGGTAAGTTTCAAGATTTTGATTTGTGTGATGTATCCAAATGTTACATTCAAATAGATTTTTGTTCTCTAGAAAATTCATTGATATTACCACATTACTGGTTATCAAATTTGTTCACATATAAAAATCCTCGAAATTATTGTATGAAATTCTCCTGGAAATTAATAATGTATACTCCTATCTAACATATAGGATTAGATAAGTCCACAGCATACATATTATTATTTATGTTACATTTCGGTTGTTGTTTTAGGTTTACGAGTTGTCAAAAATTGGGGGCCTAAACACAAAGTGATAACAAAAGGAAAGGCTGATGACAAATGCTCTTGCTTTGAACTCTAGCTGGTTAGGATTTAAGAAGAAGGATCATTTTTCGGCATTGATTTTTTCCGAAATAGTGAAAGGTAAGAATTTTCGAAGAATTTACTATGTTCTATAATGAGATAGATAAGATAAGAAATATATTTCTATGAAGAAGCAATGTTTGATGGAATAACTAGTCAAGATATTTTACCGAAATCGCTTTACTTGGAATTATTGCGATAACTAAAATACATTAATACATATTTGAATTATCTCTCATATTTTACAGAATCTGTGATGAACATTCATAGAAAGATTACAGAGTCTGATGCGGAATTGGTAATTAAGGACTGGTTGGTTAAGGCGAAACAGAAGGAGGAAAAGTTCCAGAAATTAGACCTCAAAACTATAATCTAGTGAAGGTAGGAATATTAGTTGTACTCAATATCATTCATACCATGAAGCAATATTTTTTGATTATTCTACTAGCTAAAATTTGGTTTGTTGCCTTGTATTTCATTCTGATCTGGGTTTACACTGAAAACTATTAAATTATTCAAGGTGCCTAGTAATATTTCATTTCTTCTCTTCCAGAATCTCTGATTTTAAAACCAAAAGGCTGGTTGGTAGCCAAAAATGATGGAGAAGATAATCTCGCGAATATTATTTTTTTTATAAACAAAATATTTTGTTATTATTCTTTTGAATTTATTTCAGGAAATGACTTCCTAAAAATAAAACTGATGACTTGAATTATGTATTATTATAAAATGGATTAGTGTTGTTTGACCTCGAATAATATTATTATATTATTTGTGAAAAAACTAGGCTTATGCTCAGAATCAGCATTCTGATGATTTTTTATGGGATTACATAAAATAAATAAGAATTTCATAACCATTCAATGTGATGAGTCTATGAAATCTCAAAGTTTAACTAAATTTACAAAACATTTTATTTTTAAATTGAATTATAACAAAAAAGCATTCAATACCGTTAATTTATCGTTGAACACAATTTTTTTTTAGTTTTTCAGTTGGAGTACGGTATTATTAATTCCCGCAGGGAATGCGGCAGGAATTAATAATACCAATGAATTTATAAATTCAACCAAATATTCTCGGAATTAAAGTATATTCTGGGAATATTTCTAGAATGAGTGGGAATCTCCATAGAATATTTGGAGTAATATTAATAGGAGATTTTTTGAAACGTACCTGGAATATTCTCAAGAATATGCCTGAAATATTGTCAAGAACATTCCTAGAAGGTTCTAGAATATTCGGGAGAACATTCATAGAACCTGTATAGAACCAGAGTTCCTCTCTCACTTAATAGTGCATGGAATATTCTAAGAATGTGTGGGGTCTGTTGTGAGGATATTCTATGAATATTTGAACATTCTGGCGGTATCTTCTAAGAACATCCATATAACGTGTGTGTGCTATCTGGGTTATATTAGTTGAGAACAAAATTATTACTCGTAAACCATTGGGCCGATTATGCCCATTAACGAACTTGTCCGTCGTATTGGGATGCGCCACATACCCTGAAAATTTAAAGTCACTAGCTCTTTCCGTTCTCAAGTTATCGTGACAACGGCCGGACGGCCCGACGGACTGCCGGACAGAATCAAATTTGACCTCGAATTCTTCATCGGGGAGTCGAACCAAATCTTTTGAGATCATTTTCGTCAAAAAATTCGAAAGTTACAGACATTTGGGCAAAATGATAACGCGATGTACCCCAGAACATACGCGCAAAAATATCGATGACTTGATAACGGAAAGACATAGCGACTTTGTAACCAAGCGAAATGATTTCCTTCATTAATTCGTTCAACTGCAACTAAGTCGACGGTAAACCAAAGCGTTTGCGTCGCATTTCCGTAATATGCGCGAAGTAAGATTGCGAGTTCCCCGTTTTCAAACAGATGGGCGAGGTCAGACACGTGTCTAGATTGGACTATAAAAAAAAGCACTGACGTGAAGTCAGTACTCTTTGGCGCGCGTGTTTCCTGTGGCTAATTTGAATTGAATGATGAGTACTTCAAGCTCAGTGGATAGAGCGAACCGAAGATCTACCCAAAGGATAGTGGACACCATTCACTGTCGGTTCAAAAATTAACTGTGCTGTATCTTAGCTGCCATCAGGATAGAGTAACAAAGTTGGAAAAGAACACAACTGACTCTTCTTAGTCGCACAAGCTCCTAGAAGATTTGGGAGGGTCAGTATAATCCTAATCATGTTTATAGCACGCGCGCCATAGCAGATTGACTTTTTACACTTTTTCTTTCATTGTTAAGTCAATCTGCTTTTGCGCGCGTGCTATAAACATGATTAGGATTATACTGACCCTCCCAAATCTTCTAGGAGCTTGTGCGACTAAGGAGAGTCAGTTATGTTCTTTTCCAACTTTGTTACTCTATCCTGATGGCAGCTTAGATACAGCAGAGTTAATTTTTGAACCGACAGTGAATGGTGTCCACTATCTTTGGGTACTCATCATTCAATTCAAATTAGCCACCGTGAACACGCGCGCCAAAGAGTACTGACTTCACGTCAGTGCTTTTTATTTCGAGTTCGTTTAACAAATATAGCTGTCGATACAGTTTGGCTGTTAGTTTACCGTAGATCGAAAAAAATGCGGTTATGGGACCTCCGTTAGGAACGCAATTGCTTCTTCTCCAAATCCGAACGTATTTTAATATAGTTCTACCGAATATAGTTATCTATGAATTCGCCTCAGGGCCACCATACAGAAATTTCAACTCGGAAACAACGCTATTTCCCCCAAACTGACTTGTGTCTATGCACTGAATTGACATGAATATGCTTTTAAAACCTCAAAATATCGGCTCATTACTCCCAACATAACCCATACAACCCAAAAACAGTCACTTCTCGTCTGCGCATGCGCAATCTACTCGTGGCTGCAAGTCCTCCCAAAATTACACACTTCACAAAAAACTCCGATTCTCCAACATTAGTTGTTCAGGAGATATCGCTTCTTGAATCCACGCATGTGCAGACCCTAACCAGGGGATTCTATGGAGGAATAGCATCCACCACCCCAAAACCCCAATCCTCTTTGACGAAAACACCAGCAGTTAAATCACTGATGGTCTGCTCATGCGCATAACGAAAAATGCCCGTAAAGGGTATAATCGATTTCAAAATTAGCCCCAGGGCAAAGGTATGGATACTTCAACTCGGAAACAACGCAACATACCCCAAACTGACTTATCCGTGCACTAAATTACCATGAATATCCTTTTAAAACCTCACAATATTGGCTCAACACTCCGGACATAACCCGTACAACCCAAAAACAGTCACTTCTCTGCTGCGCATTCGCAATCTACTCACGGCTGAAAGTCCTCTCAAAATCACACACCTTACAAAAAACTCCCATTCTCCAACACTAGTGCTTCAGGAGATATCGCATATTTAATCCACGCATGCGCAGACCCTCACCAGGGGATTCTATGGAGAAATAGCATTCGTCACCCCAAAACCCCAATCTTCTCTGACGAAAACTACAGCAGTTAAATGACTTCTCATCTGCACATGCGCATAACGAAAAATGCCCGGAAAGGGCAGCAAAAATTTCAAAAAAATTGGTTTCAGAATTTCAAGCAAAATATTCAACAAAATAGAGTAATTTTTTGATTTTTTTCATGTCACGTGATCATCACGAAGTTTTGTAAAACTATTTGCTTTGGTCATTTGATCCTAACTACTGAGTTTCTATTCAATCAGATCAGTATTTTACGAGTTAACGTGAAAACAAAATTTTAAAATTTTTGAAATTTTTTTGTCACTTATGGCCATCCGGTCAGTCACAAAAAACTCCGATTCTCCAACACTAGTCGTTCAGGAGATATCGCATCTTGAATCCACGCATGCGCAGACCGGCACCGGGGGATTCTATGGAGGAATAGCATCCTCCACCCCAAAACCCCAATCTTCTCAGAAGAAAACTCGAGCAGTTAAATTATTTCTCGTCTGCTTATGCGAATAACAAAAAAATGCCCAAAAGAGGCAGTTTCACCTCCAGTCGTTCACCGTTCAGACAAATTTTGAAAACCAATTTAAAATTCCACACATCGTTTACGCATTAATTCAATTGCCATGGTAGTATGTGGTCCATATATTAATCAGTTGCCCTCGTACATATCGACTTGATTCAGTAAAAGGCGCAAAAAATACGTCAGAACGAAATCTGATCACCAGATGTTCCGTGTAGGAATTCGAAATGAAATAATTTGTCCAGTGTGGATGCTCAAAATTATTAATTTTTTTTTAGGCTCCTAGCGGTCTGTTCGCAGTGAAATATTGCACACCCCAAGAAGTCATAATTCGTCACCGAAGTGCAAAAACTGAACTCAATCCGATATTTTGTTTTGGATTTTCAAGCAAAATATTCCCCTGATAGTTAAAAATGTTTTTGATTTTTTCTACTCATGCTATCCTCACGAAATTTTGCACAAGTGTTTTCATTGGTACTTCGCATCTAACTACCGAGTTTCAATTCAATCGGATAAGTATTTTTCGAGTTATAGAGAAAACAAAATTTCAATTTCAAAATGTTTTTCAAATATTTGGCATTTTTTTTTTCTAGTTTACAGCCATCTGATCAATACAAAACTTCGCAGGCATATAAAGGCCATGATTCTACAATTTGGTGCTGAATTTCAGATAGATCGAGTGATCGGTTTCGGAGATATTCTTGAAAAACGTTTTAACTAAAAATGGTCGTAACTCCGAAACGGCTTGATGGATTCTGCCCATTAACGAACTTGTCCGAGATATTTACGTTCCAACCATGCCCTGCAAATTTCAACGCTCTAACTCGTTCCGTTCGAGAGTTATCGTGCTAATGGCCGGACCGGCCGGACGGACAGAATTGAATTTGACCTCGAATTCTTCATCAGGGAGTCGAACCCAATCGTTTGAGACCATTTTCGTAAAAAAAATCGAAAAATACAGACATTGTGACGAAATGATAGCACGCTGTTCATTGCGGAACACGCGCGCAAAGAGGGCGAAGGTTCGCTGTTTTCCCAGAATCACCGCCCGATCAGCCTCCGGTGTGCCCTTTCTAAGCTGGTAAAAAAGGTGATAAGAGCACTTAGAAGAAAACAGCGTCATCCCCCCGAGCAGTTTGGTTTTAGGGCCAGCCATTCGACAGAACTTCAAATCAAACACTATGTCTTACAGAGCTGATCATTCGGAATACCAATTGGAACCATGTCAGTGCAGCCGCATTCTTCGACGTCTCGAAAACGTTCGACAAGATGTGGCCTAATATTCAAGATGTTCCAGGCAGGCATCAGCAATCCCCTCATAAAACTGACCCACAGCTACCTGAACGGACGAGCGTTCCAAGTAGAAGTCGGTCAGTCAATTTTCACAAAAACTCCGATCACAGCTGGAGTTCCACGCCAGAAACTCCCAGCTGTCCGGCCTCATGTCCCGAAATAGTAAACTCAACCTAGGTAATAAATTGAGGCTTTACAAGTACACAATCCTTCCCGCAATGCTTTATTGTTCCACAGCATGGGGACAAACCGCCAGCATACACATGGAGTTATCCAGAGCAAAATCCTATGACAGATCACAGATTCCCCTTGGTTCATACGAAAAAAAAAACATCCGAAAGGATATCCAAATGCGACGAATGTCCGAACAAATCCGACAGAGAAACATCAAGATAAAACGTACTAAACTGAAGTTAATCCCCATCGGCAACCAGAGATTGAAGCAAAGTCCTAGTGTGAAACATCGTACCCACATACAATGAACCCGTAAGCAATGTGAACCAGCGAAACCACACACAACAAACCATCTAGAAAGGTAACAAATTACAGATAAAGAGTCAAAGTGCCCAGGACTTGACTCAGTGAAATCAAAGATCTCAGTCATTAAATCGATCGAATGAAACATAACGTCCGCCCCTTCACCGATGGTACCGCAGTACGATTCATAAGTAAGTGCCACCTACATGAGGTCCTACATGGGCAGGCTCTATAGTATTTTGAACTGATTGTATTGTTTTGAATTTTTAACTAGCTGGTATTATTTTCCTTTTCCTGTGCCGCTCGAGTTTCTGGAGGTGGTGTAGTAGCTTTAAACGGCCTGCATTATGTCCTGAGATTCTGAGTCTACAAGAAGCTTGAAACGGCGCACAGACCCTCCTATATCTCCCAACTCCTTCATACCCTACTCGAGATCCTGATGGTCATGCAAGGAGCTTCAGTGGCAGGTATGAACATCAAGTATTTCCGAGGATACTGGAGAGCTTGTGCTAGCTTGAAACGGCGCACCTATCCTCCCCTATCATCCTATCTAGTGCCTTCCCTTTTACGTCCCCAGTCTGAAAACCGTCATATGTATACGAGCCGTTTTATGCCAGCAAGGTAGGATGTCATTTAGTTTGATTTTTCTGATCAGAGCTTGCTTGCGTGGAACCATTACCGTTGGTAAGAATAGGTTGAACTATTTTTCACTCACATGTTGCATCCCGCTTCTGCCTTCTCACCGCCCGCTTACCTTTCCTCGCATATCCACTTTATATAATTTTACATAATTTATTTGAAAACATTATTTCATCATGTCATTATTTACCGATTATTGAATAGAAGTTTTATTGATATTGTGTATTTCATTTCACCCGAGGAATTTTTGAAGGACTTTCCAGAGGTAGGGAATTTCTATTTTGGTACGAACAACAGACCCCTGGACATAACCTTCTCTGGCTAGCAGCACCTGGACCCTATGGGATACCGCTCATAGGTACCGCAGTGCGCAGTGTCCTCAACACTTTAAACTAGAGGTGGCGCCCGAAACTCTATCTTCTGGAGGACTGGAGACGCGTCACAACTTGTAATTTGGGCATCCTGATACGACATTTGAGTTCGTAAAAGGGCATAATTTGCCTTACGGTTTTGGAGCTATATCAATCTCAAATCAGGTTGTTATTTCCTCAATAACAAAAAATACTATGCCGATTCAATTCAAACATGGTAATTAGTTCTAGAATTCTTGAAGATCGGATTTCTAGAAAATTAAAAAAAAATCATTGAATAGAATTTTATATATCAGAAAGTATTCGTCCGAGATCGCTTAAATTTTCCGAGAACCTTCAAAACCTAATTCTAAAACCAAGTTGCAAGTTTGAATACGATCGGATCTCTATTGTTGGAGATCCGAGCAGACTTGGGTGAGTTCCGATATTTTAAAAGGAATTTGAATCTTAATACTCAGTGGAATAAATACGGCCAGAGGATTTATGCTATATTTATTTTTTATATTATCAGATATTTAATGAATTATATTTCCTAAAGAAAACATAAAATATGTCAGAACTAGAAATTCGTTGATCTTAGACGATTCTCTCATTACTCAAATCCTCAAAATGGTACGAATATATTCATATCTTATAAAAGCTGAGAAAAGGGTCGTATCGATGGCAAATTCGATTAAGAGTGTCCAATACACCCCAAACGTTGCTGAAATCAGCTTGGTTTAATGGCATGTGGATTTTGACAAGCCCACACGTATTCGTTAGATTATTGTTGATACCGTCCCCAGTAAAGCAAGCCTCGTCAGACCATATGACAAGCGATATAAATATTATTATCAGCATACTGTTGAAGTAACCATCGACAACATTCCAACCGTTGTGGGACATCTCCAGCATGTGAAGCTTGTACCTACTGTTTAAGACGTGGCATACAAATTTCGACTAGTATAGCTACACGCTGAAAACTAATTGAAGAGTTGCCAACAACTTCAATTATATTTTCTATTTGGCTACTTCTTTCGGTATTCCCGAGCTGCTTTTCTGGAGTCCCATACATTATTTTTCCACTCGAGAGGAAAAACCTTTTATAGGCCTGCCCTGAGACGGTCGACCGCTTTTCTCAGAAGTGTGAGATTCCAGTTGTTGATTCGTTACTCACTAAAAAACCTCTCGCAGGTTCCTTGAAGTAGTTCTTCGTCCTACCCTTACAGCGTCCCTTAACAGAAGAGATGAGCTGCAAGCGGCATTCACAGTTGATCGGACCTGATGACTCGAAATGATCCAAGTAACACTGCTTTCTACATTCTGTGTGCCAATTCCGGCCAGGCATCTACAGGTTGGAATCATCAGCAACTCTGCCACGTAGTTCGCTCTCATTCCACCTAGGAATCCTATGATTAGAACGACCATCCTAATTTTATACCTTGGGTACAGGAATCCCAGTTCGAACATTAAATTCTTGTATTTTTCCCTCTTCTGTTCTTCTTTCATCGCCACATTATTTTCAGCGGGGAGGAAAGATTCGACGACAAACAATTCCTTGAGTTCTTTGTCCAGCAGGACTATATCTGGATTTATGGCGAAGATCTGCCAAGTTGTAGGAATCGCATAGTTCCAGTAGATGTGAGCTCTGTCATTTTCATCAAATTCTTCAATGTCCAGAGGCACATATGGTAGTGCTGGTCCGTTGTCTTTACCATAAACCTCTCTCAGATGGAAGAACAGAATTCGGAGTGCCGTATGGTGTATTTCCATCACATATCCTGATGGAGCATGGACTCTGCAAGCAGGCAGAATGTGCATAACAGTTTCATGCTGGCTATGGCAAGCTCTGCACGTTGTTGGGGTGTTCACTTTCATGACGTTCTTTTTATACCATCTGGTATTTATCACCTCATCTTGTCATAATAAATCCCTCGGTTTTCGACTTGAGCCCAGTGGACTTCAAAAAGGCGAAGGACAATTCTTCCGACAGGCCCTAATCTTCTGAACTCTCGAAATATATAGAGTGTAGGTGTTTACTCATGTTATCTTCGAGTTGTGTCTTCAGTTGTGCCTGTCTTATCTCTCTGCCAACTTTTCTTTGGTCTGTTGACGTGATAGGTGTTCCTGTTAGCTCATGATCGATGAATATTCCAGTTATACTGATCTTCTCCAAAGCTCTATGACCAGCCCTGAATAGGAAAGCTCCTTGGTTCCTAAATTCATGATGCGCCAGCATTCTCAGAAGCGGGTCTTCACTTCTCAATATCCTTATTGCCATTTCCAACGTTTATTGATTACAAACCTCTGCCTCCCTGTAGTCGTGGAAGGTATATACTTTGAATCGAGCAGTTGGGATGCAGCCTACGATTCATGTTCATCACTTTACGAGTGGTTCTGTCTAGCTCGAGAATTTCATTCACTGTCCAGTTAACTATCCCGAATGAGTAGGACTGCCAAGCTGTTCTTAGCAGATACTTTATTTTTCCCAGAAAGTTGAGATTTACATATATCTCGGATCTTCTTTTTGTAGCTAGCTGTTAAGGCATCCTTGATTTGGGTTGTCTCCAGTGCCCCTCGTTGTTTCATTCCAAGGAATTTGTATGTTTCTTTCTCCTTGAGATGTCGATTGATTATTTCCCCTTCTAGGTCGATGTCTTCTCCTGTTTCTTCAGTTCTTCCTCTGCTTAAATGAAAAACAGCACACTTGTCCAAACTCAATGACATTCTTATTGCTGAGGTGTATTTGGCAACGATATTCAGTAGTTGTTGAAGTGCTGCCTTGGAAGAAGCGTACACTATAACCTCTAAAGACTGTTCCCAAGTCGCATCAGTTAAACTCGGAGCTACTAGAACTCGGGAATCCGCGGTCTAGCTTCAGTGGAGACGGGAGGGGATTCCGAAAGGGAACCTAGTAAAAGGGCACCAGGCAAATTTAATTCTCCCAGATACCCCAGCGTAATGTAATATATCCTAAATTCACCAAAAGAATATTCACGTTAAAAACAAACAATTTATTCCAGTAGCTTACAACCCAGATATTGAGATTCAACAACGGCGGAAATTGTACGTATATATTCTTCCTTGATCCGAATACGCGTCGCTTGAGCTCAGGCGCATCGTTTTTATCTATGATCATATACGATTAACGCAAATTTTTCCCCAATTTCCGCTTTACAACAATAATAATTGAAGAGGCCAGGGGAAAAAAGATGAGGGTCCAATTTTTGTCGGTTTTGAGATAGAGGTTATTTCTTATAGACTTGAACCTGTAGAATCTGATAGGCTATCCGTTTCAGGCAAGAAAGATGAGGGAACAAAGATATTGCAGTCTGAAGTTTAGTAGGTTTAGGGAAGAAAGATGAGCGTGCAAGTGAATGTGGGAAAAATAGATGAGACTCCATGAGAGTCATCTGTGTTCCCCACATTCAGTGGCTGCCATATGACTACTCTGTTGCTTGTATAGCTGACTTCAGTATTTGTTGCTGTTGTTTAGGTTATGTGTCAAAACTATTAGCATTGTGTCCTTAGTGATCTAGTTAACATTACTCATAGCTTTTATCAGGCGCTCTGATGTTCTATTGATTTGATATCATTATAGTGGTGACAATGTCAGGAGATAATGAAACAGTGAGTAAACCTGCTAGTTGCAAGAAACGTAAATCATTCGGTAGGATGACTGATGTTGCGAAGAAATTATGTTTAAGCAGTCATGAGACCAGCGAAGACTGTCGTTGCAAGAAACTCAAGTGTTTTGAAAGTGTTACCCCTGATATTAGAAGAACTTTAATATCAGACTTTAATCAGATTAAGACTTATGATGAACAGTCAGTGTATCTTTGCGGACTTATTGCATGCAAACCAGTTACAAGACATCGTCCCAGAAAACCAGAAAACGATGCTGACTTTCATTCCTATTCTTATACCTATAAGGTCAGAGCCTTAAAGAACAATGATCTTTGTGAAATACCTATATGCTACAAGGCTTTTTTATCCCTTCATGGGATCACTGCTAAAAGAGTGCAGACGCTACAAGAAGCACTCAAAACTACCGGTAAGGCTCCGCTTGATAAAAGTGGTAAACACGAGAACAGGCCCCACAAAATTCTTGAAGAAGTAGCTGATTCGGTTTTCGAGCACATCAAGTCATTTCAAGCAAGGAAATCGCACTACAGCTTAGCTAAATCCAAGAAGCTGTACTTGCCCGACGATCTTAATGTCAAAAAAATGTACAATATGTACAAGGAAAAGTACCCAGATCACAAAGTTTCGTATGAGAAATACAGAGAAAAATTCATTTGAAAATTCAACATATCTTTTGGCTACCCTCGCAGTGACACCTGTAGTTTTTGTGAAGAAGTATCGGTTCAAATTGATGCACTAAATTACAAAATTAAAAAAACCAATCCAGATTTGAATGAGTTCAAGGAGTTAAGTGATGAATTAAAGTGCCTGCAAACAAAAAAGGAGTTACACTTACGCAAAGCAAAAACTTTCTATGATCGGAAAAGAGCTGCTGGGCAAGATGCACAACAGAACCCGCAAAAAGAAGCTATTGCAATGGATTTTGAAAAAAACCTCCCAGTTCCTAATATTCAAACTAATGATGTGTATTATCGTCGACAGTTATCTTTTTACATGTTTAATGTTCATGTGTTGTCCACCGCAGAAGCAGTGTTTTACACATACTCTGAAATTTGTGGAAAAAAGGGGTCAGACGATGTGTCATCTGTACTTTTTGACTTTATCTACAACCACTTAGACCCTCAAGTAGAAGAGCTCACCATTTTCTGCGACTCGTGTGGGGGGCAAAATAAAAACTACACGATTTTTCGATTCATTCACTACATTGTACATTTCACAAAAAGACTAAAATCAATAAAACTCGTGTTTCCTGTTCGGGGACATTCGTACTTAGAGTGCGACAGAAACATGGGGTTAATCAACCAAAAAACTCGAGTGGAGCTATACCTAGTGAGTGGAATAGTGTCGTGGAATGTGCTAGGGCCAAACCATCACCATTTAAGGTTGTCTCTTGTGATGATCAGAAAATTTTCAAGGCTTGGAGTAAGTTCCTTTCTGATATCTATGTGAAACAGTGCCCTTTCAAAAGTCGCCCAGTCAGAGAACTATCAGTATTAGAGCATCACCCTCGCTTCATTTAGCATCGAGCGTCTTTTAATGGACCGCAGTCAGAAAGTGTGGTAATTGATGCAAAACGCAAGAGACTGTCATTGAACAAAGGAGAATTTCATCTTCCAGGGCAATTGTATTTTAGTAAACTGCCCATTTCCGCAGCTAAGTTCAAAGACTTACAACATCTCAAAATGTTTTGCTCTGAAGCTGCACAGGAGTATTTCAATAGTCTACCACATTCTAATAATAATAATTATTTTTTTTTTCTTTCAAATTTGTTTTTGAGTAAGAATACAAGTTTCTGGCCTACTTTTTTATATGCATTAATAATATGTAATACATTTTGACAACTTTTTTCATAAGCACATTGTATTTTTTTGAACCCTCACCTTTTTTCCCCTGAACAAAATATGGACCCTCTTCTTTTTTACATAAAATGTTCGGTAGTAAGTATTGTAAAATAATAAATTAACCTAATAAATTAGTATTAAAAACCGTAATGTGTAGTTAAACTAGTTAGGCAATATGTATTTTATAGCTTGGCAGTGACGCTGTATTGATTTTTTTATTGTGCAATTAACACAGAGTCTTGAAAGTTAATATTCCATTTTTCTCAAAACGAGTTCGATTGGACATTCATCTTTTTTCCCCTGGCATCTTCAATTTATATAATCTGATGATATTATGTCAGGTCGTATATAGCATGTATAAGATATATTTTGGAGATCTATTTCCAATAACTTGCGTGCTGGCTATTCCTATTCCATCAATCCACCCAGGTATCCTGGTATCCTCCTCTATGCCTATTTCTGAATGTAGTATTACGTTGATGGTCTCGCAATACTGTCCTCTTTCCCTCGGTGCTCGTAATCTGCAACCCTGGATTGGATGTCCCACAGCGTTGTTTACTGACCACCTTGTATATACTCGGGATTTGCCACCCTGCGTTGGCTGTCTCACAGCGTTACTTATTGACCACCTTGTATATAATCCAACACCTCAGTTCTACTCTTCCTAACATATTAACCCTGATGACAGAAAAGAAACCATAAGTGACTCCTTTCAGATAAGAAATAGATCTCCCCAATCCATAATAATTTCGAATATCAGGATATGAAACAGACAAGTTATTCGTTGTTATTTCCCAGCAAACACACTCGTTCTAGTTACATCTCTGAGGTATATATAATATTTATATCTGATATGTATGAAAATTAATATACCATTGCTGTATAAGTTTGAGAACATTTCTCTTTTTATATATCTGTTACTTTGATAGAATAATATAACCTGAGTTATGTATTTGATACATATCAAAAGCATATAACAATTCTACCATCTGGAAACATATGATATTTATGTAACATCTTTATATTCGCAGAAATGTAAACCATATATATAACAACGATGTAACATACATATTATTTTTGTAATGTAACTTTTTTTATATTCTGTATATATTGCTGGAAATGCAAGATTGATATGTTATTAGCTTGACTTGCAAAACTAACCGCCATATTGGCAGTCTTTGGTTGGCGCTCTTCCGTTCTAAACGACGCCTTGCCTTGTGGATGTTTAATTCCTGATATTCTTATCTCAAATTCAGTCTGTTATGAGACAGTTAATTATTTGGGATAAATATATTGTGCCAGTCTTATATTTGATTAAATAGTGTAGATTTAACCTAAATTCGCTGAGTAAACTTCCATGAATGTCTTCTGGTGAACAAATTCGGGTAAGTTTTATATCATACTTGGGTGCATTTTCCAATAATTAATTAATAATACGTAAGCTATAGTTAAGTCTTGCATTACTCGTGAATATGCATTCCAAAGACTGAGAAATATTAAATATATTTGCAGGTGACGCAGGTGTTATTAAGGACCTGAAGAATCACGAGCTCAAATAAATAAGAGATCTATAAATTGGACAGGGGTAACACACCTATAACTTGGAGAGGAAATATCAACTCTGGTGAGAATGTAGATATTATACGGTTTATAATGCTTATACAGATAGATACTGTTTTTATTTAAAACTTTCGAAGTAGGTGCCCAATTAAATAATTGGGCACCATACATTATAAATATAATGTATATAAGAGACCTAAATCTTTTCTAGAATTGTCTACAAGACAAAAGCGTAGAGTAGATTGAAATCTTAGGCTTTAAATTATTGATATTACTGACTACATATTTTGTAAATTAGTTTTTGGTAATATATTCCCAACTGAACTTATATTTTCACTTATTGCTTTTAACCTCATTTTAACCATTGGGGAGGGAGTAAAAAGTTCAATAACTTTAACCTTCAACAAATTGAGTAAATTTGATGAACAGAATACATTTTCCAAGATCTTGAAAACGAAACTGCGCCTCTAGGTAAATGCATGAAATGAATGTTTTTCTTTTTGCGCGCGTGTTCCGCAAGGAACAGCGTGCTATCATTTCGTCACTGTATAATTTGGCAGGATAGCAATAATTTGTGAACTCCACAATTACTTTTACTTATTTATTTTCGTCAGAAACCCAGCAATCTATAATACCTAACATATGTACTCTCTCATATACAAAATCTGAATGCCTTTCATATGCCAGGACAAAATACATAAATGAAACCAATATGCGCACATATTAAGAAGCGGGGATTGAACATTCCACCCACTTCATTTCTCAAAGAGAAATGATAATATATCAGGGTAGAAAATAGTGCACTTCCAAACATACATAGTACAATATAACAAAATTAATGATTAAGCATTATTATAATTTGAGGAATATAATTTTTCTAGCTATTAGAAATATTATCGTCACACTTAGATAATAACACCAGCTTAGTTATTGGTCGAATAAATTCAGAAACTGATGTTCTTACTTCTACAACTCTAGTTAAATTATCCTGGCCAGGAAAAATTTGAATAATTTTACCTAAAGGCCATTTTGCTGGTGGAGTAACATTATCAGTAATCAAAACAATATCACCGACTTGAGCTTCTGGCTGGTTGTTCTTCCACTTATACCGTACTTGCAAAGAATGCAAATATTCTTTACCCCACCGCTTCCAAAAATGCTGAAGCATTTGTTGGATTTGTTTCCAGCGAAATAAAGGAGGTATATTCTCATTCAAATAGAAAGGTTCTGGTACTATAAAAGATGCAGACCCTATGATGAAATGAGCGGGAGTTAACGGTTGTAAGTCCTCATTCAAGGGCATGATCGGCCTCGAGTTAAGACAAGCTTCTACCTGAGTGAGCAAGGTATAAAATTCTTCAAATGTTAGCCTATGATTACCAATTACTCTTTTTAAATGATGTTTAGCTGACTTTACCGCAGATTCCCAAATCCCACCAAAATGGGGAGCCGCAGGAGGGTTAAAATGCCAATTAGTTCCTTCATTTGATAAACTATTAGTTAGATCGCTAATGAACGCTGATGACTTCTTATATAGCTCTTTTAACTCTTTATCAGCACCGACAAATGTTGTACCTTGATCACTGTATAAATCGGAACAATAGCCACGTCTTGATGTGAATCTATGGAATTCTTCTGCCAAATTCAAATTCCGAATATGATCATAATTGCCATTAAAACCATCATTCAAGCAAGGTGAATATGAAGTTATTTTAGGGAGCACAAAAGCTTTAACTTTTATGGACAGCTGCGAATCAAACCTTGGTTTCAACACAATGTTAACCATTTTTCTACAAGTATAATTTTTCTTGGCACAAACACCTGTTATTGGAAGACAAACTCTTTCATATCTCAGATTCAATCTTTGAAATAAGGATTCGGTTATGAACGAAGACTGTGAACCCTGATCAATCAAGACTCGTACTAAACTGACATTATCATTGTCGGAAATGACCTTAACTATAGCAGTTGTAAGCAAAACAGTATGGGTTACCTTACAAATATTGGCAGCTGAATTCACAGTAACACTTTGATCGTTAACTTTTGTTCGAATTTCCCTCCGAAAATATAAAGAATTTATCATGTGTGCGCATTGTATCTGTTTTCGATTAATCGCGGCGATAAGATTTAACAATCAAACACATTTTCCGTCTCTTCTCTCGAATGCACTCAAGAAGTTAATGTAATTATTGTAAACCGAATTGTTCTCTAACTCTTTGAATCATATATCGATAATATATCTACAAATCTCGAATCATTTTTGATATCTCGAAGCCGAAATAAAGTTCTCAACAGAAAGAAATTTGGAGTTTGTTTTCTTCGCTACATTTATGTGCAATGTGTGGAATTGCCACATAAAATTTGGTGCCGAAACCAGGGACCTTTAGATTTGGACGCAATGGTAATCCAGAGTCTCGATTATTCCAAATAACAAGAATCCAAATATCAAGATTATTCCTAGACGTTCGTTCCTGTAAGTACGAGTTTCCAAAATTCTGGTGAAATATCATCGTTTATTCAAATTAGAAGACACACGAAATTGACATCTGGCTCCATCATCAGCATCGCTCCGAAGAAGTGCACAGAAAAAGGTCAGATTGTTTTGATTCTATATTTCATAGGAAGTGTCAAGATAAACTGATTTGTTTACGAAATTCGTTCATTATTTTTTTGACAATTCTCGTATTGCGAATTTTTCCTCGAAGATTTTTTGTGTCTTATGAAATTTACCTATGTAAATGTTGGTACTATATGAGATTATTGTATTGAAGTTTAATTTTAGTTCTGTTTCTATTTAGAATATATTTTTTCATTTTTTCTCTAGTTGATGACATTTAATAGTCTGATATTAGATATCGATTTTGTGCTAATTATTTCTTTCTCTGTCATTTCAAAAATAAGGTTTTAAAATATTCCAGGATGGAAGCTTTGATTGAGCAAAGAACTTCTAGCAAGAAGATATTTGCTAGAATGGAAACATTTCTTAGAAAATATAAAGATAAAGAAATTGCTAATATTGAAGAATTCATTTCTAGGCGAGATTGGTTAATCGAAGCTTTCAAATTGTATAATGTAACTCAGGATAAAGTTGAATATATTGTTTCGCAACATCCCGATGATTATAATGTTGACTCCGAAGATAGAGAGGAGATGGAAAATAGATATTGTTTTCTTTTATCTCAATTGAAGAGTAGGATTGAAATATACAATTCCAAGCTAAGGCAAGTAGCTACTAGTATCCCTGCTACCGTACCCGAGCAGAATAAAATTTCGGTTAAATTACCAGAACTAAATATTCCCATTTTTTCTGGAAATATCGCGGAATGGACTTCCTTTTTTGAATTATTTCCCACTTTGATAATTGAAAACTCAACCTTATCATGTATTCAGAAGTTCATTTATTTGAGATCATTCTTGAGAAATGAGCCACTTAATTTAATTTATAATTTGCAACTAACAAGCGATAACTTTAAAATGGCTGTACAAACTCTAAAAGATCGATATGAGAACAAACTCTTGATTATTAACGCACACATAAAAGCGCTCTTAGATACTCCTTCTCTGTCAAAATGCTCTGTTCATCAGCTAAGGGAATTTATTGCTCGAAATAAACAACATATTGAATCACTTAAAAATTTGAAAACATCAGTTGATCACTGGGACATTATTTTAATTTATGTATTCTCGCAGAAGTTGGATTATACCACTAGAAAGGCATTTGAAATGGAGAGAGATAGTACCGTTCTCCCCAGCTTAAAGGAATTTTTCAGTTTTCTCGAAAAACGATGTGTAATATTAGAAAATCTTAGTAGCTCTTCGGATTCTTTTACCAAAAATAGAAATATAAAAGTTTCCCATCATGCCAGGATGGAAACTAGTATGAAAACCCCAGAAAATAAAACATGTTTATATTGTACTCTAAAAAATCACTCTATTTATAAATGTTTCAGATTTAAAAATTTACCACTCACTGATCGCCTACAGTTCGTGAAGGAAAGAACTTTATGCTTGAACTGTCTGGGATCTAAACACTTGAAGAGAAGCTGTAGTTCTCAAGGTTGCTCTGTATGTAAAAAAACACACCATACTCTCTTGCACGATTATAATGCTACTAATATTATTCCCGAACAGAATGAAAGTAATTCACACCCTAATACCTCAATGAAATCGAGTCTCTCAAATAATACCCTTAAAGAAAAAACAAACTTAGGAACACGCCCTACCCCTTTTAGTTCACATTTTGTCAATACAACTAACGATTTAACTTTTTCACATACATCGTCATCCGAAAATGATGTTAATGTGCTTTTAGCAACAGTCTCTATTAATATGTACTCTAATAATGGTGAATCCATTCAAGTTAAAGCCCTCCTGGACAGCGGCAGTCAAAATTCATTTATCACGGAAAATCTCGTTAAAAGATTAGATCTACCCACTAGTTTAATGAACCTACAAATATCTGGAATTTCCAATAAAAATACCCAAGTTAATAAAAAAACGGATACTACATTCTACTGTCTGGATAACTCTGAAAAATTTAATATTACATGTTATGTATTGAAAGATATTACTTCTAAACTGCCCCAATTCAAGATAAACTCAAGTAAACTGAATATCCCATCAAATATTGAGTTAGCTGATCCCCAGTTTAATGTACCTTCGAGGATAGATTTGCTTCTGGGTTGTGATATCTTTTATAGTTTAATTCATCCCGATATTATCAAATTAGGCAAAAATTCACCGATCTTACAAAAAACTAGCTTAGGTTGGGTCATAATGGGACCTGTTCCGACGTCATGTTTATCTCATGTATCATCCTACAAAGGCACTTCTTACATCGCTACCTCTGTAGAAAATAACTTGGATGATATTCTCCAAAAGTTTTGGTTAACCGAAGAAATTAATACTGAGAAGCGTTTATCGCCTGATGATGAATTAGCCGAAAAAATATTTGAGAAAACTACTATTATGTTAGAAGACGGTCATTTTCAAGTAAATTTACCCTTCAAAACTGAGAATCCTATGATTGGCTATTCACTTAATTCAGCTAAGCGACGATTTTATAGTTTAGAGTCCCGTTTACAAAAAAATAAAGATCTTCACGATCGCTATAAATTTTTTATAGACGAATATGTTTCTCTGGGGCATGCAAGGTATCTATCATCAGAGGAATACAATAAAACTCAATTGAATAGACATTTCTTTCCGCATCATTGCGTTCTGAAAGAGGATAGTAAGGGTGTCAATATAAGAGTTGTTTTTGATGGCTCGATGAAAACAACTTCAGGTTTCTCGCTAAACGATATTATGCTGCGGGGATATCAAGTACAGCCGGAACTATTTGATATTCTTTGTCGTTTTAGAGTTTTTACATATGTGTTTATAACTGATATAGAGAAAATGTTTAGAAGTATTAGGATTAATCCAGGTCAAACTCATTTTCAAAATATCATTTGGAGAAACCACCCTAGCGAAGACATTCGGTGCATTGAGCTTTCTACTGTGACATATGGTACTAAAGCAGCACCATTTCTGGCGACTCGTGTATTAAAAGAATTAGCCTCTAGGAATGAAACAAAATATCCATTGGCCTTTCGATGTATTACCGAGCAGTGCTATATGGACGATTTCATTTGTGGTTCTGATTCTTTGGAGGATTTAAAGAAAATGTCCTTGGAATTGCAAACTCTATGCAATTCGGCGCATTTTGGTCTCCATAAATGGAAATCGAATTCTCTAGAATTTATGAACTATTTTAATGGATCGAACACTCATGAAAAAAAGAATTATACTATTAAATTATCAGATACTCCGGATAAAGTCTTAGGATTATCGTGGAATCCATATCGCGACGAATTTTTGATCCAAATTCCGGTTACTGATTGCAACTCTACTGTAACAAAACGTGACGTTCTTTCTGCTATAGCTCGAGTATTTGACCCTCTTGGGTTAATTGCCCCGATCATTATTAAACTAAAGGTATTCATGCAAAAAATTTGGATTAGTAATATTGATTGGAATGATGAATTAAACAATGAATTGTTGATTGAGTGGAGAATCTATGTTGAAGGTATTCAAATGTTGAAAAGCCTGAGAATTCCCCGTTTATTAAATAATAACTTACCTGTGTTAAAACGTGACTTGATTGGATTTTGCGATGCTAGTATGAATGCATTTGGCTGTTGTATCTACTTACGTGTTACTTATACCGATAAAACCATCTCATCGCGTTTGATTTGTGCTAAATCTAAAGTCGCGCCAATAAAAACTCTATCTCTTCCAAAGTTAGAACTAAATGCCGCAGTTCTTCTTTCTAAATTAGTTAATAGAACTGTAAAAATCTATGAATCGTTGGAAATTGATTGCGTTCATTTATTTTCCGATTCGAGGATCACATTGTCTTGGATAAACTCTCATCCGTCGCGATGGTCTACGTTTGTATCACATCGCGTTGCCACAATACAAGAACTCACTTCGAAATTTCAGTGGTCTCACATAAAATCCTCGCAAAATCCAGCGGATTTGGTCTCACGCGGGTTGTCCCCTGAAGAAATGTTAAACTGTCCAATTTGGTGGATGGGCCCTGGTTTGATTTCTAATTCTGAAATTGACTTAAAGGAATTGAAATTTGAATCCAGCCTGGATGATCTTCCTGAGCAGAGAAAGATGGTAACGCTTGTAAATATCCAGTCAGAATCCTATATTGATACACTTTCGAAAAATTTCTCGTCATTTTCTACTTTTCATCGTACTCTCTCGTATTGTTTTAGATTTTATAACAATTGTAAATCTAAAGAAAAATTATCTGGCCCCCTTAAAGTATCTGAACTTAGAGACTCTTTGAATTGTATCATAATGAATTTGCATCAGAGGCACTTTTCAGATATTATTCTGAATATCAAAGAAAATACCGGAATTAAAAATAAGCACATACTTAAACTCAGCCCGTTCATAGATACGTCAGGGATTATTCGTGTTGGTGGTCGACTATCATCGATCAGAAACATCCGATATTGTTGCCTTCAAATAATTATATTGTAAAACTGATGCTGACACTAGAGCACAAAAGATTGTTACATGCAGGACCCCAAACCGTTCTTTCACAATTCAGAATGAGATTTTGGCCGTTAAATGGACTGAAAGAAATAAAGAAAATAATAAGTAAATGTCTTACGTGCGTGAAATTCAGAGCAAAACCAGCGCAGCAAATAATGGCTGATCTTCCCAAGGCACGAATATCAGTGGATAGAGTTTTCTCTAAGGTAGGACTAGATTATGGAGGTCCTTTCCTAATCAAAAGTTCTCATTTGCGAAAGGCTCCAATAATCCGTTGTTATATTTGTATATTTGTATGCATGGTAACTAAATCTATACATATAGAATTGGTAAGCGATCTCTCTACTGATGCGTTTATAAGTGCTCTTAAAAGATTCATATCGCGCAGAGGTTGTCCGACCTATATCTACAGCGACAATGCGACAAATTTTTCAGGCGCTAAAAATAAATTGAAGGAACTTTACAACTTTTTCAACTCTAAAAACAACGTGAACCATATAGAAACGTATTTGAGTACACTTGAAATACAATGGAAATTTATTCCGCCGCAAAGCCCTCATTGGGGAGGTCTATGGGAGGCCGCCATAAAAAGCGCAAAGTATCATTTATGTCGCATAGTGGGCAATAGTTCTTTAACTTTTGAAGAATTATATACAGTACTTACACAAATTGAGGCCACTTTAAATTCTCGCCCTATGTGCCCTCTTTCCAATGATCCAAACGAATTGAGCTGCTTGACTCCAGGTCATTTTTTAATAGGAGCACCACTTAAATCATATCCTGAGAAGGACGTCTCAACTACCCCCATAAATAGATTGTCGCGGTGGCAACATTGCACTAAGTTGCATCAAGATTTTTGGAAAAGGTGGTCGGTGGAATATTTGAATAATCTACAGAACAGGCCTAAGTGGTTAAAACCATATTCTAACGTTAAGGTGAATGATTTAGTATTATTGAAGGATATTAGCGCTCCTCCTTTGAAATGGTGTAAAGCACGTATTTTGAAGGTATTTCCCGGACCTGATGACAGAGTAAGAGTAGTTGAGGTCAAAACAAAAGACGGTATTTATACAAGACCCATATCAAAGATTTGTCCTCTACCGATCGAAAATGATGAAACTCAGGAATAATAATAATAATTTTTTTCTGTTTAATTTTTTTTTTCTTTTCTGCGCCCGGGGAGGATGTTCGAATTTCCCTCCGAAAATATAAAGAATTTATCATGTGTGCGCATTGTATCTGTTTTCGATTAATCGCGGCGATAAGATTTAACAATCAAACACATTTTCCGTCTCTTCTCTCGAATGCACTCAAGAAGTTAATGTAATTATTGTAAACCGAATTGTTCTCTAACTCTTTGAATCATATATCGATAATATATCTACAAATCTCGAATCATTTTTGATATCTCGAAGCCGAAATAAAGTTCTCAACAGAAAGAAATTTGGAGTTGTTTTCTTCGCTACATTTATGTGCAATGTGTGGAATTGCCACAACTTTGATTGTATTTCTACCACTTGATGATGCTTCATGATATACAGGAGAACCTAGTAAATTCTCATAAGTCTGTGTGTTCAAGTGCAACGACGAGTGATGCTTTCCCAAACACTGTTGACAGCGTTTTGTTGATCTACATTCCTTAGCATTGTGTCGGGATAAACAATTGAAACATCTTTTGTGTTTAACAATAAAATCTTTTCTCTGTAAGGGGGTCTTAGCCTTGTAGGAATTGCAATATAAGAAAAAATGATCACCACCACAGAGTAAACATTTATTGCCGTGATTATTTGTAGAAGTCAAATTAGTTGCTAGCAGTGATGCAAAAGAATTTTTTTGATTTTGAACGCCGAATTTATTAAGAGTTCTATGGTTTGCTTCTTCTAGAGCCTCTAACATGACCAACTGATTATCTAAAAAATTTATTAAACAAACAAATGTTGGAGGTTCGGATAAATTATCATGTGCACCTAAATGTTTTTCCCATTGTTTACGAGTTTCAGAATCAACTAAAGAAATTGTGTGGTGAACAAGGAAATCATCCCATTTGTCAACAGGTCGATCTAGTATACTCAAAGCAGATAACGGTGTATTTAAGGATGAAATCAAACGTTTCAACTCGAAAGATGATTCCTTTTTCATAGCTTTTATAGAAAAAATAGCCAGCATATGCGAACCTACTAATCTTCGTTTGTTTTCATATCTTTCCGTAAGTTTTTTCCAAGCAATATCGAAATTTTCCGCCGTTATGGCAAAAGAGCCGATAATTCGTGCAGCATCACCTTCTAAACTGGTTATCAAATGATGTAACTTTGTAACATTTGATATATTCGGCTTTTTTATGACTAATGATGTAAATAAATCTCTAAAAGATTCCCACTGGCAGAAATCACCTTTAAATTTGGGTATGGAAATCCGTGGCAACCTTTCGAAATCTTCGTGTTGATAGTTAACAACAGAATTACCCCGTGCAACACCCTGTACAGCATTATCAATCAACAATGAATCAACGAATGACTGAAACTCTCCCTTACGCTCTAAAAATAATTCTTCCGTTTCTTCAAAAGTATTATCCGAAATATAACTGGATTGTTTAATCTCTTCAGAAGTGTTATTAAGAAGTTTGTAATGATTCGATTCAAACTTACCCCAAGCCTTGTCTAAGTTATCTAATCTAGTTTTGCAATTGCTGAGTGTCATTTTCGCAACACCATCCTTTTTGAAGTTACTGAAAGATCGTAATATTCTTCCCTGCAGCGAATATTGTTCAGCCAGAAGCTCAGTCATTATAAATGATAACAAATTTCCTTCAAGCAAAAAATTAAATCAGAAAAATATTCTAAACCTATTCTGAAAGAATGATTTCGGTAACAAATTGATTCAAAAAATCAATCAAATACAGGTATGAATTGAAATTCGAATCAAAAACGATAATCTGTAACCAGCAAAAGATATATGAAATAATAATATTTAGTTGAAAAAAAGAAATAACGAACTTGCAGTTCAAATTAACAAGAAAGCAGATTTCATCAGTTTTTTAGATTAATAATTTATTCGTTCTCTCACAAACTAATCCAGAGATTCTTCACCAATCACCAGTTCGGATGTCGACCATCCCTCGAAGTCAACAATTGAAAATCAGCATTAATTCCACGAAGAATTTTCCAGCGAATGCGAAGTATAGAAACGTAAACAAGCGAAGTAGGTGTTTATCTCAATCTCGCCTGTTTTTATGCGTTTACGGATTCCAGAGTACCTCCAGCAGCAACGTAATTGTTCGTGAAATACACAAATTTTTCTTCAGGAATATAAGAATCCTTCCAGCATCCGGTTCGATAGGACCACTATGTTTAATTTGGCAGGATAGCAATAATTTGTGAACTCCACAATTACTTTTACTTATTTATTTTCGTCAGAAACCCAGCAATCTATAATACCTAACATATGTACTCTCTCATATACAAAATCTGAATGCCTTTCATATGCCAGGACAAAATACATAAATGAAACCAATATGCGCACATATTAAGAAGCGGGGATTGAACAGTCACAATGTCTGTATTTTTCGAATTTTTTTGTGAAAATGGTCTCAAACGATTGGGTTCGACTCCCTGATGAAGAATTCGAGGTCAAATTCAATTCTGTCCGTCCGGCCCGGCCGGCCAGCCGGCCGGCAGTTAGCACGATAACTCTCGAACGGAGCAAGTTAGAGCGTTGAAATTCGCAGGGCATGTTTGGAGCGTGAATATCTCGGACAAGTTCGTTAATGGGCAAAATCCATCGAGCCGTTTCGGAGTTACGGCCATTTTTAGTTAAATCGTTTTTCGAGAATATTTCCGAAACCGATCACTCGATCTATCTGAAATTTAGCCTCAAATTGTATAATCATGACTTTTATATGCCTGCGAAGTCTCATAATGATCGGATGGCTGTAAACTAGAAAAAAAAAAAGTTAAATATTTGAAAATGAAATTGAAATTTTGTTTTCACTATAACTCGAGAAAAACTGATCCAATTGAGTTGAAGCTTGGTAGTTATATGCGAAGTACCAACGAAAACACTTATGCAAAATTTCGTGGGGGTAGCATGAGTAGAAAAAATCAAAAAAATTTTTAACTATCAGCGGAATATTTTGCTGGAAATTCCGAAACCAAATATCGGAATGAGTTCAGTTTTGGCACTTCGGTGACCAATTGGGGTGTGCAAAATTTCACTGCGGACAGACCACTAGGAGCCTCAAAAAAAATTAATAATTTTGAACCTCCAAACTGGTCAAATTATTTCATTTCGAAGTTCTACACGGAATACATCTGGTGACAATATTCTGACGGGTTTTTACGCGTTTATCTGAATCAATACGATATGTACGAGGGCAACTGATTAAAATATGGACTACTTACTAGCATGGCAATTGAATTAATGCGTAAACGATGTGTGGAATTTTAAATTGGTTTTCAAAATTAATCTGAACGGTGAACGACTGGGGTGTAACTGCCTCTTTTGGGCATTTGTTGTTATTCGCATAAGCAGATGAGAAATAATTTAACTGCTCGAGTTTTCTTCTGAGGAGATTGGGGTTTTGGGGTGGAGGATGTTATTCCTCCATAGAATCCCCCGGTGCCGGTCTGCGCATGCGTGGATTCAAGATGCGATATCTCCTGAACCACTAGTGTTGGAGAATCGCAGTTTTTTGTGACTGACAGGATGGCCATAAAGTGACAAAAAAAAATTTCAAAAATTTAAAAAATTTTTTTCCACGATAACTCGTAAAATACTGATCTGATTGAATAGAAACTCAGTAGTTAGATGCAAAAGACCAAAGCGAACACTTTTACAAAATTTCGTGAAGATCACGTCACATGAAAAAATTCAAAAAATTACTCTATTTTGCTTGAAATTCCGAAAAATATTAATTTGAAATTCATGCTGCCTCTTCCGGGCATTTTTCGTTATGCGCATGCGCAGATGAGAAGTCATTTAACTGCTGTAGTTTTCGTCAGAGAGGATTGGGGTTTTGGGGTGGCGGATGCTATTACTCCATAGAATCCCCTGGAGAGGGTCTGCGCATGCGTGGATAAGGGATGCGATATCTCCTGAACCACTAGTGTTGGAGAATCGGAGTTTTTTGTAAGGTGTGTGATTTTGAGAGGACTTTCAGCCGCGTGAAGATTGCGCATGCGCAGAAGAGAACTGACTGTTTTTGGGTTGTGTGAGTTATGTTGGGGGTGCTGAGCGATATTGTGAGGTTTTAAAAAAATATTTATGACAATTCAGTGCAAGGACAAGTCAGTTTGGGGGATGTAGCGTTGTTTCCGAGTTAAAGTGTCCGTACCGTGGCCCTGGGGCTAATTTTGAAATTGATGTTACCCCTTACGGGCATTTTTCGTTATGCGCATGAGCAGACCATCAGTGATTCAACTGCTGGTGCTTTCGTCAGAGAGGATTGGGGTTTTGGGGTGGCGGATGCTATTCCTCTATAGAATCCCCTGGTGAGGGTCTGCGCATGCGTGGATTCAAGAAGCGATATCTCCTGAACCAATAGTGTTGGAGAATCGGAGTTTTTTGTGAGGTGTGTAATTTTGGGAGGACTTGCAGCCACGAGTATATTGCGCTTGCGCAGACGAGAAGTGTATGGTTTTGGGTTGTTTGGGTTATGTTGGGAGTAATGAGCCGATATTGTGAGGTTTTAAAATAATATTCATGTCAATTCAGTGCACGGACACAAGGCAGTTTGGGGTAAATAGCGTTGTTTCCGAGTTGAAATGTCTGTATGGTGGCCCTGATGCAAATTTATGTATAACTGTATTCGAAAGATCTATATTAAAATACGTTCGGATTCGGAGAAGAGGCAATTGCGTTCCTAACAGAGGTCCCACAACCGCAATATTTTTCGATCTACGGTAAAGCTAACAGTCAAACTGTATTGATAGCTATATTTGTTAAAGGAACTTGAAAAAATAAAAAAAAGCACTGACGTGAAGTCAGTACTCTTTGGCGCGCGTGTTCACGGTGGCTAATTTGAATTGAATGATGAGTACTTCAAGCTCAGTGGATAGAGCGAGCCGAAGATCTACCCAAAGGATAGTGGACACCATTCACTGTCGTTTCAAAAATTAACAGTGCTGTATCTAAGCGGCCATCAGGATAGAGTAATAAAGTTGGAAGAGAACACAACTGACTCTCCTTAGTCGCACAAGCTGCTAGAAGATTTGGGAGAGTCAGTATAATCCTAATCATGTTTATAGCACGCGCGCAAAAGCAAATTGACTTAACAATGAAAGAAAAAGTGTAAAAAGTCAATCTGCTTTGGCGCGCGTGCTATAAACATGATTAGGATTATACTGACTCTCCCAAATCTTCTAGCAGCTTGTGCGACTAAGGAGAGTCAGTTGTGTTCTCTTCCAACTTTATTACTCTATCCTGATGGCCGCTTAGATACAGCACTGTTAATTTTTGAAACGACAGTGAATGGTGTCCACTATCCTTTGGGTAGATCTTCGGCTCGGTCTATCCACTGAGCTTCAAGTGCTCATCATTCAATTCAAATTAGCCACCGTGAACACGCGCGCCAAAGAGTACTGACTTCACGTCAGTGCTTTTTTTATTTTTTTTACTAATGTGTACCTATACCAATTTGTAAGTCGGTCTAGAATGATCTCTATTATGATTATGATATTTAATGAACATATTTATCCAATCAGGAAGCCTCGTAATGAAATATTCTTGATGATATTTTTTTATTAATCCATATTATATTTTTATTTAGATTTTGCATCACAGCCGAGCTGCTTTACAGAGAGCGCAGAATTTGCAAAATATGCCAGTGAGACATAAAAGACAGAAGTGAAGAAAGAGTATGCATTAATTTATTTTTATATTTATATACATTAATCTTTTTGAAAGTATGTACCAATAAATTTAGAAATACATTTTTTCATTGTTTATTTAGTTGTTAATGCATTTTATTTTTTATTTGTCATGTACCAACTATTATTTTGAACAAAAATAAATATTAATATTATTTGTTTAACAGATATGGCATATATCCAAAACCCCAAAAATCAACATGCAAGCCGGAGAATACAATACAGGGTATTTTCAAAGGTGAGTCTTTTTCTCATCAACTCACCAACTCATCAAATTAAATCATTTCACCAAAAATAGCTAATATAAAATATGCATGAAAGGGCTGCTATCCACCCACGAAGTCGTATGCAACTTCGAGGGTGGATCGCAGCCCTATCATGCAAATTATATATATATATATATATACATATAAAATGGAGAAGTATAACGGGTAATTCCGCAAAAGGTGCAGAGAAAATCATTCTGCTGGTACCTGCCGAATTTTTGCGAATTTTGCGGAATTACCCGTTATACTTCTCCATTTTAATAAACTTATCCGCGTTATCCTATTTTCTTATTATATATATATATATATATATATATATATATATATATATATATATATATATATATATATATATATATATATATATATATATATATATATATATATATATATATATATATATATATATATATATATATACATATATATATATATATATATATATATATATATATGTATATGCCATTTTTGGTGAAATAATTTATTTTGATGAGTTCTACCTTCTGCTAAAAACTAAGACTCACCTTCGAAAACACCCTGTATAATGATCTGACTCAGATCATATACGTCTCCATTGTGCTGTCGCAGTTATATTATTTCCTTCTGATACATGCGATGTATCAAGTTCGTTACAAATTATGTATCAGAAGGCCGTCGCAAGGCGGTCATAGAGCGCTTATTGTAGGTTACAATTAAATAACAAGTATGGTACATTGTTATATAGCATAGAACCATTAAGTAATATGTCTGATACATAGGTTTGTCATATAACATACACATCTGCATTGTGCTGTCGCAGTTACATTATTTCTGTATGTTACATGTAATGTATCAAGTTCGTTACAAATTATGTAACCGAAGGCCGGCGCAAGGCGGACATAGAGCTCTTATTGTAGGTTACGATCAAAGAACAAGTATGGTACATTGTTATATAGCATAGAACCAAGTTATATGTCTGATACGTTACTGAGATGAATTTGTGTTTGCTGGGTTAATATTTATATACTCCGTACATACCCTGATAGTCGGGGTTGTCCTGTATAAATTTGCTTCAAAATTAAATCTGGCCGTGCCTCCACCAAATAATTCCTCAGATACACAGCAACGTTCCGGATACAGAAGAATAATCACAACATGAATTGTTTCTACAAGAAATGACGAGAATAGAACATTTCACACATACCTGTCCAATAGGTATTTCAGTAGTTAAAATTAATTGATTTTTTACATTCCTGTTGTGGATTCGGAAATCGGAATCAAATATATGATATATCATTTCATTATTAGGGTTATGTTCGACATGAAACGTTCACCGTACGCCTCCGATATTCGGCAATCGGCGCTATTCAGTGTTTTTCTTGGGTGAGTACTGAAAAGTTGAGATAAATTTCATAAATAGCAACTTGTTGAAGCTCGCTATTATATTTGTTTATTTCAGATTATGGTTCTGTGGAATATACTCACCGATGTTTTGGAGGAAATGAAAGAAATTAATGTGAGGCCTGTCTCAAATAAGGACGAATGAGAAATTGATTCAATCTTTCTATTAGTTGATAATTTCCTGATAAACAAATGAAGGAGTTCAAAACACTAATGAATGATAAACAAATTTTCTATTGTAAGAATTAAATGTAGTCACTCATTTGCCAAACTGAATCATGAATATTTTAGGTTAAGGAATCTTACAAGATGGGAAGGAGTTTCTTATATGACTTCTTAAAGATGTTATTATAGCTGGTTGGGAGCCAAGAAGAAAAAAATGTTTGGTTTCGACAAAACTGGCTGAACTATTGATGGGTGAGTTTTTCAACATACCATTCAAGTACCTAGCCCAAAAAACTACACCACTTATATTTGTGTTTAAAATCTCGACTTTGTATAGTGAAATAATATGTGTTGTGGTTTTTTAAATTCATATCAGTGAAAGTCATTTGTAAGCATTAAATAATTTGTCGAATTTAAGCGAGTAGATGGAACAGAGCGGTTAAGACCAATCCCTTGCTATTATAACCGATCGGTTATGTTTAGCAAGAGATGGGTCTTAACCGCTCTGCTCTGATAACCCAGTTGAATTCGACTATTGTGTATTCAAAATTCCTACATTACATTATTCACTTGTAGGTACCTGACTACATGAAGGAACCTTTCAAATATGTTTCAGAAACAATTAGATAGAAAAATCTCATTGTTATTAGAATCTGCATGATACATTAATGTTACTATATAAGTGGTGTGCAGTATATAATTTATACCAGTGCATTACACAAAAGAATGGTAAAGGCTCCATTCTTCTGACATTTCTAGTAATCATTTTTCACAGATTTTACTCAGAAAGATTTTAAAGTTTCCTGATTTTTTTGTATTCTTTAGTGACCGCAGATAAAAACCACCCATCTTCGGAAAAGAAGGCTACTGAAGTATCAACATAGGATTGGCGCAGAAGGGCTAAGGAGAGGAGCTTGTAGGTACAGCGAAAAGAACGCAGAACTCTGAAGTGGATTCTTTAAAATATTCAAATAAGTATACGTTTTTGTGTTGTGTTCATTGGTTAGAATGTTATTTTTAAGTTATAAATTATTGTCAAGTACACTCTGTTTTTGATATTCAAGGAATTCTTCTGTGAATTAAACTAAATTTGTTTTTATTATTTAACAAATTGTTTCTGAGACATATATGTTCTATTTTCAAGATTTAGATCTTGTAATCGAAAGAAAGATATATTTTTGGCGCTCTAGTTCCTCGGAACTGAGTGCTTATCAATTTGCCCAAATGTCTGTAATTTTGGAATATTTCGATGAAAATGGTCTTAAGCGATTTGGTTCGACTCACTGATCAAGAATCCGTGGTCGGAATTCATTCTGTCCGGCCGGTCCGGCCGGCCGGCCGTAAGCACGATAACTCTCGAACGGAATGAGCTAGAGAGTTGAAATTTTCAGAGTAGGTTTGGGGGATGAATATCTCGGCTAAGTTCGTTATTGGGCAAAATCGGACAGATGGTTTCGGAGTAACAAAAAAAAAAATTTTTTTTTACGGAACAAATTCCAAATCAATTTTTTTTTAATAAGCAGTTTTATCATAAGAATCCATTCATATCAGTTTCAACTCTAACAAGCTAATACTTTCGGAGATATGATTTTTCAAAATTTCAATAATAAATCGTATTTCAACGTTGTCACAGAATGATATTATTCTATGTATGAATATGAATTGTCATAATGTCAAATGATGTTCCTGAGACATTATCTAATCAGTCGAGGAATTGTGAGCGAAGTGAGAAAAATCTCAGTTGTTTGCTCCCAAATTAGTTTTTCTCAGAAAATTCTTACATTTCGGAACTGAACATGAAGTAAGAGATCTGAGAGTAGTGAGACTGCTTTTCATCCATAGACATAGATATAACTCTCGAACGGAATGAGGTAGGTAGTTGAAATTTTCAGAGTAATTTAGGGAGATGAATATCTCGGTTAAGTTCGTTATTGGGCAAAATTGGCCAGATTTAATTTGATTTCTTCCATGGTGCTTTTCTCATTCTCATGATTGCTCATTTAATCTTGATAAATAAACTATTATTTGAATTGAATTTCCTTTAGGATGCAGTTCTATTATATGAATACATTGATATAATTCCCAACTCTGAGAAACCAATACTTTCGGAGATATAATTTGTCTGTTTGAACTAGAGCGCCAGAAAGCTCCTGTCCACAGGGCTTGAACCCATTTTTCATTTCAAATGGTTTTCATTGCACTTTCAATCTGCATATTATAGTAACGATTAAGGTAAAAAAATCTTGTCACTTTAATTATTAATCTAGATTGGATATTCTTCAACTGATAAGATTCAAATATTGTTATCAAAAGGAAAGTCATTTTTGGCGTTTATTTTAATAAAAATGTTTGAATCTTATCAGTTGGAGAATATCGAATCTAGTTTAATTTACAGAGGATATCGGTAACGGACACTTCATGGATATCCATAACAGATGTCTTATGGATGTCTGTAACATATATCTTATGGACGTCGGTAACGGATATCCTATGGATGTCCGATTTGGTGGCAAACAGATATCTTTAGGACATCCAATAACCTCCTAGGATATCCTATGGATATCCAGAATATCCGCTACGGATATCCATTGGACATCCATAGGACGAACCTGTGCTATCTGGGTATGAATTGTCATTTTATCAAAAACGTCTAACAGTATTTTTTTTAATATCTCATAATATACGAAAATACTCACGAAATTTTATGAAAATATCGACTTTTCTCAAAGTTGAACGAATGTTATTACTTTTTGATAACTTGATTCAAAATTTCTAATTTCAGAAAAATATCATCAAGTTACATATTAGGTATTCGATCAAGTTTAAATCGAGAACTTGGCTGTAAAATAAGTTACATATACCAATTCTCACTAGGTATTGAACGAATGTTATTACTGACGTATCGACTTGTCAAATTTGACTTCAGCCGATCTAATTCATTAAATTCTCTACAGGCACGCCAAAAATCAAAAACTGTTGGTAACTTCGTTGGTCGAGTGTAAAACCACTAAAACCAGTGGACCAGTACATCTCGATCGTTGTAATATTTCGATATTTCGGCAATATCTTCACGAATATTGATCCGATCGAGTACAAATCTAGAACTTTACGGTGAAATAAGGTTTTGAAGGTTCTCGCAGAACGATATTAGACGAATAGTTCCTGAGATACATAATTTTTTTTTACTTTTCCAGCTATGCTATCGTCACAAAATGTTGTGTAAGTCTTCGTTTCGGTATTTTTCAATCTACGATATTTCTTCGTATCGGTATTTTTCAACCAACTACCGAGCTTTAATTCGATCGGATCAGTATTGTTCGAGTAATTCAGAAAACAAATTTTCTGATGGCTGTAATTCACCTCTCCGTGGATTTTGTCCATTAACGAACTTAGCCGGCGCATTTGGTCTCCAAACCTACTCCGCAAATTTCAACTCTTTAACTCATTGCATTCGAGCGTAATCGTTTTTTTTAAACCTCATAATATTGCCTCAGCACCAGACCCATGACCGATAGTCCTACACATAGACACCACTCCCAACATAACCCATACAACCCAAATACAGTTACTTCTCCTCTGCACATGCCCAATCTACTCGTGGCGGAAAGAATTCTCAAAATCACACACCTTACACAAAACTCCAATTCTCCAACACTAGTGGTTACTGGTTCGGGAGATATCGCATCTTGAATCCACGCATACGCAGATCCTCACCAGGGGATTCTATGGAGGAATAGCATTTCCCACCCCAAAGTCCCAATCCTCTCGGACGAACACTCTAGCAGTTAAATCACTTCTCATCTGTGCATGCGCATAACGAAAAATTTCCGGAAGGGTCAGTATGAACTTAAAAAAATTGGTTCAAGCACTGACGTGAAGTCAGAAGCTTTTGCGCGTATGTTCTATTCACTCTTAATTCGAATTTACCATGGTAAATTCGAATTAAGTGTCCTTTACAGGAGAATGGACAACATAATTTACCATGGTAAATTAGATTAAGGGTGTCCAATACAGAAGAATGGACAATAGAACATACGCGCAAAAGCTTCTGACTTCACGTCAGTGCTTGAATCAATTTTTTTTTCGTGATTTTTTTGAAATTTTGTAGGGGTGCGGTTCTTAAAATTTTTTTTTTCCTCATTTTTTTCTTATTTTCTAGGGGTATGATTCTTACAAAATTTTAAACACGTCCTTATGATGATTTTCTACTACTAGTTACCAAGCTTCAATTCGATCGAATATTTATTTTTTGAGTTATCAAGGAAATAATATTCCAGGTGGGTATAACTCGGAAACCGTTTGACCGATTATGCCCAAAAACGACCTCAACTCTCCCTTTCGGATACGCAGCCTACCCTGAAAATTGCGAGTCCCTATCTCCTTTCGTTCGAAAGTTATCGAGGCAACGTTCACCCATCTACTGAACTCACACAAGAATGCTCAAATCTCCAACAATATTCAACCGATCGTGTTAAAACTTGAAACTTGGCAGTAGAGTTAGGTTATGAACGCTCTCGCAAAATTTTAGCAATTTCGAACGGATAGTTACTGATATATAGAATTTTTTTTTTTATTTTCAATGATTTATAGACGTAATATCCTTGAAGCCTTGAAGCCTTCCCAGATATTGAGGTTCATTTATACTCTGGAACTGGAGGGCGAGCTGTAGATGGCGTAATGATGAGAACAGCTCTGATGGGGGGCACAATAGATCTCAAGGTCGCGGTGCAACGTAACCCCTTATCAATAATAATAATAAAATAATAATAGGTTATGAAGGCTCTTGCAAAATTTCAGCAATTTCAAACGAATAGTTACTGATATATAGAATTTTTATTTTCAATTTTCAATGATTTTTTTAAAATTTTTTACAGACACTATCCTCACAAAATTTTGCAAGAATTTTTGCGTTGGCATTCTACAACTAATTACCATGTTTGAATTCAATCGGTTCAGTATTTTTGTAGTAAATGAAGAACAAAAAATTGGTTCAAGCACTGACGTGAAGTCAGAAGCTTTTGCGCGTATGTTCTATTGTCCATTCTTCTGTATTGGACACCCTTAATCGAATTTACCATGGTTAATTATGTTGTCCATTCTCCTATATTGGACACTCTTATTTCGAATTTACCATGGTAAATTCGAACTAAGTGTCCAATACAGGAGAATGGACAACATAATTAACCATGGTAAATTCGATTAAGGGTGTCCAATACAGTCATTTTTTTCAAATTTTCTAGGGGTAGGGTTCTTACAAAATTTTAAACACGTCTTTATGCTGATTTTCTACTACTAGTTACCAAGCTTCAATTCAATCGAATCTTTATTTTTTTAGTTATCAAGGAAATAATATTCCAGGTGGATATAACTCGGAAACCGTTAAACCGATTATGCCCAAAAACAAACTCAACTCTCCTTTTCGGATACGCAACCCACCCTGAAAATTACATGTCCCTATCTTCTTTCGTTCGAAAGTTATCGAGGCAACGGTCACCCATTTACTGAACTCACACAAGAATGCTCGAATCTCCAACAATATTCAACCGATTGTGTTAAAACTTAAAACTTGGCAGTAGAGTTAGGTTATGAACGCTCTCGCAAAATTTTAGCAATTTCGAACGGATAGTTACTGATATATAGAATTTTTTTTTTTATTTTCAATGATTTATTAAAAATTTTCTACAAATGCTATCCTCACCAAATTTTGCAAACATTTTCACGTTGGCATTCTACAACTAATAACCAAGTTTGAATTCAATCGGTTTAGTATTTTTCGAGTTAATGAGGAAAAAAAAACCACCAAATTTCAGAAAATTTCAGATGGCTATAACTCTAAAACCGTTTGGCCGATTATGCTCATAAACAAACTCAAATGTCGCATTCAGATGCACAACCTAACCTGAAATTTTCAAGCCGCTATCTCTTTCCGTTCTCAGGTTATCGTGACAACAAAAATATTTTTTAATAATTTTTTTAAAATTTTCTAGCCTCACGATTCGCCCAAAATTTCACAAACGTGCTTAGGTTCATATTCTACAACTACTCACCAAGTTTCAATTCGATCGGATTTATATTGGTTGAAAACAAAATTATTACTCGGAAACCACTGGGTCGATTATGCCCATTAACGAACTTGTCCGTCGTATTGCGATGCGCCATCCACCCTGAAAATTTCAAGTCGCTAGCTCTTTTCGTTCTCAAATTATCGTGGCAACGGACGGCCGGACGGCCAGCCGGACAGAATCAAATTTGACCTCGAATTCTTCATTGGGGAGTCGAACTGAATCGTTTGAGACCAATTTCGTCAAAAAATTCGAAAATTACAGACATTTGGGCAAAACTATAACGCGATGTTCCCCCGAACATACGTGCAAAAACAACCAAATTTCAGATGGCTATAACTCTGAAACCATTTGACCGATTATGCTCATAAACAAACTGAAATGTCGCGTTCTGGTGCACATCCTAACCTGGAAACTTCAAGCCGCTATCTCTTTCCGTTCTCAAGTTATCGTGACAACAAAAATATTTTTTAATAATTTTTTTAAAATTTTCTAGTGATACGATTCGCACAAAATTTAACGAACGTGCTTAGGTTCATATTCTACAACTACTCACCAAGTTTCAATTCGATCGGATTTATATTGGTTGAAAACAAAATTATTACTCGGAAACCACTGGGCCGATTATGCCCATTAACGCTTGTCCGTCGTATTGGGATGCGCCACCCACCCTGAAAATTTCAAGTCGCTAGCTCTTTTCGTTCTCAAATTATCGTGGCAACGGACGGCCGGACGGCCGGCCGGACAGAATCAAATTTGACCTCGAATTCTTCATTGGGGAGTCGAACTGAATCGTTTGAGACCAATTTCGTCAAAAAATTCGAAAGTTACAGACATTTGGGCAAAACTATAACGCGATGTTCCCCAGAACATACGCGCAAAAATTGGTTTCGGAATTGTAAGCACAATATTCCGCAAAATAGTAGTAGTTTTTAAATTTTTTTCAAGTCATGTGATCCTCACGAAATTTTGCAAAACTGATTGCTTCAGTCTTTTGCAACTACTGAGTTGTGAGTTTCATTTCAATCCAATCAGTATTTTTCGCGACACAAAATTTTAAAATTTTCAAATTTTTTTTGCCACTTTATAGCCAATCAATACAATACTTCGCATGCATATTATGGTCATGATGCTACAATTTGATGCTAAATTTCAGATAGATCGAGTGATCGGTTCCGGAAATATTCATAAAAAACGTTTTAAATAAAAATGGCCATAACTCCGAAACCGCTTGGTGGATTTCGCCTGTTAAGGAACTTGTCCGAAATATTTACGACCCAAAACTACTCTGCAAATTTCAATCCTCTGACTCCTTTCGTTCGAGAGTTATCGTGCTAACGGCCGGCTGGACCGTCCGGAGAGAATTGAATTTGACCTCGGATTATTCATCAGTGAGTTGAACTCAATCGTTTGAGACCATTTTCGGCAAAAATTCGAAAAATACAGACATTGTGACGAAATGATAGCACGCTTTTCCTTGCGGAATGCGCGCGCAAAAATATCGACAAGGAGACTTTAACAAAATTATGTGGCAATCACATGGTTAGAAATTTAATGAAAAAAACTCAGAAACAATTGGTCCGATATCGTTAAAATATTGCAAGAGCATTCACAGTCTTATTAAACAATTACGTTCTAGATTTGAACTCGATCGGATATATATTGTAGAAGATATTAGGGAAATACAGAAAGTTCAGTAACAAAAAGTTTAACAATTTTTTGTGGTCGCTTGTTGTCACAGTCGGATTTATATTCTTGAAAATATTGGGAATATTATTTTTTTTCCTGGAGCTAAGCAGCCTTGGGCAAGTTCAGCACCTGGAGGAGTGACCGCTCTGGTTATAAATTTGAACAAGCGCACCAGAGCTTCTGGCCATAGTGCTTTTCCAACTAGTTTCAAACACCGACCTTCTTATGATTATGGATTTTGGTGAAATAAACATAAAATTTGTAGACAATAATTGGATCAACGTTAAATATTTGTAAATGGTATATGAAACATCAATAATCGAGTTCATTTACTTATTTACATCGACAGTAGTATTCAGTTTTGCTGTCTCAAAGATCTGGCAACGTTACGATTAGATCGTTGAGAGATGATCTCGTTTGTTATGCTGAAACTGGTCCTATCTAGCGATCTAAATATCTTAATCTATAAATCTCCAACAGCCGAAAGTCATAATTAGTCTGTTTTTCACTTCCAGGTCTAGAGCCAGAATTCGCTAGAAATTTTTTAATTCACGGCTTGCAAAATATCTGCTTAGGAGCGCCTTTATTTGGTTGCACCACAGTCGGCCAACGTAATTCGATCGTTAAAATATTCATATTTTCTTACCATGCATAATGATAGTGTTTAATTACACTCTAGAATACGCCTACTAATTAAAAGGTGGCCACAGGTTCACATCTTTCGTTATCTTTTATTGGCGTGCTAGTGTACGCAAATGGGATCAATTAGCTTGGTTGAAAATCTACTTTTTATGTCTTATCCATAAGGTAGGATATTGGTATAATAGCAGCAAATAAGATGCTTCTAGCGTAGAGTATCGCTGGATCAGAACTATTCTAATTTTTCCCGAGAAATTTCGAGATGATGATTTGCAGTGAAAGTCTTCCATTGCATCCGTTCAGACTTTTGAATTTCACAATTATATAATGATCATAGTCCCTTAAGCAGATCCTGTAATGACCCAAAGTCCTTATCATGAGGTATTCGTTATTATTATTGAGATAATCTATTTACAGGCAACACAGATCTCGCAGAGATCTATGGGAGGTTGCAACGCGAATCTAATGTGAGATCATATTGTGAGTTTCTCAAGATATCGCAAGTATATCGAGAATAGGAAATTACTATTGCGGAGTCCCTCAGGATATCACAGACGTATCCACAATAAAATATTCATAGTTCAAGCTCCTGAAGTAATCGCGAGTATAACTACAGGAGGAATTCCTTTAGGGAACTACATTCTTCCCTCCGATCCTTCTGCCTCTTCACTGTTCCCGCCAGTAGAAGTCGCCTCTGTCTTGACCAACACCTGCCCATCTGTGCGTGATGCATTGAAACCGAAGCGCCGCACTGGAGACATTACTTCGGCACCTTCGTGCTGTCAAATGCATCTACGGCAGGCTCCCACTGAATGAGCTGTATCGATAAGTTCATCGGTTAGAGCTGGAACGAAACATCGCAGCACGCATCGAAATCCACATTTGGGACACCAACGTGATGGTGAGCACGTGACCTCATGCTAGGCGAACTGGACTATTTTCCCGAACCTCCATTCTGCACGTCCGTTCGACGAGGTTTGGTCTCCCTGAGTTCCCTTAGTACACATCACACCCAATGCGTCGTGATTTCGCACACTAGCAGAGGGAGGTATTGTAAGGAACTAACATTCTACCCTCCAATCCTTCTGCCTCTTTGCCGTTCCCGCCAGTAGATGTCACCTCTGTCTTGACGAACACCTGTATATCTTCGCGTGACGCATTAAAACCGAAGCACCGTACTGGAGACATTACTCCGGCACCTTCGTGCTGAAGTCAAATGCGTCTACGGCAGGCTCTCACTGAAAAACCGTATTCATAAGTTCATCTGTGAGAGCTGGAACTAAGAGGTTGTGGGTCCTCCCATCGCAGCACGCACCGAAACCCTTATTCCTATTGAGGAATTCTTGAAGATATCACATATTCAAGCAGATTTAGACATTCCTATTTCGAGCTCAGCAAGTAAAACAAGAACAAAACATGTCTATTGCAGAGTTCCTCAAGATAATAATAATAAGGTGCACTGAAGACAACCCAAATCAAGGATGCCTTAACAGCTAGCTACAGAAAGAAGATCCGAGATATATGGAAATCACAGCTGTCCGGGAAAAATGGTGTATCTGTTGCGAACAGCTTGGCAGTTCCGATAATCACCATTTCATTCGGGATAGTTGAATGGACAGTGAATAAAATTCTCGACCTAGGCAGAACCACTCGTAAAGTCATGAACATGAATCATAGCCTGAATTTTAACTGCTCGATTCAAAGGATATACCTGCCACGAACGCAGGCAGGCAGAGGTTTACAAAGTTTGGAACACCAACACCATCAACAAACGTTGGAAATGGCAATAAGGATATTGAGAAGCAGAACAGATATTTTTCAGAGTTTTGGAGAGAAGACCCAGAACTAAACCATTCAATATGTGCATATATATATGAACATTGTACTAAAAAACTGAAAGGTTTCACTTACCTCTAAATTTTTGAGAGTGTGTACTTGCGCTAAGTAACTGCGCCTCTTTAACGTAAACAAAACATGTAATTGCCAACACAAACTGTTTATTGGATCTAAGTGAAAAAGTTACTTGCAACAGACAGAGGTTTTCACTAACTGCAGTTAAAAAAATATTTGCGATATGAAAAATTATGATAAAGTGTACGTTCAAACGTTACTTACACCGAATAGCATTTTTAGTTCTGGTGTTTAGCTGGATTTTCTATCAAGTCAATAAAGTCAGTTATTCTGAATAAAAATGAAATACTTATTACAATTAACTTTGCTAGCTTGTGATAGCTTAGTTTTTACCAGATAACACGCAAACTTGTTGCAACTAAAAAAAGTCGCAATTTTTATTTGTTGTAATTAAAGTTTTTTCTCAGTGCGAATAACTACTCCAAGGAACGTGCGAGAGGTTTTTTAGTGAATAACCAATCAACATCTGGAGTCTCACACCCCTGAGAGAAGCGGACCCTCTCAGGGTAGGCCTATAAAAGTTTTCTCCTCTCGAGCAGGAAAAAAAGCACTGGCGTGAAGTCAGTACTCTCTGGCGCTTGTTCACGGTGGCTAATTTGAATTGAATGATGAGTAATTCATGCTCAGTGGATAGAGCGAGCCACCATTCACTGTCGGTTTAAAAATTAACAGGCCTATATCTAAGCTGCCATAAGGATAGAGTAACAAAGTTGAAAAAGAACACAACTGACTCTCCTTAGTCGCACAAGCTCCTAGAAGATTCTGAGAGATCTCCTTGGGAAAGACTTGGAAGGGTCAGTATAATCATAATCATGTGTATAGCACGCGCGCCAAAGCAAATTGACCCCATGTCAATGCTTTTTTACACTTTTTCTTTCATTGTTAAGTCAATCTAACCTACGTTAGGAACGCAATTGCCTCTTCTCCAAATCAGAACGTAATTTAATATAGATCTATCGAATATAGTTATTTATAAATTCGCCCCAGGGCCACGATACAGACATTTCAACTCGGGAACAACGCTATTACCCCGAAACTGACTTGTCCGTGCACAGAATGGCCATGAAATTTCTCTTAAAACCTTGAAGTGACGGCTCAGCACCAAATCCATCACCGCTAGACGTAAACCACTCCCAACATGAGCCATACAATCCCAACGTGTCCTCTGCGCATACACAATCTACTCGTGGCTTAAAGTCCCCTGAAAATAACACTTCACACAAAATTCTGAATCTTCAACACCATTGGTTCAGGAGATATCACTGCTCCAATCCACGCATGCGCAGACAATTCCAAGGGGATTCTATGGAGGAATAGCATCCAGCACCTGAAAACTCCAATCCTCTCAGACGAAAATTCCATGCGTGAAACGAAAAATCTCCGAAAGGGGTTACATGAATTTCGAATTCGTAAGGCAATTTCTTCGCCTATTCTCCAAATCTGAAAGAAATTTAAAATTGATCATCCAAATATAGTTATTTATAAATTGGCCCCAGAGCCACGACACAGACATATCAACTCGAAAACAACGCTATTTCCTCGGAACTGAATTGTTCATTCATGTAATTGTCTTGAATTTTCTTTAAAACCTCACAATATTGGCTCAGCACAAAATCCATGACCGCTAGACGTAAACCGCTCCCAACATAAGCCATACAACCCAAAAAGAGCCCCGTCACCTTTGCGGATGCGCAATCTACTCGTGTCTGAAAGTCCTCTCAAAATCACACACCGCACACAAAACTCTGATTCTTCAAAACCATTGGCTCAGGAGAGATCGCACCTTCAATCCACGCATGCACGGATACTCCCAAGGGGATTCTGTTAAATAATAGCATCCTGCACCTCAAATTCCCAATCCTCTCAGACGAAAACTCCAGCAGTTAATTCACTTATCGTCTGCTCATGCGCATAACGAAAATTGGTTCAAGCTCTGACGTGAAGTCAGGAGCTTTTGCGCGTATGTTGCATTGTCCATTGTCCTGCATTGGACACCCTTTATCGAATTTACCATGGTAAATTATGTTGTCCATTCTCCTGTATTGGACACTCTTAATTCGAATTTACCATGGTCTGTGGGGTGATTCTCACACCACAGACCATGCAGTCTACCCATATATCCTCTTCGTTCTGGTCTCGATCTTCGGTATAAAACAGACAGTTGTTTGTGTTGCTCGGGTGTCCACTTGTGGCGTCCCCTTTGTGTGGCCTTGTTACAGTTGCCGGGCCCGACTGCAGGTTGCTCTTGGGAGCGATGATTCCCTATGCGACCGACAACTTGTTATCTCTCCTCCTCGATGTCCTCGTCGGAAGCTGTAATTTCTTGTATGACAGGCGCCCGCCTACTCAGCATTTTGCCGTTGGTGGTTCGCATGCTGTCACGTCCAGCACCAACCCCAGACGGGCCTGTCGGAAGAATTATCCTTCGCCTTTTTGAAGTCCGCTGGACTCAAGTCGGAAACGGAGGGATTTGTTATAGCTTGTCAAGATGGGGTTATAAATACCAGATGGTATAAAAAGAACATCATGAAAGTGGACACCCCCACAACGTGCAGAGCATGCTACAGCCAGCAAGAAACTATTATGCACATTCTGTCTGCTTGCAGAGTCCATGCTCCATCAGGATATGTGGAAAGACACAATGCGGCACTCCGAATTCTCTACTTCCATCTGAGAGAGGTTTATGGTGTAGACAAGGAACCAGTGCTACCATATGTGCTTCTGGAGATTGAAGCAGTTGTTGAAAATAGCAGGGCTCGCATCTACTGGAACTATGCGATTCCAATAACAACTCAGCCGATCCACGCCATAAAGCCAGATATACTTCTGCTGGACAAAAAACTCAAGGAATTATTTGTTCTCTCCCGCAGAAAATAATGTGGTGATGAAAGAAGAACAGAAGAGGGAGAAATACAAGGATTTAATGTTCGAACTTGAGATCCTGTATCCAAGTCATAAGGTTAGGATGGTCATACTAATCATAGGATGCCTAGGCGGAATGAGAGCGAACTACGTGACCGAATTGAAGATTATTCCGGCCTGCAAATCTAGGGCCGAGGATTTAGCTCACAGAATACAGAATGCAGAATGCACTCGGATCAATTCGAGTCATCAGGTCCCATCAATTATGAAGGCTGCTTGCAGCTCATCTCTTTTGTTAAGAGACGCTGTAAGGGCAGGACGAAGAACTGATCTTTCAAACTCCTGAAGTATAAGGAGTGCAGGTGTTTACTCATGTGATCTTCGAGTAGTTTCTTCAGTTGTGCCTGCCTTATCTCTCTGCCAACTCTTCTTTGGTCTGTTGGCGAGATAGGTGTTCCTGCTAGCTCATGATCGATTTATATGCCGGTTATACAGAGCTTCTCCAAAGCTCTATGACCAGCCCTAAAGAGGAAAGCTCCTTGGTTCCTAAATTCATGATGCGCCAGCATTCTCAGAAGCGGGTCTTCAGTTCTCAATATCCTTATTGCCATTTCCAACGTTTATTGATTACAAACCTCTGCCTCCTTGTGGTCGTGGAAGGTATATACCTACTTTGAATCGAGCAGTTGGGATGCAGCCTACGATTAATGTTCATCACTTTACGAGTGGTTCTGTCTAGCTCGAGAATTTCATTCACTGTCCAGTTAACTATCCCGACTGGGTAGGTGATTATCGGTACTGCCAAGCTGTTTGTAGCAGATACTTTATTTTTCCCGGACAGCTGTTATTTCCATATATCTCGGATCTTCTTTTTGTAGCTAGCTGTTAAGGCATCCTTAATTTGGGTTGTCTCCAGTGCACCTCGTTGTTTCATCCCAAGGAATTTGTATGTTTCTTCCTCTTCGAGGTGTAGAGTGCTCATTCCCCCTTCTAGGTCGATGTCTTCTCCTGTTTCTTCAGTTCTTCCTCTGCTTAGATGAAAAACAGCACATTTGTCCAAACCAAATGACATTCCTATTGCTCAGGTGTATTCGGCAACGATATTCATTAGTTGTTGTAGTGCTGCCTTGGAAGAAGCGTACAGTTTTAAGTCGTCCATGTAGAGTAGATGTGAGATCAGATGTTCTCTTCTGCCTGGTGGCCTGACCTTGTACCCTATTCTGCTTGCCCTCAACTCAGTTGTTAATGGTAGAAGTGTTATGCGGGACAATAACGGGCTTAGCGAGTCTCCTTGGAATACACCTCGCCTATATCCCACCTATCCAGTATAAGCGGTCCGACCTTCGGATCGGACGGCGAACTTAGTTTTCCATGACGCCATGATGTTTTCCATCGCATGGACGATGTTAGGGTGGACTTTGAGCATCTCTAGCAGCCGTATTATCAAGCTGTGTGCCGATGTGTCAAATGCTTTCGCGTAATCTAACCATGATGCATCTAGGTCGCGCTTGTAGTGTTTCGCATCTTGACAAATGCTCTTGACTATGAGGAGGATGTCCTTGCACCCCTGTACTCCTTTCCTCGCTCCTCTTTGTTCATGGATTTCATTTCACACTGGTCCAATGGACTCCAGAATCCAATGTTGAAGGACACTTGTGAGAATTTTATACAACGTATTCAGACACGTGATTGGGCGGTAGTTCTTTGGCTGTCCTAGATCACCTGATTTCGGTATCAGTACAGTTTTACCCTCTGCCACAACCTACTATATCTACTAGCCTGGAAGATGATAAAATGGCAACACAGCTCAGAGACGTACGACAGTCGAACGTTTGTTAGTTTGTTGTTGTTGTTTGTAAAAATGGACGATTACTTCTGATTCTGGAGTTAACCATTATTGTTTTTCGCGGGCATTTCGTGGTATTTTTTGTATACAACGGTGTCAAATGTGAATTAATGCAATGCAGGGATAAATATGGTCGGATATTTATATGTTCTGTGATTAAACTGCAGTGTGTAAATAGTGAAATTTCCTTTGGATTATTTCTACTTATTGGAGATGAGTACATTTCAGTTCAGACTATAGACAACAAGATGGACTAGAAATATGAGTGAAATAGAACTTTCATTTCTTCCGATTTTATAAAACATTTTGATGACGTTTCTAATAATTTTTCAAGAAAAATTGATACATCTGGATAGGAGATTAAGAAGCTCAAATAATCTATTTATTTTTATATACAGGGTGAGTCTTTGACAACTGCATTCATTTTAACCAAAGATTCCTCTCATCAAATGAAACACTTTTTTCATTTACCATTTTTCCAGATTCGGCTCAGGTAAAAAGTTACAAGCATTTTAAGGTTTCACAATGTGCTAATACACTCCCGCATTTAAATTATCTATGACATTGTTGGCGGACGAGAATAAGGCATGGTAACGTGGTTTACAGCTTGATTCGGGATTCCAACGCTCAGGGACGGATCCATAAAAGTAGTGAAATTTCTGGAGTTTTTCATTTTAGAACATTCAATGAAGAATATCTCAAAAACGGTGCGTTTAAGGAGAAATTATGAAGAATAATATAATGTTCTAAAACATGGAATATTCTTGAAATGACTCAAGAAAAACTTTATATGCTTTCTTTATGCTAATTTCGTTTAGTTTTATGAATCCACGAGTCCATAACTAGAAAACCAGTAGAAGTAGAAAATAACTAATACTTGGAAAATATGTATCATAGTTATAGGAAACTTTACACGAACATTCATTTTATTCGAAAAAACGATGTCAAAGCTACAAAATAAAATCTTATTTTTTTTCAAAATTTCAACAGCCTGTATCTTTTTACCTGAGCTGAATTTGGAAAAATGACAAATGAAAAAAGTGTTTCATTTGATGAGAGGAATCTTTGGTTAAAATTAATGCAGTGGTCAAAGACTCACCCTGTATATGTATTCAATTTCCAAAAGTCTGCATCTGTAGATGCTTCAGTTCAAATCAATAAGGACCTTATTATTCATCTTAAATTATGCATTAAAAATGTTCAGATTTTCTGCAGTGATTTGAAATGGATTCTTCCTTTCGATCATACCTTTACCCGAGCAGATGGTCTCAACCTCAGATCAATAAGTAAACATTTCCCGCTACAGAAATATAATTAATGGGGATTCAGATTCGGAATTAATCAATTTGTTTTATCAACATTTTTACACAGTTCAGATCAAAAAATAATTGTATGTGAATTTACTCTTTGTAGCATTGAAATTGATATTCTGAATTCACATAGACTTGTAGCATCCCATAACTGTCTAATCGTCCTGAAAATTTACTCACTTGCTAATTTTGGGTTTTAGATAACGAATCTGAAGTTGAAAATCCGTGCTCTCTTCTATTTTTTTTTAATCCCAAAGTGTCCAAAATCACAACACTTCATCTCGTAATTACATTGTTTTCAACTGTTTTATCGGTGAATATTCATCATAAATAAGATCTTATTGTAGTCCTCATCATTTTTCGGCAGTAAATCATTTGAAAAATGATGAAATAGTCGAAATTTCATCAAAATCCAGCGCTACCGCATTGAAGTAGTATGCCTCTAAGAGACGATTAATTGCGGCGTTGTCAGACTGTGTTCCAGGCTATCTCTATAGTGGGCTGTGCCTCTACCAACCATGAAGGAATTGGCTCACGGTGAATTACTATATCACCAAATAATCTAGCTAGATGTTGGTGGGTAGCTGGAAAGTTCTTCCACCAGTAGTTCTGAATGGTCCAGTCCAGGTGCCGTGAAATCATGCTTGTTCTTCTTTATTATTATTAATATTATCATACAGATAAGAGTTGAGGCAATGCCTATAAACTCACAAAAATTAACAATCCCATAAGACATATAAGAACAAAAGTGCTTGATTATACAATAAGAAATGACACTTAAAAATAAAAACAAAATAAATAGTCCTTCTAAATCATATGTCGTCCACGGGCACACACCACCCACGACGAAGCCAACCGTCGTAGTTGTTCTTGAATTAATTCACAGACGTCGACTCAACTACAGACGAGGGCAAGGAGTTCCACACACCAAACACCCGATGTACCAAGAAGTGCTGCCTCTGGACCGTCCTGAAATTCTCCCTTCTTGGTTTCAAACAGGCGACGCAAGCTAACACCAAAGAGATCGTGCAAAGTGCGGAAAGTCGTCAAAAGGTCACCACGGAGTTCTCCGGTCGGAGAATCTAGACAAGTTCATTATAGAGAGTCTTTCATTATACGAGGGGCGCGATATCCCGTAAGGAAGACGCGTAGCGTGACGCTGAAGGTTTTCGAGCAGGGACAGATCGCGAGTCAATACCGGACACCACACAGGACCAGCGAACTTAAGGATGGGCCGCACATAAGTTGGGTAAACAAGCGCACATATACGCGAGTCACATCTGCCAAAGGACTTCTGTAGCAGGAACAAGGATCTTTTGGCCTTATTAACAGTCTGAGAGATGTGCTCAGACCAACTCAAAGTATCCGTCACTATCACACCAAGATCACAATGTCTCTTTGAAACAGGAATGGGGATACCATTTAGCAGGTACTGACGCCGCGGATTCCGAGCACCCATGTGGAGAATCACGCACTTTTCACCGTTGAGTGGCAGCTGCCAGTCCTCGCACCACCTCGAGATAGAGTCAAGGTCGTCCTGAATATTGTTGGCACTGGTGGGATCACCAAATATTTTGGTGTCGTCTGCAAATTGCGAGATATTAGAAACAACACAAGAGGGTAAGTCAGATATAAACAGCAGGAATAGAAGCGGACCCAAGGCAGACCCCTGGGGTACTCCACTCAGAACATCTCTGGGGGAAGAAAACGGGAAGAAAACTGTTCGATAACGAATTTCTGTAAGTAAAACTTTACCGTTTGGATAATAATTTTTCGTTATTTGATCTGTATCAAGGGATTAGAGGTTTTTTGATAACGTTTTGTTGCTGGTTCAGATAGCGATTTTTCGTTAGCGTACCGGACATTCAGATATTCTACCTGTAACGAATTGATATCGAATTCTTATACGGGAACTCTAAAACCACTCAGAACATCTCTGGGGGAAGAAAACTGTTCGATAACGAATTTATGTAAGTAAAACGTTACCGTTTCGATAATAATTTTTCGTTATTTAATCTGTATCAAAGGAGTAGAGGTTTTTGATAACGTTTTGTTGCTGGTTCAGATAGCGATTTTTTGTTAGCGTACCGGACATTCAGATATTCTACCTGTAACGAATTGATAACGAATTCTTATACGGGAACTCTAAAACCGCTTGGTGGATTTTGCCCGTTAACGAACTTGTCCGAGATATTTACGCTCCTAAACTCCTTTCGTTCGAGAGTTATCGTGCTAACTGCCGCAAAGGACAGACAGAACCAAATTTGACCTCGAATTCTTCATCAGTGAGTCTAACCTAATCGTTTGAGACCATTACATACATTTGGGCAAAATGATAACGCGATGCTCCCCAGAACATGCGTGTGAAAACGATCAGAAACCAGAGAACTGTTGTGGATAACGAAAATAACGAACCCTCAAAATGTTCTAGATGAAAAAGAACTAGATTATGTAGTTCTAGCGTCCGGAGAATTTCGAAAACATATAAAAAGGACTGTCGTGAAGTCAGTCCGACTTTTGAGAGTCAGTTGTGTTCTTTGTTAACTTTATTACTCTATCCTTGCGCCAGCTATTAGACACAGCACTGTTAATTTTTGACCCGACAGTGAATGGTGTCCACTCCCGGATAACAATTCGGTATCATTCGAATATTTCGTTATCCGATCGTAACGACTGAATAAGTTCCTTAAAGTAATGTAAGGGTCACAAAAAAAATTGAAGACCTACAATGTGAAACCCCCATATCAGATAGACGATAGAGTATTTGGTGTGTTATCAATAGTGTGAACTCTATATGTAACAACGCTAGTACTGTCATCACTGGAGGGAATATGATTGTTTATGCCTTTAGTAAGTGTGGTAATAAATGGAAATGAATCATAATATGTAGTATTAATTATAGCGTTTGAGTAAAAAATGTAAAATAAAGTGAAGAAATCCTTACACGGATATTCCTTCCGCAGAATTTCTTCATCGTATCATTATTACGGTAATCTTATTTCGTCGAATTTTATTATTCGGAGCTTCCATTTTCATTTTTTTTAAGATTAAATTTTCACCGAACGACAGTTATAAATCGCATTCTTTTATTACTTGTATCCAAGTCGCTAAAATGCACGCACTGTGATATCCTATACAACAAGGTTGGTGGATGGTAAGGTGCTGGTCAGATCGAAAATTGAAGCAGTGTGGAGCCAGGGTTATGCAGGTTCGAATCCAAATGAGGAAACGAAAATTTAATTCAATACGTTAATTCAATATAGGGTAGGTAATAGAGGTAAATTTGGAAGAATGATAGAGATAACTGAACAATGAAACGCAGAAATATAATAAAAACTTTAAAATTATGTTTTTCCATCGTAATTCTTGTTAATGTCACGTATTGGTTATCGATTTTCTTTACTTCAAAGTTACGCTTCGTGCTCCCAAAATAGGTATCTGTTCGATAAAGAATTTCTGTAGTAAAACTTCACAGTTTGGATGGTAGTTTTTCGTTATTTGATTTATATCAAAGGAGTAGAGGTTTTTGATAACGTTTCGTTGCTGGTTCAGATAACGATTTTTCGTTAGCGTACCGGACATTCTGATATTCTATCTGTAACGAATCGATAACGAATTGTTATACGGGCTGCCCTCTGCATGGTTAGATCCAAATTAGCCAACCTGTTCACGCGCCCCAAAGAGTACCGACTTAACGTCAGTGCTTTTTTATATTGTTTCTTGTTTCTTCAACAAATCTGGCTATCAATCCAATCTGGCTATTCGTTTTACCGGTTTGCGGTTTTGGGACCCCCATCAGGAACTCAATTGCTTACGCCTATTCTTCAAATCCAAATATAATTTAACATTGATCTTCCAAATATAGTTACTTATAAATTGGCCCCATGGCCACGATACAGAGACTTTTCAATTCGGAAACAACGCTATTTCCTCTGACTTGTCCGTCCACAGAATTGCCATGAAATTTCTTTTAAAACCTCACAATATCCAAGAACCATCCAATGAACGCTAGACGTAAACCACTCCCAACATAAGTCATACAACCCAAAAGTTCTCTCAAAATCACATACCTCACAAAAAACACTGATTCTTCAACATCAGTGGTTCAGGAGATATCGCTGCTTCAATCCACGGATGCGCGGGCCCTCCCAAGGGGATTCTATGGACGAATAGTATCCTGCACCTCAAAACCCCAATCATCTCAGACGAAAATTCCAGCAGGTACATCACTTCTCGTCTGCTCATGCGCATAACGCCAAATGTCCGAAAGGGGTAACATGGATTTCAAAATTGGCCCCAGGGCCACGGAACGGACACTCCAACTGGTGAACAACGATATTTCCCCCAAACTGACTTGTCCGGGCACAGAATTGCCATGAATCTACTTTTAAAACATCACATTATCGGCCCAGCATCAAATTCACGACCGCTAGACGTAAAGCACTTCCAACATAAGCCATACAACCTAAAAAGATTTAGTCCTCTGCACATGCGCAATCTACCCGTGGCGGTCTCTCAAAATCACACACCTCACACAGAACTCTGATTCTTCATCAACACCTTTGGTTGAGGAGATATCGCAGCTTGAATTGGTTTCTCAGAGTTGGGAATTACATCAATGTATTCTTATGATAGAACTACATCATAAAGGAAACTCAATTCAAATAATAGTTTATTTATCAAGATTAAATGAGCAATCTGAGAATGAGAACTGCACCATGGAAGAAATCAAATTAAAATAGCTGAAATGAATTTGACTCTCTCTTATAGAACAGGATGACATGTACGAGTGTGAACACAGATCATATAATAAAACAGTCACTTCTCCTCTGCACTTGCGCAATCCACTCGTGGCTGAAAGTCTTCTCAAAATCACATACTTTTCACAAAACTCCGATTCTCCAACACCAGTGGTTCAGAAGATATCGCATCTTGAATCCACGCATGCGCGGACCCTCACCAGGGTATTCTATGGAGGAATAGCATCCTCCACCTCAAAACCTCAATCCTCTCAGACGAAAACTCCAGCAGTTAAATCATTTCTCACTGTTTTTTTGCGGAATACGATCGCAAAAACATAAGATTCATCCTCACAAATTTAATTTAGGACAACATTTGAAGCATACAGATTTTGTGGTAAGGATACAGTTTTGAGAAATAATGCTGATTTGATGTCAAGAAGATGGAAACTATTTCGACAGACGAATTGAAATTCACAAGGAATGGTACATTTAGACGCATAGCTGTCATTATTGATACGAGGAAAACAATCATCACTTTAGACATCGAAACATCGAAACGTGATATTTCTAAAATATCTCGAAAATGGTCAATTGTACGCATATAGTCGTTATTTACTCAGTTTTAGAGGGATAGAACCATAATTCGCATTTGAAACAAGGAAGTTTCTTATGAAAGCTCAAATCGTAATTCAGCATGTTTTTCAGAGTCGTGTCAGAATCAGAGGGAAAAAACGCACAACATGGCTCCATTAGTAGTTCCTGAAAATTTAATCCTTCTAACGTTGAAAGGCAAGAAGCCATGACTATCTATCTGATTATCTTGGATAGAGAATATTTCTCTAAATTCTGAAATAATTCGAAACAAATATCAGTGAAGTCATATGATCAAAGTCCAAAAATCCATAAATGTGATATTTTACGAACATTAGATTTGAAAAAAAAATGTTCTATTGTCCATTCTACTGTATTGGACGAATTTACCATGGTAAATTCGATTAAGAGTGTCTAATACAAAAAAATGGATTATTTAATTTACCATGGTAAATTCGATTAAGAGTTCTAATACAGGAGAATGGACAATAGAACATACGCGGAAAAGCTCCTGACTTCACGTCAGTGCTTGAAACAATTTTTTTTTATTTTCTAGGGGTACAGTCCTCACAAAATTGTACCCACGTCTTCATGTCGATAATCTACAACTAGTTAGCAAGCTTCAATTCGATCGAGCCTATATTTTTTGAAATATCGGGGAAATAATATTCCAGATGGGTATAACTCCGAAACCATTGGGCCGATTATCGCCAACAGCAAACTTAACTCTCCCATTCAGATGTGCAACCTACCCTGAAAATTTCAAGTCGCTAGCTCTTTCCGTTCTCAAGTTATCGTGGCAACGGCCGGACGGACATAATCAAATTTGAACTCGAATTCTTCATCAGGGAGTCGAACCCTATCGTTTGAGACCATTTTCGGCGAAAAATTCGAAAATTACAGACATTTGGGCAAAATGATAACGCGATGTTCCCCATGAGTCATCGAGGAAATAATATTCCAGATGGGTGTAACTCCGAAACTGTTTGGCCGATTATGGCCAACAGCAAACTTAAATCTCCCATTTAGATGCGCAACCTACCCTGAAAATTGCAAGTCCCTATCTCCTTTCGTTAGAGAGTTATCGAGGCAACGGTCACCCATCCAGCTACTGAACTCACACACGGCTGCTCGGAACTCCAACAATATAGATCTGGTCGTGTTCAAACATGGAACTTGGTAGTAGAGTAAGGTTAAGCTCTCGCAAATTTCCGGGATATCGGACGAATAGTTTCTGATATATAGAATTTTTTTCAATGATTTTCAATGAATTTTTAAAAATTTTTTAGTGTAACGATCCTCACGAAATTTTGCAAGAATTTTCGCGTTGGCATTCTACAACTACTGAACATGTTTGAATTGGATCGGTTCTGTATTTTTCGAGTTATTGAGGAAATATCAACCAAATTTCAGATGGATATAACTCCAAAACTGTTTTGTGGATTATGCCTATAAACAAACTCAAATGTCCCTTCACAACCTAACCTGAAAATTTCAAGTCGCTATCTTTTTCTGTTCTTAAGTTATCGTGACATAAATAATATTGTTTAATAGTTTTTTTTTAATTTTCTAGCTGTAGGTACTATTCTCAATAATTTCACGAACATCCCTAGATTTGTATTCTACAACTACTCACCAAGTTTCAATTCCATCGGATTAGTATTGGTTGAAGACAAAATTATTACTTGGAAACCATTGGGCCGATTATGCCCATTAACGAACTCGTCCGTCGTATTGGGATGCGCCCCCTACCCTGAAAACTTCAAGTCGCTATCTCTTTCCGTTCTCAAGATATCGTAGTAAGGACGGCCGACCGGCCGGACAGAATCAAATTTGACCTCGAATTCTTCATCAGGAGTAGAACCCAATCGTTTGAGACCATTTTCGGTGAAAAATTCGAATATTACAGACATTAGGGCAAAATGATATCGCTGTATGTTCCCTAGAACATACGCGCAAAAAGGAATTTGATAACTACTTGCGGTATAACCGAAAGTGACAAAAACATGAAAATATGATGATGACGCAAGAATTATACTGTGGCTTTTGAAAGTGGCCCGGAAGGATTTAATTAGGTAATTATCTAGAACAGGACATAACTCGAAAATTGATATTTAAAAATCACTCACTTACTAATTTTGGGTCGTAGATTGCGAATCTGAAGTCAAAAAAGGTTGGTCGCATCTAGTTTTTTCGAAAAAAATTCCGAAAGTTTCCAATTTAACCTCCCTTTGTCACCATAATAACATCGTTATAAACCGTTTTATAGCTGAATATTCATCCTGAATGATATCTTATTGACTCCTTAATCATTTCTGAAGAATGATTTTCCTCATGATTCCCTTATTGCAATGAAATTTTCTTGTTTATGTGTAACATATTTTCATCCATTTTGAATCCTGAAATTGACATAACAGCTGATCATACCGGCAATAGGCGACGTTGCCATATTGTAACTATATTCAGAATATGGTAGTGTTTTTATTTCAATTAATTTTTGTGATGGATTCAATCGGCCATGAGAATACGTTTAAAGGCCGAGTCATCAAAATCCATTTCGGTTAATATGCAGTTTAACGCCCCCTCGTAATTATCGACTTTTTCAAGTTTTTCGAAGAAAATATGCATTGTACAGTGATTTTTGATGATTTTCAATAGTGGCAAACTAGTTTTTTTGGAGATATCCTTCGGAATGGGGAGTGAATAGGGGTGCTGGGTGGGGTAATAAATTTTTTTCGTAATTTTTTTTTTAATTTTCAGGGGTACTGTACTAACCTAACCTAACCTAACCTACCATATTCACCTGAGATGTCGTAAAGATTAAGACTGTACCTATGGCGAAAATTCATAAAGGTACAGTCTTAATCATTACGACATCTCAGGTGAATATGGTAGGTTAGGTTAGGTTAGGTTAGGTTAGGTTAGTACAGTACCCCTGGAAATTAAAAAAAAATTACGAAAAAAAATTTATTACCCCACCCAGCACCCCTATTCACTCCCCATTCCGTTAGATATCTTCAAAAAAACTAGTTTGCCACTATTGAAAATCATCAAAAATCACTGTACAATGCATATTTTCTTCGAAAAACTTGAAAAAGTCGATAAGTACGAGGGGGCGTTAAACTGCATATTAACCTAAAAACACTACCTAATACTTCTGAATATAGTTACAATATGGCAACGTCGCCCATTGCCGGTATGATCAGCTGTTATGTCAATTTCAGGATTCAAAATGGATGAAAATATGTTACACATAAACAAGAAAATTTCATTGCAATAAGGGAATCATGAGGAAAATCATTCTTCAGAAATGATTAAGGAGTCAATAAGATATCATTCAGGATGAATATTCAGCTATAAAACGGTTTATAACGATGTTATTATGGTGACAAAGGGAGGTTAAATTGGAAACTTTCGGAATTTTTTTCGAAAAAACTAGATGCGACCAACCTTTTTTTACTTCAGATTCGCAATCTACGACCCAAAATTAGTAAGTGAGTGATTTTTAAACATCAATTTTCGAGTTATGTCCTGTTCTAGATAATTACCTTTAATTATTTTCACCAAAAATTATTCGTGAGAAAAAATGACTAGAAGAGTAAATAATATAAATATATTAATCTGAGACGGCCCTGTCAATTCTCGACCCATTTCCTACGATCTGGACCTGGCTGGATACTGCCCTGTCACTCCGTTTGTAGGTCGCAAAAGCACTACTATAATAGTTGCGATGTAATCGTCAAGGTCGCAAGATCTGTCAAGTCACTAATCGCCCGCGGCTTTACGTTCGATAAATACAATACAAATAAAAATATTGTATTATATTAGTATTATAAATTCAGGGTACTGCGTATGATAAGCATTCCGCATTATCTGATGGTACGTATATTTTCGAATCCGGAATCAGTCAGTCGGCTACATTTGTGGGTTAAGGTACAGTCAGATGTCATTTCCAGCGTTGCGAATAATTTTTAAATTTAATTTTCGTTCTTCGAATGTGAGCGGTGAACGTACCGAAACAATTGGAGATTAGAGAAGAATTATTATAATTACTTTCTTCATCTCTGCAGTGCACTGTGTTTTACCGATCATCGAAAACTTAGGGAAGTGTTGTGACAATATATTGTGTCGGGAAACTACTTTCAATTTGAATTTTAAAAACTGATATACGATGGGACTCCTCTCTGAAGGTAGTCCATTATCTTGGGAAGAGACCAAAAAATATAGCAAACATGTACGTGAGCATGGTATTCAGCAGTTCATAAATCTGTACAAGAGATTGAAAGACAGGCAAGGCGATGTGTTAAAATGGGGAGATGAAGTGGAATATATCATAGTGAAATTTAACGAAGAAAGGCGAGAGGCCAAAGTTAGTTTAAGGGCGAAAGACATTTTGGCTGTATTGTCTGAAAAGGAACTGGCCGATCCTCTCAGTTGTAAGTCTTTGTGGAGGCCTGAATATGGAGCTTATATGGTGGAAGGAACACCAGGTAAACCTTACGGAGGGCTGTTAGCTCATTTCAACATAGTTGAGGCTAATATGAAGATGAGGAGGGAAGAAGTAACACAGTTGTTAGAGGATAATGAATGTGTTATGTCTATTACTAGTTTTCCAAGGTTTGTCTAACTTTCAGTTTAGATATCTTCATTTTTGATTAGGAATGTTTTACAAGATCTGCTGGGCTTTTCCATTGTACTGAAGGATGTATAAATCTATCTACTTTTCACAAAAATAAGTTTATAACTGATCAAATTTGGCAGAATCAGTTCCAGATAGAGATATTCTGACTATTTAATAATAATATGGAAATCATGATAATGCAGAGAAGTAAATTTAAGAGAAAAAATTTAACAATAATCCCGCAAAAGAAGCAGAGATCTGAGTATCAATATGCTATTTCTCTGCTCGTTTTGTGGAATTACCCGTTAACTTTCTTAATTAATAATAATATTACAATCTCATCATATGTATCATAGTCTTCAAATCCATGAGAAACTGCACCAAATTACAATGCTGTTTTGAGTGTATTAGACACTGGAGAATACATTTCAGAAGATTTATATTGTATGAGGAAAAAGAATATGCCAACTGATAACTGAAAACGATCTAGATTTTGTACCATTTATCTGTTATAACAACTAACATATTCTTTTTTATTTCAGATTGGGCTGTGAGAACTTTACTGACCCCCCTGTCAAAACAACACCAGACAAGGGGTGTACTAGATCATTATTTTTTCCAGATGAAGCAATTTATTCTGGACATCCCAGGTTCAAGACCTTGTCTAGAAATATACGACTCAGACGAGGTCAAAAGGTAGCGATGAATTTACCTAGTGAGTAATCTGATTTTGCTTTTGAAACAGTGATATCTATATTTCAACCATCTGAAGGTTCAGTTTGTTCTTTTTGAATAATTAATTTCAATACTCATTACTATGAGTTTTCGATATTTAATAATTTCAAGTTGCATTTGGTTCAATATTTTCTACCCAGACATCAAAATTAACATTCTCAATTTTGGCTAATCAAATCTATGATAGGATTTTGTTATCATTGTTTGAATGTATTAAATCACAATTCGTATTGAATCACTGTTTTTGTTTGTTCGTCATGTTTACAGTATTGTGTATTGTTCCGGTAGTTTATCAGTTTTAATAGGGAAAAATTTGATACAGTGATTGCAAAATTGCATTGTTAAAAAGTGTTAAACCTCAAGTGATGATAAGTACCTAAAAATAATCATGACTATAAATTGTATTTCCTTATCTTGAGAATAGGAGTATTTACCTTGAAGAATTTACAGGCAACAAAATTTTCCTGGATTTCAATTGATGCTCATAAAATTTCGATGTTGGCTTTAATTTTTTGTCAGTTTTATTGATCATAATCTCAAGAATGCCAGCTAACAATATAGAATTATGCATTTGGGAATATTGGAACCACCTTTTCTGATATCGCCATTCCTCCAATGATAATATTCTTTCTCAAACAACAGAGGTCCAGGTTAAATTGGCTCACTTCAAATGGAATTGCATGCAGGAGGATAATGATTTGTCTTGGATGAGGGATATCCCGCCCTTTCAGACAATTGTGGCTCACAATGATGCAATGACCATAGTTATTTGAGCAGATCCACCCTCGGATCCAGCTCATTGATTAAGCCGAGTATCTTGCCCAACGATATGTCCTTCAGTTCTATTCACTGTTGGACATTCTGAGACGATGTGCACAGCCCACATTTGACATCATGTGGTGAGCCATCTGAAGATGTGAGCCTGAATCCTGCAGTGGCCTGCATTCAAAATACTGACAAGACATATTTATTTGTGGTGTGCCCAATCTTAGTCCTGGGATGGTCAATTTATGGATTCGAAAGCTTTCAAATGTTTCAAGCTAGGCTGACTCAGCTAAAATGAATTCGAATAAAATTCCTAAAAAGCAATGACTTGAAGTCAGGAGCTTTTGCGCGCATGTTACATTGCCTATTCACGCCTCATACAAAGTAGAATCTAGCTGAAATTCGGTACTCGATTGTAAAATGGTGGGGCAAAAGTATGCGCTGAATTTCAGCAGATTTTGATGGATAGTTTCTGAAATATATAATATTTTTGAAAAAAAAAAAAAAAAAAAGCACTGACGTGAAGTCAGTACTCTTTGGCGCGCGTGTTCACGGTGGCTAATTTGAATTGAATGATGAGTACTTCAAGCTCAGTGGATAGAGTGAGCCGAAGATCTACCCAAAGGATAGTGGACACCATTCACTGTCGGTTCAAAAATTAACAGTGCTGTATCTAAGCTGCCATCAGGATAGAGTAACAAAGTTGGAAAAGAACACAACTGACTCTCCTTAGTGCACAAGCTCCTAGAAGATTTGGGAGGGTCAGTATAATCCTAATCATGTTTATAGAACGCGCGCCAAAGCAGATTGACTTTTTACACTTTTTCTTTCATTGTTAAATCACTCTGCTTTTACGCGCCTGCTATAAACATGATTAGGATTATACTGACCCTCCCAAATCTTCTAGGAGCTTGTGCGACTAAGGAGAGTCAGTTGTGTTCTTTTCCTACTTTGTTACTCTATCCTGATGGCAGCTTAGATACAGCACTGTTAATTTTTGAACCGACAGTGAATGGTGTCCACTATCCTTTGGGTAGATCTTCGGCTCACTCTATCCACTGAGCTTGAAGTACTCATCATTCAATTCAAATTAGCCACCGTGAACACGCGCGCCAAAGAGTACTGACTTCACGTCAGTGCTTTTTTTTTTTTCAAGTTCCTTTAACAAATATAGCTATCAATACAGTTTGGCTGTTAGCTTTACTGTAGATCAAAAAAAATTGCGGTTGTGGGACCTCCGTTAGGAAAGCAATTGCCTCTTCTCCAAATCCGAACGTATTTTAATATAGATCTACCGAATATAGTTATTTATAAATTTGCCTCAGGGCTACCATACAGACATTTCAACTCGGAAACAACGCTATTTCCCCCAAACTGACTTCTGTCCGTGCACTGAATTGACATGAATATTCTTTTAAAACCTCACAATATCGGCTCATTACTCCCAACATAACCCAAACAACCCAAAACCATTCACTTCTCGTCTGCGCAGGCGCAATATACTCGTGGCTGCAAGTCCTCCCAAATTACACACCTCACAAAAAACTCCAATTCTCCAACACTAGTGGTTCAGGAGATATCGCTTCTTGAATCCACGCATGCGCAGAACCTCACCAGGGGATTCTATAGAGGAATAGCATCCGCCACCCCAAAACCCCAATCTTCTCTGACGAAAACACCACCAGTTAAATACCTGATGGTCTGCTCATGCGCATAACGAAAAATGCCTGTAAGGGGTAAATCAATTTCAAAATTAGCCCCAGGGCCACGGTACGAACACTTTAACTCGGAAACAACGCTACATCCCCCAAACTGACTTGTCCTTGCACTGAATTGCTATGAATATTCTTTTAAAACCTCTCAATATCGACTCAGCACTCCCAACATAACCCATCCAACCCAAAAACCGTCACTTCTCTTCTGCGCATGCGCAATCTACTCGCGGCTAAAAGTCCTCTCAAAATAACACACCTTACAAAAAACTCCGATTCTCCAACACTAGTGGTTCGGGAGATATCGCATCTTTAATCTACGCATGCGCAGACACTCATCAGGGATAAGGATTCTATGGAGGAATAGCATCCGCCACCCCAAAACCCCAATCCTCTGTGACGAAAACTACAGCAGTTAAATGACTTCTCATCTGCGCATGCGCACAACGAAAAATGCCCGGATAGGGCAGCATGAACCTCAAAAAAATAGGTTTCGGCATTTTAAGCAAAATATTCCGCAAAATAGTAGTAATTTTTTGATTTTTTTCATGTCACGTGATCTTCACGAAATTTTGCTAAAGTGTTTGCATTGGTCTTTTGCATCTAACTACTGAGTTTCAATTTAATCAGATCGGTATTTTTCTAGTTATCGTGAAAACAAAATTTTAACATTTTTGAAATTTTCTTTCGCCACTTTAGGGCCGTCCGGTCAAAACAAAACTTCGCAGGCAGATGAAGGTCATGATTCTACAACTTGATGCCAAATTTCAGAAAGATCGAAAGATCGGTTCCGGAACTATTCATAAAAAACGTTTTGACTAAAAACGGCCTTAACTCCGAAACCACTCGGTGGATTTCGCCCGTTAACGAACTTGTCCGAGATATTTACGCTACAAAACTACCCTGAAAATTTCAACGCTCTAAGTCGTTCCGTTCGAGAGTTATCGTGCTAACGGCCGGCCGGCCGGCCGGACCGGACGGAAATTTTCAGGGTAGTTTTGTAGCGACCGGACGGACAGAATTGAATTTGACCTGGAATTCTTCATCAGGGAGTCGAACCCAATCGTTTGAGACCATTTTCGAAAAAAAATTCGAAAAATACAGACATTGTGACGAAATGATAGCACGCTGTTCCTTGCGGAACACGCGCGCAAAAATTAATTTGTTTTCTAGTGATAAGAAATTTTGTAAAAATTGATGCTTCGGCATTCTACAAGTAATTACCAAGTTTTAATTGGATCAGATTTTATTTTTTTTGCTGGAAATTACAACGATATTTCAGATGGGTATAACACCGAAATCGTTTGTCCGATTATGCCAATCAATGAACTTAACTATCGCATTCGGAAGCGCAACCTACCCTGAAAATTGCCAGTCGCTATCTCTTTCCGTTCGAAATTGTATCGTGGCAACGGTCACCCATCCAGCTACTTGTTACTTTTTTGGCTTGGATTTCTATTTAGAAATGTTTCTAAAGCTTTTTGAACTAAAATGCTCTTAGTAAGTTTTCAACGCTGAAGCCAGGTCCGCCGCTAGCTGTTTTTGCACAATCATGTCACCCCAAAGACTGATGCTGATCGCTAAGTGTTCCCCAGAGGAAAGCTTCATTCAGGGGTAAATACGAACCGGTTTCACGGTTATTACTAATCGTCAGCGTAACTTATCCACATGGAATGACAACCGAAGGAGTTTTAGGAAGGATTTCCCTAGGTGCCGCTGGGATTTTCTCCCTACCAGTTCGCAACAAATGGGATTAAGTTTCCTAGAACTCCTTCGGTTGTCGTTCAGTGTGCCGACGATTGGTAATAACCATGAAACCGGTTCGCAACTGCCCCTGAATGACGCTTACTTCTTTGGGGGAACACTTACCGATGAGTAGACCTAGACCGGCTCTCGCGGAATATTTGTTGATGGTTAAAATCAATGAATAATTTACCGTGTGTCTTTTAGGTATTGGCAATTGGCCACAGTTCCCCTCATTCTATGTTCACTGCTTTGTGGTTTATCTAACCACACTAAACCGGGCGATTCAAGTTCGTAATAGTCTCATATAGGTAGACAGCCTTGCAGTTCCTGGCCCTCTTACGGCAAATGAATGAACATCACTGAACATCGCTCAAGGTTTCTTCATCGCAGAGGGCCGGAGTTCGTAAGGATTTCCCTAGGGCTGGTGGGATTTTCTCCCTGCCAGTTCTCAACAAATGGGATTAAGTTTCCTATAACTCCATCGGTTGTCATTCAGTGTGGCTAAGTTAAGCTGACGATTGGTAATATCCATGAAACCTGTTCATAACTGCCCCTGAATGACGCATCCCTCTTTATGGGAACACTGAGCAATGAGGTGAACTAGCCCGGCTCACGGGGAATATTTGTTGATTGTTAAAATCAATGAATATTTCACCGTGTGTCTTTTAGGTATTGGCTACAGTTCATCTCATTCTACGAGATCAATTAATCAGTTACTCATATATTTGGTTAAATATTTCAAATTATGCAATTTCATCCATGCTTAAATACATAATTATAAATGCAATTTTCGTTTGAAAATTATCGCATTTTCAAATCATGAATGACATCCGTGGATCTGTGTATTTATTTCTATGTCAAGAGTCGAATTCAAGCGAGTGACCAAAACAGAGTGGTTAAGACCAATCGGTTATGATTGAAAGGGATTGGTTTAACCACTCTGTCTTGGTTACTCGCTTGAATTCGACTATGGTCAACGATTTTCCATAGCTTCGTAACAAATACTCACGAAAGTTGTTTATCCTTATTGAATTATATTTTGAATATTATTCATAAATACAAGATTAAAAATATATTTATCTGATGAGGATCTACCAGAAGACATTCTGGAAGCAACTAATAATAATAATAATAATAATAATAGTTATTTATTTACCCAACAGGAATATTCCCAATTACAGGGTAACAATCAATATTACAAAAAATATATGAAAAAATTTTAAGCCAAAAATCAAGTAATCAATGAGAAAAAAACAAAATATATTCATCATCCACAATCAAAAAAATAACTTGAACTTGAGATCATCAGCACTCCTGCATATGCGGTAAACTGGAGCCCACTGAAGAACATTCGTTCGAGGTGTTGGAAGGTGAAATGATGTGACAGTCCTCCCCTCCAGCCTTGGTGTACGTATTTGAACCTTAGACAGCAAATAAGGCGAATCAATCCTTCCCGCGACGAGTTTCTGAGCGAACTTAGCGCACTGCCACCTCTGCCTTTGGAGTAGCGGAAAGATTCGCATCTCTCGCATGATCCTCGACAAATCCGCACCACGTTCGGGATAACTGCCTGATTTCCGGTATTCAACACACTTGAAAAATTTCCTGTGAATTCGCTCGATCGGCATAAGATGTGAACCATAGATCGGAAACCAGATTAAGTTTGCATACTCCAATTTGCTCATCACCAACGAGAAGTAGAGGGTTCTGAGAACGGACACATCAGGAATCTCTCTGGAGCAACGGAAAACAAACCCCAAGGATCGACTGGCCGAGGTGCATAGCTCTTCAACATGTGGAATGAAACTGAAGGCCAAGTCAAAGACTACTCCCAAATCACGAAATCTATCTCCACTAGCAATAAGGCGACCACCAACAGAATAGTCAAACACAAGAGGCTGCGACTTCTTTGTGAAGGTGATCTTAAAACACTTATCTATATTCAATATGAGTCCATTACGCAAGCACCATCCATGAACAAGTTCCAAACTAGACTGAAGGAACTCCAAATCGGACACATCACGTATTCTCAAGTAAAGCTTGAAGTCGTCCGCATAAGCCAAGGCCAAGCATTCGAGGGAAGTAAGAAGATCATTAATGAACACTATAAATAACAACGGTCCAAGATTTGACCCCTGTGGTACACCAGATGAAAGTGTATACTCAGATGATCTGAAGCCATTATAAAAAACATGACTCATTCTTCCCTTCAAATAAGATCCCATCAGGCCAACAAATGCAGGACTAAAACCAAAAGATGACAGTTTACTCAGAAGGATATTGTGATCTAGGGAGTCGAAAGCTCGCGAAAAGTCGGTGTAGATTACATCTACTTGACCCCCATCATCCAGTGATTCCGCAAGGAACTGCGAAAGTGTTGCCAAGTTAGTAACTGTTGACCTTCCTCGAATAAATCCATGCTGTCTAGTGGATAAGTGTGGCTTAACATTGTGGTAGATGGTTCCGTATAACGTCTCCTCATATACCTTCACGAAATTCCACAACAAAGAAATTGGTCTTTAGTTCTCGACGTGGGACTTACCACCCTTCTTGAAAACAGGGATCGCACGGGCTCTCTTCCAAAAGGTGGGGAAAGTAGAAGTACGCAAGCTGATAGAGATGATGATATGAAGAGGCTTAGCCAGCGCAGAGCTGCAGTTCTTAACAAAAAATGAAGGGAGATGATCATCACAGCTAATACAGCAAGTCTGGATTTATTGCATGAAAAATCCAAAGAAAGATCACGGTATTCCATGATTAAATGTTTATTGAAAATAAAGGAAAATATTGATATCTGTTGGTCACGCTATTCCATGATTAAATGTTTATTGAAAATAAAGGAAAATATTGATATCTGTTTTTCGATCAAAAAAAGCAAATATTTTCTACTAAGAAGACATCGTCAAGTTTATGTCAGCACCAGACGATTTTTACCTCATGATGAAAGTGGCAATGATTTTTGGTCTAGCCGGAACTTGCTACAGAGGGGGACTTACGAATATCACCCCAGATGATATTGAAGATAAGGGAAGCCTCATAATGGTGAAAATATCGGATGCCAAAAACCCCACAGCAAGATCATTTGTGACATTTGAAGTCATATACAGGGTGTCCCAGAACTCGACGTCAAGCCGGAAGTGGGTGATATTACAAGTCATGGTAGTTCAGAAAAATATGAACAAATATTAGGGGATGTAATTTCAAAATTATAGGCATTTAAAGAAAATCGACAGAATATATACTTTGTGATGGTTATTCAATTCCATTTCTACAAATCTTATTTTTTTGCCAATTTTATTTTTTTATGTCATCCTGAATAATGCGTCTGACTTTTGTCCCTGTTTGGAGCAAAATGTTACTTTTTGTTCCACTAAATATTCAAAGCTCATATATCGTCAAATTTTTAACTGTCTGTACTGAAAAAAAAATGTACTACGCTAGTTCGGCAAGTAATTGTAAAAGTTAGCGCATTCAATGAGGAATCCAAAATGGTATAACTATTGATAGTAATTCTGCAAGTTTTTCGGCTAGAATTTTTTTCTGCTAAGAAACCCATTTTCGAACAAATTTTTCCAAAAAACTTCAATTGATTCTAGTGTACCTAAGCCTTTAATTGAGGCCTTTACTGTAAGATTTCTGGTAAAATTAAAGAGAAAGCTAATAATTTTACGATGTGTGAGCGATGCAGATAATGACACTAGATAAAAGTCGCTCTTCTACTGTTTCCAAGTTGACTGAATCTTTTTTTTTCTGTTTTATGTTCATAATTGAATTTTCTGATCCAGAAAACTTTTTTAATAAACATTACAACAACATAAATATCAAAGAAATGTTCAAACTATCTCCCTTCAGCCGCAAGGCTCGTTCTACATCGTCGTAAAAAAGATCGTAGTATCAGACCGGCGATTCCTCCGTTATTGACACGATTATTATTAAATTGATAAGAGCCAAGGCTAATACCTATAGGGGTATACATTTTAAATGAAAAAAAAAATAACCAAAAAAGAAACACTTTTTCTTTCACCACTGCTCAGTAAAAAAAATCTAATGGATTTAAATCAGGTGAACGAGCTGACCATGAGATAGTGTCAGACCGCCCTATCCATCTGTCCGGGTATACTTCATTAAGATGTTCTCGAACTGAGCGGAAATAGTGCGCGGGACAGCCTTCTTGCTGGAACCACATATCTCTACGTATGCTTAGTGGCACGTCTACCTATAAATTCGGTAATAGATTTTTCAAGAGTTATTTCTGGCTGCTCAAAAGGTCCAATTATTTTTCCATTCAAACTTACGGTCCACAAGTTCATTTCAAACCGATGCTGTGATCTATCTTCCCACATTAAATGTGGATTTTCTATATGCCATTCATGTAGGTTGTGTAGATCCATGTAACCGTCATTACTGAATGTCGACTTATTCGGACCATAAAACATTATCCAAGAATCGTGGATCCTCCCGGTGTCTTCGAATCATCATTTGACAAAATTACCTCTTGGGAGGTAATCTCGGGGTTGTAGAGTTTGTACCCTCTAAATGGGATACGGGTGTAACCTGTTTTTTTCTTTCAATATTCTGTGTGCAGTACTTTTAGATACCGTGGGCTTTTTTTTAACTCCCTTTATCTGTTTCAAATAACGAACTCAAAGTAACCACCTTTAGTGCACTAGAATCAATAGCAAAAATTGTTTCGTAAATGGGTTTCTCTGCGGAAAAAATTTACAGACGGGAAATTTGCATAAAAAGTAGCAAGTGTTATAGCATTTTGGAATCCTCATTAAATGCGCTAACTTTAAGAGTTACTTGCCGAACTAGCGTAGTACATTTTCTTTTCAGTAGACAGTGGAAATTTGACGAAATATGAACTTTGAATATTTAGTGGGGCAACAAGTAACATTTTGCTGCAAAGAGGGGCAAAAGTCAAAAAGTTTTGGGCAATAATATACAGACACAGATAATTAAGTTTTGTCGAAATGCGAATTGAAAAACCATCGCGAGGTGTAGATTTTCTCGATTTTCTTTGAATGCCTATTATTTTGAAATTACATTACCTATTTTTTTTTTAAATATTTTTCTAATAACTATCACGACATGAACTATCACCCGCTTCCGGCTTGACGTCGACTTCTTGGACACCCTGTATAACGGTACGTTTTTTAAACTGTACAGAACATACGCAAATTTATGACCCCCGACCACCACAGATCGTCGTTTCTTTGTAAATTATATCCAAAGGGAAAATACACAACTCGATGTGTAGGTATCAATAAAATTGGAAAAATACCAACCGATATAGCAGCATATTTGCGCCTACCTTATCCAGAATTTTATATAGGCCATAGTTTTAGACGTTCTTCAGTTACCATCTTATCCATAAACATAGAATAACATGGACTGGTTCTGAGAAAGATACCATTCATATCAGCACTGAAAGTAGTAAAGGCAAAACTTCGACACATACTATGCAGTGCCGCAATATGCCTTGAACTATTTAATGCGGATTTTATTGGCGAGCTGTTCTATGAACAGAGTGCCTATACATTCGTCCAAATGTCTGTAATTTTCGAATTTGTGGCTGAAAATGTTCTCAAACGATTTGGTTCGACTCACTGATCAAGAATCCTAGGTCAGAATTGATTATGTCCGGCCGGCGGGCCGTCAGCACGATTACGCTCGAACGAAAGGAGTTAGACGATTGAAATTTGCAAAGTAGGTTTGGAGCGTAAATATCTCGGACGAGTTCGTTAACGGGCGAAATCCACTAGGCGGTTTCGGAGTTATGACTGTTTTCAGTAAAAGCATTTTTTATGAATATTTCCGAAACCGATCACTCGATCTATCTGAAATTTAGCATCAGATTGTAGAATAATGACCTTTATACGCATGCGAAGTTTTGTATTGATCGGATTGCCGTAAAGTGTAAAAAAAAATTTTCACATTTAAAATTTTTTTTTCTACAATAGTTCTCGAACAGAATCAGCTAGGCAGTTGAAATTTTCAGAGTAGCTTTGAGAGATAAATATCTCGGTTAAGTTCGTTATTGGGCAAAATAAGCCAGATGGTTTCGGAGTAACGGAAAGAAACCATTTTTTTTTACTCACAAATTTCCAATTAAATTTTTTTCAAGAGGCAGTTTCTCCATAAATATCCATTGATATCATTTTCAACTCTAACAAGCTAATACTTTCGGAGATATGATTTTTCGAAATTTCAATAATGGATCGTACCTCTATGTTTTCCCAGAATGCTATAATTATTCTTTACGTGAATTATTATATGATCTGTGTTCATACTCGTATATGTCATCCTGTTCTATGAGAGAGAGTCAAATTAATTTCAGCTATTTTGATTTGATTTCTTCCGTGGCCCTCATTCTCAGATTGCTCATTTGAACTTGATAAATAACAACAAATCTTGTCAAAGTTTGAACAAGAGCGCCAAAGCTCCTGTCCACAGGGCTTGAACAAATTTTGAACCAATAGTGGATTAATGTATTCGAATGAGACCTTACGCCACAAGCAAACACAGCACTGTTCATTTTCGAACAGTGAATGTATTGAGTTGAAACTAATCGTTTGATACTATTCTTCGCCAAAAAGTGTACCATTTTTTTGGACGCTTGTTTTTACTTTCGGATTTAAATTCTTGTTTAACAAAAACTACAAGTGCAAGTACAGAGATCTGTACAGGAAAAAATGTCAGCAATAGTTACATTAAAGGAAACAAGTTCATTCAGCTTTACACCCTCGAATTTACCATGGTAAATTCGAATTAAGAGTGTCCAATACAGGAGAATGGACAACATAATTTACCATGGTAAATTCGATTAAGGGTGTCAATTACAGAAGAATGGACAATAGAACATACGCGCAAAAGCTTCTGACTTCACGTCAGTGCTTGAACCAATTTTTTTATGGACGATTGCTTTTACTGTCGGATTTAAATTCTTGTAAATATTAATTTCTTTCCTGGAGCTAAGCAGCTTTGGGCGAGTTCAGTACCTGGATGGGTGACAGCTCTGCCTATAGATTTGGCAGCGCGCCAAAGCTCCTGTCCACAGGGCTTTCCCCCTTTTTTCCGCGCGTGTTCCGCAAGGAACAGCGTGCTATCATTTCGTCACAATGTCTGTATTTTTCGAATTTTTTTTCGAAAATGGTCTCAAACGATTGGGTTCGACTCCCTGATGAAGAATTCGAGGTCAAATTCAATTCTGTCGGTCCGGTCCGGCCGGCCGGCCGTTAGCACGATAACTCTCGAACGGAACGACTTAGAGCGTTGAAATTTGCAGGGTAGTTTTGTAGCGTAAATATCTCGGACGGGCGAAATCCACCGAGCGGTTTCGGAGTTAAGGCCGTTTTTAGTCAAAATGTTTTTTATGAATATTTCCGGAACCGATCACTCGATCTTTCTGAAATTTGGCATCAAATTGTAGAATCATGACCTTTATATGCCTGCGAAGTTTTGTTATGACCGGACGGCCCTAAAGTGGCAAAAAAAAATTTCAAAAATTTTAAAATTTTGTTTTCACGATAACTCGAAAAATACTGATCTGATTAAATTGAAACTCAGTAGTTAGATGCAAAAGACCAATACAAACACTTTTGCAAAATTTCGTGAAGATCACGTGACATGAAAAAAATAAAAAATTACTACTATTTTGCGGAACACTGTGCTTAACCGAAACCTATTTTTTTGAGGTTCATGCTTCCTTTTCCGGGCATTTTTCGTTGTGCGCATGCGCAGATGAGAAGTCATTTAACTGCTGTAGTTTTCGTCACAGAGGATTGGGGTTTTGGGGTGGCGGATGCTATTCCTCCATAGAATCCAGATCCCTGATGAGGGTCTGCGCATGCGTAGATTAAAGATGCGATATCTCCCAAACCACTAGTGTTGGAGAATCGGAGTTTTTTGTAAGGTGTGTTATTTTGAGAGGACTTTTAGCCGCGAGAAGATTGCGCATGCGCAGACGAGAAGTGACTGTTTTTTAATTGGATGGGTTATGTTGGGAGTGCTGAGTCGATATTGTGAGGTTTTAAAAGAATATTCATAGCAATTCAGTTCAAGGACAAGTCAGTTTGGGGGATGTAGCGTTGTTTCCGAGTTAAAGTGTTCGTACCGTGGCCCTGGGGCTAATTTTGAAATTGATTTACCCCTTACAGGCATTTTTCGTTATGCGCATGAGCAGACCATCAGTGATTTAACTGGTGGTGTTTTCGTCAGAGAAGATTGGGGTTTTGGGGTGGCGGATGCTATTCCTCTATAGAATCCCCTGGTGAGGGTCTGCGCATGCGTGGATTCAAGAAGCGATATCTCCTGAACCACTAGTGTTGGAGAATTGGAGTTTTTTGTGAGGTGTGTAATTTGGGAGGACTTGCAGCCACGAGTATATTGCGCCTGCGCAGACGAGAAGTGAATGGTTTTGGGTTGTTTGGGTTATGTTGGGAGTAATGAGCCGATATTGTGAGGTTTTAAAAGAATATTCATGTCAATTCAGTGCACGGACAGAAGTCAGTTTGGGGGAAATAGCGTTGTTTCCGAGTTGAAATGTCTGTATGGTAGCCCTGAGGCAAATTTATAAATAACTATATTCGGTAGATCTATATTAAAATACGTTCGGATTTGGAGAAGAGGCAATTGCTTTCCTAACGGAGGTCCCACAACCGCAATTATTTTTGATCGACGGTAAAGCTAACAGCCAAACTGTATTGATAGCTATATTTGTTAAAGGAACTTGAAAAAAAAAAAAGCACTGACGTGAGGTCAGTACTCTTTGGCGCGCGTGTTCATGGTGGCTAATTTGAATTGAATGATGAGTACTTCAAGCTCAGTGGATAGAGCGAGCCGAAGATCTACCCAAAGGATAGTGGACACCATTCACTGTCGGTTCAAAAATTAACAGTGCTGTATCTAAGCTGCCATCAGGATAGAGTAACAAAGTAGGAAAAGAACACAACTGACTCTCCTTAGTCGCACAAGCTCCTAGAAGATTTGGGAGGGTCAGTATAATCCTAATCATGTTTATAGCACGCGCGCAAAAGCAGAGTGACTTAACAATGAAAGAAAAAGTGTAAAAAGTCAATCTGCTTTGGCGCGCGTGCTATAAACATGATTAGGATTATACTGACCCTCCCAAATCTTCTAGGAGCTTGTGCGACTAAGGAGAGTCAGTTGTGTTCTTTTCCAACTTTGTTACTCTATCCTGATGGCAGCTTAGATACAGCACTGTTAATTTTTGAACCGACAGTGAATGGTGTCCACTATCCTTTGGGTAGATCTTCGGCTCGCTCTATCCACTGAGCTTGAAGTAATCATCATTCAATTCAAATTAGCCACCATGAACACGCGCGCCAAAGAGTACTGACTTCACGTCAGTGCTTTTTTTTTTTTTGATTTAGGGTTGAGTTGATGTGTTTTTCTGATAAATTGTTTAACTAATGATGCTTAGTAAAATGCATTAATGGATAATGAGATTTGTTTGATTTATAGAATTTTTCTTCTTTCCGAGAACAAATGCAGAAATATTTATCTTCGAACATTATGTGAATATAAATCTGCGTTACCCTCTCTATAAAAATATTGCTTTCATTCCCAATAGTATGTACTCTATTTTCACAAATACATTTTGGATTCTTTTCTACAAACAACAGATGGGTATATGGTCACAAATTTTAGATACGCCGGAAATCCATATTTATTTAAATTGCCCTTATAACTGCACGATATCGAATATACATTTAATTTTACCTATAATGTTGTTCAGTACTGAACTTACTGAGAACTTTGGAACATAAATTCAATCATTCAATTGGGGCAGAATGAAATTCTCTTCTTTGTGAATATTCTGATATTTATAATATGAAAATACCCCACATTAAGTTCCACACTTTGATTGACTTAGCTTTTTCGATAATCATATCATTCAAAATAGTCAATATTAATTTCACCTATAATATTGTTCAGTACTGAACTTACTGAGAACTTTGGAACATAAATTCAATCATTCAATTGGGGCAGAATGAAATTCTCTTGTTTGTGAATATTCTGATATTTATAATATGAAAATACGCCACATTAAGTTCCACACTTTGATTGATTTAGCTTTTTCGATAATCATATCATTCAAAATAGTCAATATTAATTTTACCTATAATATTGTTCAGTACTGAACTTTCTGAGAACTTTGGAACATAAATTCAATCATTCAATTGGGGCAGAATGAAATTCTTTTGTTTGTGAATATTCTGATATTTATAATATGAAAATACGCCACATTGAGTTCCACACTTTGATTGATTTAGCTTTTTCAATAATCATATCATTCAAAATAGTTAATATATCTCTTAAAAAATTCAAGAAACGGAGTATCGCAATAGCCATTAATTTGTAAATTTTGCCTCTACCTATTATATCCTTCTAAACATCTCTCTCTCTCTCTCTCTCTCTCTTATGTAGGCCGCAAAGAACTGTGTGTTAAAGCCTCGTGAAGGCCAGTCCATGTTATTCTATGTCTATGTTCTTAGCAGACAGAGGGGAAAATTATAAAACGCTTAGGAGGTTTGGAAATCGATTGCTGTGGCCAAGACATGCGTGAAAGAGCCCGAAAAACAAAAAAAAAAAAGATATGTGTAACAGAATACTCTCTATTAAAACTTCAACTTCGGATAAAGTAAACTAGTGGCCAGCAGTCCATATTTTGGGATTCAGATGAGCCAGCAGATCTACCTAGCCATAGATCCACATTTTTCTGGTAGATCTACATTTTTACGGTAGATCTACATTTTTCCGGTAGATCTACATTTTTCCAGTAGATCCACATTTTTTTAGTAGATCAATATTATCGGTAGATCAATTATTGAACCGGTAGTTCACTCACACGAAAGTCCCATCGAAATATGTCGAGGCGTTTTAGAGTTCCTATAAACCGAATATAGCGCCATCTTCCGGGTTTCTATTGTAACCTCGACACCCACTCACACACTAATAATAATAACAATAATGTTTATTAAGATTCAGATCACAAAAAGTAACTCAAAAGTAAAGTTACATCAAAATCGGTCTGCCATTTCAGAGTTCCTATAGACCGAATGCAATGCCACCTACTGGGGTATATTGTGGCCCTTTAGTTGAAATCGGTCCAGTCGTTCTTCCTATAAACCGGATACAACGCCAGCTTCTGGTTTCCTATTGTGACTCATCACTTATCGAAATCAGTCGAGCGTTTTTGGAGTTCCTATAAATCGATTAGGGCGCACCCTACCGGATGATATTGTGAACCAGAAAAACAAAAACACAAAGTTTCATCAAATTTGGTCCAGTCATTTTTGAGTTCCTATAGAAATAGATCGATTGTAGCGCCATCTACTGGGACCATTTGGAAACCGTCGCAACACACGCACACAAAGTTTCATTAGAATGCGTCAAGCCCTTTTGATGTTGTATTTTTTCGAAAAATGCTATGTATAGCAGTGGTTTTCCTCATTATAGATATCTCGAGATGACATTTTACAAAAAACACCCTGTAGAGTGGTTTTTCATTTTCGACAGTTAATTTAGTTGAAATACTGAAATATATACATTCGCTGTTGGGAAGAAAATTAACAGTGCTGTGCAAAATATGGCAGAAGTTTATAGGTATAAGCCAATTACTTAACAGATCCAGCTATTAAATCCATATAACTAACTTAATCACATATCTAATCTACCCACTCGATGAATCAAGAGTTCAAATATGTTCATGGAATGGAATATTATATATTCACTGTTGGATCAAAATTGAACAGATATGTCATAGATGGTAACCATTCACTGTTAGGTCAAACATTAACAGTGCTGTGCCCAAGCTGGCATAAGGGCACAGTAACAAAGCCTACACAGAACACAACTGGTTCTCCTTACTCGTTCAAGCTCTTCGAGAGCTTATGAGGGGACTCCTTGGGAAAGATCTAGGAGGATCAGTATAATAATATACAATAGATGGGAAAATAATCTTACCTAATGTAATTTATATTATCAATTCTTATGATAATTAATAATAGGATAGATTTTGGATTGTGTGGGATGAGTAGAAAAATGAAGAACCATCCTGTATGTAATATATTGTTTCAACTTCATGATTTTTACACTTTTATCTTGTTCTAGTTATAACATATCAAATGGTTTCTATTTTATTCTCCATTCTGGAAAGATGTGTTTTCTAATGCCCGCTCTGAAACAATTATAAACTGTTGAAATTCGTTTACTTACAACAAATAGGTATGTACTGTTAATCAAAAATTATCACTGAATTTTCCAAATCGTGATGTTAATAGTTTAAAAGTACTTTGCCTAAAAATAACATTATTTATTATTATTAAATACCTATCGTTTACGACAAAGGTAAGGATAAACTGATCCAACGTGTGATAGGGATCTTTTGAATTTCCATTACAACAGATGACTTAGATGGAGGTTATTATTATATGAATAATCTCTACTTCACCCACAAGCTCTAGCCTCTCGATAAGGAATATGAGTTTGGTTGGTGAAAACTTGTCCAGTTCCCTCAGTCTCAGTTTGTGGACTATTAGCTCCTCAAGTCTGATCCTGTCCCCAGCGGGGCAGTAACACATGATGTGTTCGATAGACTCGTGGTCCTCCAGGCATAGCCTGCACTCGGAGTCCTGAATCAACCACAGCGTAGACAATTTATCTCCCGTCACAGATGAAGCAAATCAATATCACTAATAATAATAAGTACTTACAGTGTAACATAAACATTATGCATAAATGCAGATATTTTAAAAGAGTCATGTTTCCAAGTTCACCATTCCTCACATTTTATCGTTCAATAAAACAATACTGTTGCAAATAGAGTTTAGTACCTGTTCCCTAAATTTTGCCTCTATTGGAGATCTGCAGGTGTTGTTCATTTAAAAGTCAGAATCCTATCCTCGATCCAGAAGAAACGCTGACATTTATATTACTTGACCACAGGAAGAAAGTATACTATAGGCGATTTCAAGCGAATAACCATAACACAGTTGTTAAGATCAATTCCTTTCTATCATGACCAATCGGTTATATTTTAAATGTACTTGAATGTGGAGATAAAGGCATTATTATTATTATTATATTTGGTAGGGGAACCACTGTGTTTTGGTTATTCGCTTAAATTCCACCTATGTTTGAAAAATACTTACGAATAGAAATAGATGATGTATATCAACGGAAGTATTCGATATACTATATCAGAGTAAACCATTTCCCAGATGTATGTATAGCTATTAATACAGAAGCTGGTTGTTTTTTATCTTAATCACAGATCCTCGGAAATTGATAAAAAAACTGCAAAAAGAATAATTTGTTATCGTTATAAAATCCTTATTGATTCATGTTCCTACAGAAGAATACTTACTTTCGTAATATATCCTGGAAAACTTCAAAATTGTAGTACCTAATATTTATGTTCATACACTGATGGGAGATCATCTGACCTGAAAACTGAAAATCGTCGAAATCTTTATAAATTTGAGTAAAGTAGTAATTACCTTATAGTACTTACTTATAGAGTTATATTCCAGGTAATTTATAACAGATAATCGTTGATTTCACGAAAACCCATCCGTTCAGTCCATTTTGAGGTTATTCATTTCCACCGGCGAATATGTACCTACCGATCGTGGTAAATATCAATTTATGTTGCAAGTATCAAATCGAAACCAAAGGTTTTTATCGATTCTGAATAAATCTCGGCACATTTCTGATCCAAAATCGATCGATTTTCATTAAATTCTCCTAAATTTAAATTGACATTCAGACATTTTTGACCTTGGAATGCTTCTAACAGTTCTAACCCAGGGCTTCCCAAACTGTTCGTCGCGACATCGTCTTAGCGGCGTCGCATGTCGATGCGACCGAGTCTAGCGAGCTGATAACGTATATATTAACAGGCTAGTACTTAAATTGGTATATATTTTTGGGGGCCGAGTTAAGGGGAGTCGTACAAAAATGGGAATGCCCCAAGGGCGTTACAGTAAAAAAGTTTGGGAAGCACCGGTCTAGCCTATTCCTTTCGAAAAATTAGAGATGTGCAAGTGGGATTTTGTCCATTAATTACTTCGTGAGATAAAACAGAACGCCACCTTCATCCCAAAATCTTGGGGTCGGTCGACTTCGGCCTCGCTCGGGTCGTTTTATTTCTATAGTTCCATAAAAACGGTCGATTTTCCGCATTTTGGAGATTTTCAAACGCTCGTAGAAAACGAACGGAAAAAAAATCGGAAAAAGTGTCTTGCTATTCTATCCGTCTATATTCGGTCTTTCGATCGGTACCGTTAGATACGGTCGGGCGAGAGGAACGAAAAAGCCTTTAGGTTTCGGGCGAGGCCGCTTTTCGCCGTTTCGACGATTTCGCGACTTTTCCGGAATTTTTTTAAAATACTCGCGACTTCCCTATCTCGAGGAAAATCGCCTTCGGCGATACGTCGGTCCTTGCCCTCGCCGCGGCGATATTCGCCTTTCGCGAGGCTCGCGGCTTCGCCGCTCGCGAAAATTTCTTCGAAACCGCCCGTTTTAGAAAGTTCTCAAAATTTATCTTCTATGGTTCCGACTTTGCTACTTTAATAATATAGCGTTGACGAATCATGATCATCAAATTCACAAAGTCGCACTACAATGAGCCAGTTATTTTGTGTTGATCCAAGACCTGGAGATCTGAAGCAGCAATCATTGCCATCGGCAATAAATCTCCAAAATGCAACGAATTATACCTCCAATATTAATAGTGCCAACATTTACAGCAAATGGATGTTATGCGAGTTAATCTCTTAGAATAGTAAATTCTGTTTGAATAAATGTTTCTAACAGTTTCATTTCATTTGCGCTCTTGTTGCTCGGCGCAGAGTGCTTATCAATTTGTCCAAATGTGAGTATCGTATCACTAGAAAAAAAATTTTTCTTCAACCATATTATATATTTCAGACATTATCCGTCAGAATCAGCTGAAATTCCGCACATACCTTCGAACCGCCATTTTACAGTCGAGTACCGAATTTCAGCTCGATTCTACTCTGTTCATATGAGGCGTGAATAGACAATGGAAAAGCCCCTGACTTCACGTCAGTGCTTTTTGGCGCTCTTGTTCCTCGAAACAGAGTGCTTATCGATTTGCCCAAATGTCTGTAATTTTCGAATTTTTGGCTGAAATGGTCCCAAACGTTTTGTTTCGACTCACAGAATGCGTGGTCAAAATCGATTGTGTCCGGCCGTCCGTCCGTTAACACGATAATTCTCGAACGGAATGAGTTAGACAATTGAAATATTCAGAGTAGGTTTGGGGGATAATTATCCCGGTTAAGTTCGTTATTTGGAGTAACGAAAAAAATATTTGTTTACATTACAAATTTCAAATTCAATTTTTTTAAGATGCAGTTTCATCATGAGAATCCATTGATATAATCCTCAACTCTTAACAAACTAATACTTTCGGAGATATTATTTTTCAAAATTTCAATATTTATTCTTTATTCTATGATTTCACAGAATACTCTAATTATAATTTGCTGATGTATGTAAATCCAACATGAGGTCAAGGAAGGAAGGAATGGGATTTATGTGGCCTACCCGTCCTAAGACCTATGGCCACAGCCCCCATGGGCAAGGGATTGGGATACGCCCAGTCAGCGCGCAGCATCATAAGACGCTACTTCCAGTATGGCTTTGGTTTCCAAGACCTACACCCTCACTGGCAGGAGGAGGCACTATCCAACCTCTACTAACTCTGCAGGTTAGTTCCCGAGTTGTGGGTACGCAACTCACACGCCGAAGAGACAGAACCCTTCTAGCCCAGCGTGCGGGCTTTCAACCACTGCCACCACGAAACCTATCCCGATAGGGCGGGCAGGGATTCCCCTGCGGGCACCGCCCTCCCGTGGTAGCAATCATAGCGTCATTGCTGGGACATGCTTCGGGAACGTATTCCCTTGCAAATTTTGGACCTTGGAGTCCAGGCCTTGCTGAAGCCAGCTAGGGTAATGCGGGTTAGCCATTCCCGTCGGCACTTCTGGAATTGGTACACGTCAGGAATACCCAGGCAGTGCTCCGACACACCACACAAAGGCATCCTGAACGTGCCCCTTTCAACCAGATGTTACCGCCCTGCATATCTGACCCCTCCCAGAAGAAAACACCCCCCCCACCCCCAACCGAAAGATCGCCGGGGGAGGGACAGCTCTACGAGTCTATTTCTCCTTAAGGAGATGAGCTTCTACCTTACTCTGCCTCTCCCCCCGCGCGAGCCATCCCAGGCCTTAAGCCAAAGATCGCCGCGGGAGGGGACAACTCCACAAGTCTATTCATTCTTCTCTTAGAGAAGACCGCCCTGGAATAGCTCTCCATCCAATCATACCTTTCACTCGTTTCAATCAACCAACTAACATCATACACTCCTAAGTCCATCCCCCCAATAATTCCCTCCAAGAACGTACCACGCTCGTTCCGGTAGACCTCACACTCAAACAGAACATGCTTCCAGTCTTCCACTTCACCACATATGCACCTGTCACTCTCACTGAGACCTCTTCTATACAGGAACTCATTCAAACTGCCATGACCCGTAAGTAGAAAACCCAAATACAGGCCAGGCGAAAACCACTCATTCTTGCTGACAAAGTCAACCCTTGGAATGAACCTATGGGTGACTCTGCCAGTCGTACTACCATCCCATCTTATCTGCCACTCTGCCTGCAGTGAGGTGCGCAACACATCCACATCAACCGCAGGATCCCTTACTGACCCACCCACTAGCACTCTATCAAATTCACTCAGCGTCATACTTTTCTTGAGCTTATGCTCCACACCAAGACCTCTCGCAACAAGATCCCACGGTGAGACACCCATAATAACACACATAGCCTCGGTGGACACCGTACGACACACTCTCAAGCATGCACTCATCACCACTCTCTGACATCCATTCAGGGCTCTCCTCACGTAATCATACTTTAGCGACTCATACCAAACACTCACACCATACATGGCGCATGCTTGAAACATGCCACCATATATCACATTCATAGCCTTTCTCTGTAATCCCCAATCTCTCTTTAGCACTCTTCCCATACAACCACACAGACGTACTAATTTTCCTCGCACATCTGAGAAGTGACTAGAAAACCTAAGTCCCTCCTCCACAGTCACACCCAAGTACTTTACCTTCCTAGCGTATCTTACGGCCTTACCGTTAAGACGCACGTTAGGAGGCCTATTCACAGCTAACCTACCTTTCACCAACATACATACTGTCTTGCTCTCCGATACACTCACGCCTGCCTCAGTGGCCCACTCTGACACGACACTCATACAGCGCGTTCCCCTCTGCTCAAGGAGGAGACGACTGTTTCCCCTGACCAGAATGAGCACATCATCCGCATATGCAACAACTCCGCAACCATTTTCCCTCTCCAAACTCACCAGTAGGTCATTCATACTGACATTCCATACTTTGGGGCCCGCAATTTATCCTTGCGGGCACCCTCTCTGAGTCATTCTGCTTACCACTTCATGCTTTCCGATCATTCTAACCTCTCTTCCATCAAAATAGCTCTTCCAGAGCGCCATTTCCTCACAGCTTAACCCATTCAACTGATTCAGGATGTACCCCCACCTCAGGAAGTCGAAGGCACCCTTGAAATCCACAAACACACAGAGGACATATTTCTCATCACTCTCATTCACCATTTTCACAAACTCATGCCAGGCATCAACAGTCGACTTGCCACTGACAAACCCGAACTGCCTACCTGACAGACTCTCACACTTTTCCTCCAGCCTGTTCACCATCAGTCTCTCCAATATCTTCCCAAGGACAGGAAGGAGGCAGATCGGCCGATATGATCCCACTTCCATCTTCGGTTTTTCCGTTGATTTCAGCAGGACCACGAGCGACGCAACCTTCCAGTCCCGAGGAAAATTTCCCTCTCGCCCCACATGATTGTACATGGACAACATGTACTCCGGCACACTCCTCCACGCACACTTGGCCATTTCAGGGTACACACCATCCAGTCCTGGGGACTTTCCACTCTTTATTCGGCGTACAGCCGCATTCACTTCCTCCATCGAGAAGTCCTCGAAAACGCTCATACTTAATTCATTTCCATTCATTTCACTTTCGTCTGCGCATGGAAAGAAGCCATCCATTAACGCATTCACCGTTTCATTCCAAGTTCGTGTAACTGTCCCACCTATATTCACACCAGATAATTCTGTCTTTCGCTTCTTCCCCAAACATATCTTGAACACCTTCCCCCAAGGGTTAGTGTTTCCTTCCGCACTCACGAACTTTTGCCAGTCATCCTTCTTGCACTTCAATATTTCATCCTTGTAGAGCCTTCGCAAGCGAAGATACTCCACCTTTTCACTATCACACGGTCTTTCTCTCTTCCTAGCTCTCTGATATTTCACTCGGGCCTTCCTCACATCCTTCTTATACTTTTGGAGCCTAGGCGACCACCAGACAGCTTTGTCCGGAGGGGGCTTCGGTCTCCTCAGCATCTGCACATTCACACTAGCAATCCACCCGCCAAACATTCTCACCTTGTCAGCAGCATCGAGTCCGTCGTACCGGTCCAAACCAATACTGTCGGCCTCCACTCTCAACATCTGACCATACTGCATCCAATTCACACCCTTGATATTCCACTTCTCTCCATGCATCACGTCTCCTTCCGTACGCTGCCTTCGAATTAGAGTAATAAGTACACCGTTATGGTCGCTTATACTCCATTCCGGCTTCACACACCAACTCGTTACATACTGGCCATCCATTCTCGCATTCATCAGGGTCAAGTCGATATCCGACTCACCCATTGGACCACTAAAAGTGTACCACTCTGACCATTCATTAACTACAATCAACGCTTTCTCATTAATGAACTCTTCCATCCTTACCCCCCTTTCCACACTGTTCCCGTACACTCCCACCCCCTTGCTATACCACAAGGGGGATACCGCATTCGCATCAAGTCCGATTAACATCGGACTGTTCCCAACCACAGCAACCACTCGCTCCAAGTAGCCCAAATATGGCCCCAATTCATCTCCATACTTGCAATACACCGAAACCAGGAAACCCTCCATGCATTCATTCCGAAACCACACACATACCCCCCATTCATCTGTCAACTCCGGGACTGGCACGACGTCACCATCATGATCATTTATCACGATGGCTGCCCCACCACCCACGGAGGCATACACTCTCATTGCACTGGGCAGACCGCAAACAAGACCATCCCGCAAGTACGGCTCTTGCAACAATCCCACACAGATCCTTTCACTCAGCATGCACTCACCTATCTCACTCATGGTGCCGTAGCACCTCTGGCCATTAAGCTGTAAAGCTTTCAGGTACGCCATTTCATACACCCTCACTCATTCTTCCCCTGATCCACTTTTCCCTCAGTTTGAATTCCGGACACTCAGCACTAGATGTTCTGTGCTGGTTGTCTTTCCTTCCTCTCTCCTTACAAATCCTGCACTCTTCCTTCTTCTTGCACTCTTTCACGATGTGGCCAGACTCACCACACTTCCTGCAAGCATTCGACTTCATCTTGCACTCACGCACAAGGTGCCCGAAGTCCAGACACCTGTGACATCGCTGGACCACGCTCATCTCCTTCACTCTACACGCATGGAAAAACACATACACCCTCTTCTCCGCTAACCACACGTTCTTCAGCATCACTGGTACCTCAAGTACCACGTTCCCTTTCTCACCTGATCCGCCCCTCTCTTTCACCCTCACAGCGCTCATGAACTCAGATTCACTCATTCCAGTCGAGTTCCTCCGATAGAGCTCTGACTTCAACATCGTCTCCGTTATGTCGGATGGGACGTCGAAGATCAGAACCCGCGCGTTCACCCTTCTCGGCTTTTCCGCACTCATACCAAGCTCCTCAAACTTCTTACACTCTCTCAACAATGCCAACTCTCTCTCACTCTTCGTCTCAATGACGATCGCTCCCTCCCTCCTGCACTTTCTCACAGCCGTCACTCTCGCATTCACCGCTGGTGCCACCTCCGCTAACACCTTCTTCTTTACCTCATCGCTACTCTGGTTTGTCCCCGACTTATCCCTCACCACAAGAGCGTAGGACCTCGCGGGTGAAGCCTGTACAGGCACAGCCGCAGCCCCCCCACTCAGCGGTAGGCTCTTCATCGAAGACACCCCCCCTTGCACTCCCCCTTGCACACACCCTTGCACACCCCCTTGCACACCACCCATGCCACGTACTTCCAAGGCGCCACACGCCAATTTCTCCTCCCACTTATTTTTCTCCGCAATCACACCTTTCATTCTTTCTACCTCCAGAGATAAGTCCAAAATCATACACTCGTAGGAGGCGACACTTTGCAGTATCGTCTCCGCCGATACCTTACTCACCTTGTTTGTTTCCTTCAAAACAAACTTCCGCAAACTCTCGCTCAAGGCACGCATTTTCCCAACCACTCCCATGTCCGGTTTGGAACTCTCACTCCTCACATTCTTCGTTTCCTTAACATTCATCCCCTCACTCACACTCACATCACTGTGAACACATACTCTACCTTCATCCTTACCTGAGCTACTTCCAGCGCCCCTGCTGTCAGTCAGAGACGAACTACGCCTCGACTTCCAACAACCACTAACCACTACATCTTCCGGTTTTTTAAATTGATCCATACTTGATCCCACGAGCAGGGCCGAAAACAACATCACCCACCAGCAGTGCGCCCGTACTGGAGTGAAGGCTAAATGTCCCACAGGGTTCGCCAGGTGCCCTGTGGTAAGGAAGTCTTGGGATCAGCTTCCCCTGACCATGCATCCCATCAGCGACCTCCAAACCTTAGGATTAGGGATTTTTATGGAGGTTAACTCCTCTTCGGGACGGGCGATTAAGCCAAGCCCCCCATCAGCAGAGACATGACCGTACTGACGGTATATACAAGGTGGCAAGCCACCAGGTCCATCGGGATACTCGGGTTTGGCGATCCCCGTACTACCCACCGAAGTGGTTAGCTCCCTGAGTTTCGGTCAACTTGGTTTCCCTGCTCTACTCGGCCCTCCCCGGCACCAGCCTCCCTAGTGGAAAACCGCACCGACGCGGACCGAGCGTCCTAGAAGGTACTCAGCCTACCTGCCACGACAAGGCGTTGACCATGCACTGGAATCGACAGGCACCGCGGAGTGCCCCGGTGGAACCTGGGCTCCACCGAACCACCCCCCGACGCGTGTCTTTGACCCAGTAGGTAGTCATAGACCTACGTTTTGAATTTAATCAGGAAAATTCTTGAAAATTGACGAACAGAAGCCAAATTGAAAAAAGGTAACAGCACGCGGTGTACCAAGCGGTCACCCATCCAAGTGCTAAGCGCCGCCCGACGCTGCTTGGCTTCAGTATTCGGACAGTATCTAGCATATTCACTGTTGTATGACCGCAAACAATATTTCGTCCTCTAACTCTGCAATTATATTTATGATGCAGTTCTATCATAAGAATCCATTGATATCATTCCCAACTCTGAGAAGTTAATACTTTCGAAGATATGATTTGTCAAAGTTTGAACAAGAGCGCCAACGCTCCTGTCCACAGGGCTTTCCTACATTTTTATTTTATTATACGGTTGTAGAAAAAATATTGTTCCTATCTTGAGCGGAAAGTATCTTTCCCGCACTCGATGTACGACCCGAAGGACGCGAAGCGGGAATGCCAATCTCGTGCGGGAAAATAGAACTTTCCGCTCTGGATAAGAAAATAACTATTTATTGTCAATTTGAACTCCCGAGAGCGGTGCACGCCTTGCACCTAAAAACCGATATATCTATCCTATTACTCTATAATTACTTGGCACTCGTGCCACTCGTGTATGCACACATCGCATACAGGGGTGGGGCGGCCCCGGCTGGAAAAGTACTGTGATCAAGCGCTTGTTCAAATTTATGGTCAGAGCGGTCATCCATCCAGGTACTGAACTCTCCCAAGGCTGCTCAGCTCCAGGATAAAAAAATAATATTTCCAATATTTCTAAGAATATGAATTCGACTGTAAAAACAAGCGCTCAAAAAAAAAAGGTTCACTTTTTTTTGTGATTTTTCTGTATTTCCCTAATATATTTTACAATATAGATTCGATAGAGTTCAAATCTAACACTTTACTGTAAAATAGGGTTTTGAAGGATCTTGCAAAATTACAATGATTTTGGACGGATAGTTTCTGAACGCCTTGGTTTAATTCCATCAGATGAGTTTTTTTCGAGTTCTTGCTAAAACAAAATTTCAGATGGCTATAATTCCGAAACTATTTGACAGACCATTAAAGAACTTAACTGGCGCATTTGGCCTTCAAACAAGCTCTATTCAGGTGAACAAGCACGCCAAAAAAATTAAGAAAAGCACTGACGTGAATTCAGGACGTTTGTGGCGCATGTTCTATTGTCTATTCACGCCTCCCGAAACTCTGAGATTTACATGATTTGAAATTTCAAAAGAATTATATACATTATTTCCAAAAATACAAAGCGGATCGAGTTAATATCCGATCGTAAAATAGCGGCTTGAAGGTTTGTGCGGAATTTCAGCGGAAATATAAAATTTTCGAAGAAATATTTTTATTTTCCTTCTAATGATACGATCCTCAAGAAATTTTGAGAAAATTTACGCATCTGCATTCTGCGACTAATTACCAAGTTGCAATTCGGATCAGCTTTTTTTGAGTTTTTGAAGAAACAATATTTCAGATGGGTATAACTCCAAAACCGTAAGGCTCTTTATTCCCATTCACCAACTTAACCGTCGCATTCGTATGCGCAACCTACCCTGAAAATTATAAGTCGCTATCTGTTTACGTCCGAAAGTTATCGTGGCAACATACGGCAAAAAATTCGAAATTTCATATGGACAAAATGATTGTTCCCTAGAACATAAGTGTAAAAAGCAAATTGTAGTTCCCAGTGTCTCGATTCCAGATCTGGCCCTAATTTTTGCGCGTATGTCTTTAATATTCGTTTTTTGCCGTAAATGGCCTCAAACGATTAGGTTCGACTCACTGATGAAGAATTCGAGGTCAAATTCGAAATTGGAAAAATGAGTAAGAATGAAAAATTGCTCATCACGGTGATTTTCATCGAAAACGATAAATTCAACTTTGAAATCTTCTTGGTGTTTCCGGGACACTTTGAGGTTGAGAAATTACCGACGATATCTTTCGTTCTTTCATAATATCCAAAGTTATACAAAGTTACCCAATAATCCTTGAAAATGCGAATTTCATCATTTTCCAGTAAAAATGATCGCAAACTGGTCGAGTCATTGTACTAGCATCACTGACCTTCGGCAAACATGTCGTAACCATTTAGACGTCATCTACAGGCGATATGTGGAAGATTTCTCAGAAACTGAAAGTCAGGAGCGCGCATGTTCTTTGTCTATTCACGCCTCATACGAAGTCGATCGAGCTGAAATTCGATACTCGATTTTAAAATCGTGTCTCGAAAGTATGTGCGGAATTTCATCTAATTCTGTCGCATAGTTTCTGAAATTTAACATTTTTCCAGAAAAAAATATAAAAAGCACTGACGGATAGAACGAGCCGGAGATTTACCCAGAGGGTAGTGGACACCATTCACTGTTGGGTCATAAATTAAGAGTGCTGTGTCTAAGCTGGCATAAGGATAGGGTAACAAAGTTGACAAAGAACACAACTCACTATCCTTAGTCACACAAGCTCTTAGGGAGAAAAAATACGGTTTTGGGAGCCCAGTTGGGAACCCAATTGCTTACGCCTATTCTCCAAATCCAAACGTAATGCTCATGCGGATAACGTAAATGCCCGTAAGGGGTAACATGAATTTCGGGCCCCGGTACGGACACTTCAACCCGGAAACAACGCTATTTCCCCCAAACTGACTTGTCCGTGCACATAATTGCCATGAATATTTTTTTAAAACCTCACAATACCGGCTCAGCATCAGACCCATGACCGATAGTCCTAAACCACTCCCAACACATACAACCCAAAAACAGTAACTTCTACTCTGCGCATGTGCAATCCACTCGCGGCTTGAACTCCTCTCAAAAACACACCACACAAAAAAATTTGATTCTCCAACACTAGTAGTTCAGGAGATATCGCATCTTGAATCCACGCATGTGCAGACCCTCTCAGAGGTATTCTATGGATGAATAGCATCCTCCACCCCAAAACCCCAATCCTCTAAGACGAAAAACGAAATTTCAAGCAAAGTATTCCACAAAATAGTAGTAGTTTTTTGAATTTTTTTATGTCATGTGATCCTCTCGAAATTTTGCAAAGTTGTTTGCTTCGGTCTTTTGCATCTAACTACGGAGTTTCAATTGAAACAGACCAGTATTTTTCGAGTTATGGTGGAAACAAAATTAAAAAATTTTTGAATTTTTTTTGCCACTTAAGGGCACTCCGACCAATACAAAACTTTTTATGCATATAGAGGTCATGATTCTATAATTTGATTCTAAATTGCAGATAGATTCAGTGATCGGTTCCGGAAATATTTCTAAAAAATGTTTTAAGTAAAAAGGGCCATAACTCCGAAACCGCTTGGTGGATTTCGCCCGTTAACGAACTCATCCGAGATATTTACGCTCCAAACCTACCCTTCAATCCTCTTACTCCTTCCGTTCGAGAGGCCGGACCGGACGGACAGAATTAAATTTGACCTCGGATCAGTGAGTCCAACTCAATCGTTTGAGACCATTTTTGCAAAAAAATTCGAAAAATACAGACATTGTGGCAAAATGATAGCCCGCTGTTCCTTGCGGAACACGCGCGCAAAAATGAAAATTCAACCTCAACCGACCAAATTACTGTTGATAATGTTTTATTCGCCTCTATTGGACACTCTTTTACCATCCATCGATATAGACCGTTTTCTCAGCTTTTATAAGACATGAATACATTTCGTACAATTTTAATGACAGCATTGATATTGAGATCACAGAATCTATAATTCCGACATATGTATTCTATCGGAGTTGAAAATCGTTAAATATCTAATAATATACGAAAAACTCTCGTCTAAAATAATTTTATTGAAAGATATTACATATTTCGATAGAATATATTTTCACAATCTTCTAATTTCAGGACACGAAATTCCGCGAAAATGAGCGGCATTCTAAAAGTATTTATTGTGTTCTAACTGGATCGGATTTGCATATTGGCCATTAATTGTTGAGCGATCATGTCTGTGTCCAGGTATGATGTTCCCAATTTCCTGGACCGTTTGGTCCAACCATCTGTTCTTTTCCCTCGCCGCTGCCCCGAGAGAGATACCACAGGCCGGTTCAGGTTCAATGAGCCCCATGGAAGCCCCCCGTGCCGCCAATGAGTCCACCATCTCATTACCCTTTATGCCCGAGTGGCCCGGGACCCATAAGTGCTGCAAGGCTCTCTCCAAGTCCAGCAAGTGTGGTCCGACAATCCTCCACAAGCAGGGATTTGCAATTGTAGTTGAAGTCAAGGCCTTCAAGGCAGCTTGGCTATCCGATAGGATATTGATTGATCTGTGAGCCAAACCTTCCTCAAGTATGAGTTTCGCATAGTGATCACGCCTTGGGTGGTAGCGGAGCCATCTGTGAACCAACAGGGACAATCAAGCTGTGGGGTGGGTCTCAGAGACGGTCCAGTCATCTCTGCTGGGAAAGACTCGGTAGGGCCACTCTGTGTAGGTTCTGGTTTTAGATACGTCCGCTCGCATGCCCATTATATCGTTGGACTCCAATTCAGCCTGCAGAGAACCAGGCTCATTGTGAGCCATATGCAGAAGTCTGTATGCCGACATCCGGGCCACGCTCCTCATCACTAGGTGAAGAGGGGCGAGATCCAGTAGGCGTTCCATGGCTGCGCTGGGGGTGGAGCGAAAAGCCCCCGTCACCATCAAGCACGCAGATCTCTGAATTTCAGCAAGCTTGAACTGGGACTGCGCATTTACAGTACACTCCCACCAAGCAATGCTGCCGTAAATGATTTGTGGTATCACCACCATCAAGTATATCCACTGGAACTATTTCGGAGCCAGTCCCTACCTCTTTCCACAAGTCCGCTGGCAAGCCCAGAGAGAGTGCCTAGCCTTGTGGATCACTCTTTCCAAATGTGAATTCCAGTTCAGCTTTCTATCCATAATAACACCCAAATATCTAGCCTCATCCGCAAAAGGGATGTTAATTCCATTCATAGTGAGGGAATCCATATTAAGCTTCCTCTTCCTAGTGAATGACACAATCAAGGTCTTTCGAGAGTTCACGTTTAGCTCAGATGGGAATAACTCCAAAACTGTTTGGTTGATTATGCCTCTTAACGAACTGCAGGTCTATATCTCTTTCCGGTCGAAATTTATAGTGGCAACGGTCATCTATCCAGATTGTCGTTCGTTCTGAAACGTTCGACATTACACGTGACTCTTATGCTCTTGCTTTATTCAGGCCTATTCGCTAAAGGTTGACTTGGAAGTCAACGTTGATTATTTGACATTAGATTGTCAAATTTCATATGAATCAACCTAAAGTCAACTTTTCCTATTCTGTATCAGTTGAAATCATATCAACTGTTGACTTCAAGTCAAGACGAAGTCAAGAATCTACAAATATCAACATGTACATAGTTTTGGTATTCACTAACCATAATTTTAGTTGATTTGTAGATATATGTTGACAAATGTCAATTGACTCCAGGCAAGTCCTTCGAAGCACTTGCCAAGATAAAAATTGTTGACTTGAACCAAAATAAATACAGTGGTAATTAGTGTTGTTACTAAATATATGGATTATTTAATATTTTTTCACCTTACAAGAGAAGAATTACAAAAGTAAGATGAATATTTAATTGAAGATATATTCATAAAATGAAATGAGAATGCATTTTGTAATCTTACATACTATTATTTCGGTAGAAGAGCTCTGCATATAAACTGCCGGTAATTAAGGGACGCAAATAATCCTCTTACATTTTCTGATGGCCACTTCAACAATTTTTTTTGCATTTCCAAAGAAGTGTTTTGGCTAAATTACTCCAGGCTTCTTATTTCACACTAGGCTCACCTTTTCCATATCTAAGCACCTCATTGCTCTCAATAAAAGCGATGAGGGCTCTTAGTTGTTGAGTACTGGGTTTTTTCTTGTTGGGGCCATTTACCAATTAATATTATTTATCAACTAGTACTTATTTGTACAAACTGTACTATATTTATATCAAATTAAACGTTTGTTAAAATAGTGTTCCTTCCGTACTTTCTCCCGCCTCTAAAAACTTCAGATTATTTAAATAATTCGAAAACTATAGGTTAGAATACACAGTAAAACCAAAGAGTACAACTGATTAAACATAGAATATTATGAAACTTAAGAACTACTACGCTGTTGTCAGATTTATATATTGAGTTTTCTTGTCAATGTTGACTTATTGTTGACTTTGGTTTCAACATGAGTTAGTGAATATGAAATCAAGTCAATGTTGTTATGAAAATGAGGTAAATCAACTTGACTTCAAGTCAACATTGATAAATGTACATAGATTGTGAATAGGCCTGAATGTCGATTCCTAAGTGATCTACATTGACTTTGATTTCGTAAGTTGTATGGCTGTTAAGGTGTCGGTTCCGTATTTTATGTTTGATTCCGATTTCTTGATCATTCAATTGAATGACATTTGGATATTTCATTCGGAAATTTTTAATTAATTCAAGAGGTCCTCGCGCTGAAGAGTAACAGTAACAACACCTGTCTTCTTGAGATAAGCGATTATTATTTATCTGCATCCTTTTTTGTCAGCGAAGTACTCTTATTGTGCTCTGGTGCTCTGCTACGGTGTTGCCGCTTCCAGAAATTATTCCTGCAGTTTGCCAGATAAAATCCGATCATACCATTATGGGTTCAGGAAAGTGTCCAAATTGTGGGAACACGTCAAAGTCTTCTCCATGTACTGTCTGCGATGGCTGTAAGTCTGAGGTTCACCTGGGTTGTGTGGGACTTAACGCTGATGATATCCGCATTACCCGTAATAAATCGAAGTCCATTAAGATCCTGTGTGTAAACTGTAATATGTGCATGGGCGAACTCGGAGACTTCAAGAAGATGCTATCGGATATGAATGATAGGTTTACCAGGTTCGAAGAGAAAATTTTCAATTCCACTCAATCTGAGTTTAAAGAGCTGAAATCTGCTATTGCTGGCATGCAGGATGAAATTTGCAAGCTGCGCTCTGCATCCGGTTCCTCCGTGACTGATGCCTCTATAATGGAAGATGTTGTGCAGGAGATATCTGAGAGAGAGATGAGGAAATCCAATTTGATTGTTTTTGGACTGGTTGAACATGATCATACGTCATCTCAGGAACGAATATCCGCTGATAGAGCTGAAGTTGCCGGAATGTGTGGGGTGGTGATTCCTTCCATGAACGTCGATAATATCAAGGTATTTCGTTTGGGGAGGCGCACTGAGGGTAGGAATAGGCCACTCAGGGTAGTCATGAATTCGGTCGATGAAGTGCGTGGAATATTGAGGAAAGCCAGGGACATTAGGGCTACTGATCGCTTCAGGGGTGTATCTCTGTCTTATGACAGAACTCCTATGCAGGTGGAATATTATAGGGAGTTAAAGACATTACTGAATGAAAGACTTAAGAAAGGTGAAACAAATTTAGTTATTAAATATGTAAACGGCAGCCCCAAGATTATGAATTTAAACCACTAGCCCCACCCAATTATTGTAAGAGTAGTTTCGAGGCATATTATCAGAATGTTCGTGGCCTTAACACCAAGGTTACTACATTTTTTAACAACACTTCACTTTATGAATATGATATCATATGTTTAACAGAATCTTGGCTTTCTGATAAGGTGTGTAGTTCGGAGCTATTCTCCAGTCACTATGCTGTGTTTAGATGTGATCGTGACTTGGCTAATACAGGTATGTCTACGGGTGGTGGCGCAGTTATTGCTGTGAATAGTAGCTTAAGGACTGCTCGTGTTGATGTCAAGTCAATACGAGATTTGTTTCCCACTATAGATATTGTAGTATGTAAAATTAGTTATTGTAGTCTTAGGTTGCTGGTCATTAGTATTTATGTACCGCCAGCCATCACTTTTCAGCAATTTGAAGGTTTTGTTGATTCCCTTGAAACTTTCGCTAGTTTGTTCCCTCAGCATAATATATTAATTTGTGGTGATTTTAATGTGCCTGCCTATGGTTCAGTGGTGGTTGATAGAAAATGTGATGTTTTGGGGAATATGTGTCGATTTTTGGATATTCAGCAACACAACAATATTGCTAATGTGAATGGAAGATTTTTAGATCTGATATTCGCCAACTTCTCTTGTGATGTTGCTCGTGATGCTCATCCCCTGGTTAAGGAAGATGCTCATCATCCTGCTCTGGCTTATTCATTCGATGTAACGTCTGAGATGTCTGGTCCTGCTTTCGCTTGTAATCATGAAGGAAGAACTTATAATTTTAAAAAAGCGAATTTTAACCCTCATGTACCAGTTAATTAATTCTATTGATTGGTCTATAATACAACGGATGGATGACTCTGATTCGGCGTGCGAGGTAATGTATGCCAACCTCAATAATATCTTCGATACTTGTGTGCCATTTTATACATCTGGGGGTCGGCGTTATCCTCCTTGGTTTACACATGATGTAATATCCAACATACGACTGAAGGATCGTTACCATAAGCTATTTAAGAAGTACAAGCATGATTATGATTACCTTCAATTTAAAACTCTACGCGTTAAAATTAAGAGAGATATAGGTAGTTCTTATTCGGCTTATATTCAGTGCATAGAGGCAAGAATTCGTGAAGACCCAAATAGCTTCTGGGCATATGTGCAAACAAAAAAGTCTAAATCCCGTATTCCTGGTGTCATGTCATACCAGAATATTGAGCTCAATGATTCACAGAGTATTGTGGACGGATTTTCCAATTTTTTTTCCAGTGTCTTCACTACTTCAGACATAAATTCCGCTTCTGAACGTTATGATGGACTATATCCTAATAATAACTCAATTTCGCTTCCGACTATTACTGAGGATGACATAGTTAGGGCCTCAAAGAAACTTAAAAATAAATTAACTTCTGGTGTGGACCATGTACCTAGTTTTCTTGTTAAGGACTGCATTTATTCTCTGGCCAAACCATTATCTTTAATTTTTAATATTATTTTGAAGAAGATGCATATTCCTAAAATATGGAAAATGGCGAAAATTTGTCCTATTTTGAAATCTGGTGATCCGGCCCTTATAACAAACTATAGGCCCATAGCAGTTTTGTGCAATTTTGCTAAAATATTAGAGATTATACTATATGACTCTATATATCCCTCAGTTCGTGCACTTATTTCACCGCATCAACACGGGTTCATGAAGAATCGCTCAACTGTTACCAATTTGGCATGTATCGCTCAGTCTCTCTCTGAATCATTAAATGACCATGGTCAGATGGATGTTATTTATACGGATATTCAGAAAGCTTTCGACCAGATTGATCATGGGATATTGATTTCTAAGCTTGGGTCCATTGGATTCTCGTCACGGTTTTTATTGTTGATGCGGTCATACTTCTCGGATCGTTATCAATATGTTCAGCATGGAGGTTGTGAGTCTGTACTCTATCTGGCCTCATCCGGTGTGCCTCAGGGCTCCAATTTGGGCCCGTTACTATTTCTGTTATACATCAATGATTTGTCTCTACTACTTCAGTGTCTGCATCTCCTCTTTGCCGATGATTTAAAAATATTTGCTTCTATTGGTGATCAACATGACTGTGCCAGATTGCAGACTGCGTTGGATATGATTAGTTTGTGGTGTTCCCAAAATGGACTAAAACTAAATATTGGTAAGTGTAAAGTTCTGTCATTTACTCGTAGATTGACTCCAGTGCAGCACGATTATACACTGGATGGTCAGGTTCTGGAAAGATGTGTTGAGTTCAAGGATCTGGGTGTTGTTTTTGACTGTAAGTTGTCCTTTGTGGAGCACATAAGTCAGGTCACTGCTTCTGCCTCTAGAATGCTGGGTTATTTTGTGAGAAACTGGAACAACTTTGTGGTACGATGAAAACTCTATATTATGCCTTTATTCGTAGTAGGTTGGAATATGCCTCTGTAATCTGGTGTCCTCTGTACAATAATTCTGTTGTAAACTTGGAAGCTGTTCAAAGAAAGTGTCTGAAATATATGTACTTCAGATGTTATGGGCAGTACCCTTCGAGAGGCTTCGACCACTCAGTCCTCACCAATAGCCTTGGAGTTGAGGTGTTGAAATTAAGGCGTGAGCGTTTCGCCTTAACGTTTCTTTATAAGGTGGTACGCAATAGAATTGACTGTCCATTTCTCTTGAGCAAGGTGAATATTCATGTACCAAGGCCCGGGCTGAGGCGGAATAACAACTTTTATGTGGATTATAGCAGGTTGAATATTATGTCACGTTCTCCTATTAACTTCATGTGTAGCTTACATGACAGGTGTTGTAGTCAATGTGATATATACTTCGATGAGCTTTCAGTGATTTTGATGTGCCATTTAGAACAATACGCTGGGGTATAATAATTTTCGTTTTTTTCTGATTTTGTTGAATCTGTTGCACACTTGGGATATGGTAGAGGTTGTTGGGCTGTTTTTCTTTTTTTTAACTTATTGCTGATATCTAAATTGTATTATTATTTCATTGGTTATTACGATATATTATTTGTGTTTTCCTTGCACACTAGTATAAGAGTCTATTTTGCATATGATTATTTAGTTTTTCACACTTGTTAGATTTCTCTGTAATTGGGTGTAAACCTGTTGAGAATAAATGTATTATTATTATTATTAATACTGAATCACCCTAGGCTGCTAGGATCTCCAACAATATAGATCCGATCGTGTTCAAATTTGGAACTTGGCTGTAAAGTTAGGTTTTGAAAGCTATCTCAAAATTTCAGATATATTGAACGGATAGTTTCTGAGATAAAAAATTATCTTCACTGATTTTTTTAAAATTTTCTAGTGATGCAATTCTCACCAAATTTCGTAAAAAATTGCGCGTCGGCATTCTACCACTAATTACCATATTTGAATTGGATCGGATTCGTTTGTTTTACTTATTGAGGAAATATCAACAAAATTTCAGATAGGTATAACTCCAAAACCGTTTGGACGATTATGCCCATTAACAAAATAAAAAGTCACATTCAGAAACGCAACCTACCCTGAAAATTGTAATATGCCATCTCATTCCGTTCTCAAGATTTCGTGAGATAAATAATAATAAATTATTATTATTAGAAATCTTTATTTTTCAGAGAATGTGCAATGGGTGGGCATATAGCCCATAATATTTTTTAATAAGTTTTTTAAAATTTTCTAGTGATACGATCTTTACAATATATCACATACGTCTTTATGCGGGTATTCTACAACTACCCACCAAGTTTCGATTCGATTGGATGTGTATTGGTTGAAAGCAAAATTATACCTCGGAAGCTATTGGACCAAATATGCCCCTTAACGAACTTGTCCGTCGTATTTGGACGCGCCACCTACGCTATCTCTTTCCGTTCTCAAGTTATCGTGGCAACGACCGGCCGAATGGTCGGCCGGACAGAATCAACTTTGATCTCGAATTATTCATCAGTGAATCGAAGATAATCGTGCATGCAAAACATGCGTGCAAAAACTGATAAATGGTAGCGGAAAATCGGTGAAACTCCTCCTCAATATTAGAGCAGATGTTAGTTACTACGTAAGGTTGGGGTGTCCCACAGGTAGTTTTGATGGAAGTAATTTGAGTAGCCACTGCTTTTGAAGATGGGTTATATTCCAATTTCTAATCACAGGATCCGCCGGTATGGATTTCGTAAATTGAAATCAGTCACAGACATGACAAGTCAAAAGGCAACTCCTTACAGAAGCATGGAACAACCCCTCCTATACTGAAGGTCAGTCATCAAAACCAATATGGCCGCCAACGTGGATGGAGAAAAGGTGGTAAAGTCAAAAGTTGAATCATAGGATTTTTCTCATATTCAAACAAATTGCTGAATTATACATGCCATGCAATAATGCGATGATTTTATTTAATAGCGCACCATGGATCCTCTATTGCTTGATAAGGAATCTTAACAGAAATATCGGTATCTTCATGATACTCGAGTCATTTCCTACGACCAAGTTCCATATGTGCTACCACTGTGGTTTGATTACAAATTTGTAACACTAGTTTCGCATTCTGCTTTTCAATTTATGTTGGATATAAGGATATGGTAGGTCTACCAGTTATTTCTTATATTTTTCAAAAGATGAACTGAGTCGACTGCATAAAAAATTGGTTCAAGCCCTGTGGACAGGAGCTTTTTGGCGCTCTTGTTCAAACAGACAAATTATATATCCGAAAGTATTGGTTTCTCAGAGTTGGGAATTATATCAATGCATAGTGCATAGTTTTCAAAACTCGAAATACCTAGGAAAGGTAAGTATCATCGAAATGTCTAGAGCAAGGCTGGAGACAATCATAGCAGATTGTCCATTTATTCCTGATATTTGAGTTGGTAGTGGATTACGAACAAATTATTTTAATAGTTCAAAATATATTAATAAAATTCTATCCTCTTTTCATAATTTAAAATTTAATAGTTCATACCACTAACACATTCTTTTCTATATTATGAACCTTAACTCAAGAAAAAATGATTGATACACAAATGTAGATCCATATTTCAGTATTTTTTTGCTAGCAACATTATGAAAATAATGTATATAGGAACATGTCTCAGTACTTAATAATAATAATAATAATAATAATAGTCATTTATTTACCCAACAGGAAAATTCCCAATTACAGGGTAACATTAAATATTACAACAAAAATAATAGAATTTTAGAGCCAAAATTAAATAATCGATGAGAGAAAAAAAAACAAAAATTATTCTACATCCAAATCAAAAAAATAAATTAAACTTGAGATCATTAGCACTCTTGCATATTCGGTAAACTGGAGCCCACTGAAGAGCATTTGTTCGAGGTGTTGGAAGGTGAAATGATGTGACAGTCCTCGCCTCCAGCCTTGGTGTACGTATGTGAACCTTAGACAGCAAATAAGGTGAGTCAATCCTTCCCGCGATGAGTTTCTGGGCGAACTTAGCACACTGCCACCTCTGCCTTTGGAGTAGCGAGAAGATTCGCATCTCTCGCATGATCCCCGACAAATCCGCACCACGTTCAGGATAGCTGCCGGATTTTCGGTATTCAACATACTTAAAAAATTTTCTGTGAATTCGCTCGATCGGTATAAGATGTGAACCATAGATTGGAAACCAGATTATGTTTGCATACTCCAATTTGCTCATCACCAGCGAAAAATAGAGGGTTCTGAGAACGGATATATCATGAAACTCTCTGGAGCAACGGAAAACAAACCCCAAAGTTCGACCGGCCGAAGTACACAGCTCCTCAACATGTGGAATGAAACTGAAGGCTGAGTCAAAGACTACCCCCAAATCACGAAACCTATCTCCACTTGCAATAAGACGATCACCGATAGAATAGTCAAACAGAAGAGGCTGTGACTTCTTTGTGAAGGTGATCTTAAAACATTTATCTATATTCAATTTGAGTCCATCACGCAGGCACCATCCATGTACAAGCTCCAAGCTAGACTGAAGCAACTCCAAATCGGACACATCACGTATTCTCAAGTAGAGCTTGAAGTCATCTGCATAAGCCAAGGCCAAGCACTCGAGAGAAGTAAGCAGATCATTAATGAATACTATGAATAACAATGGTCCAAGATTTGATCCCTGCGGCACGCCGGATGAAAGTGTATACTCAGATGATCTGAAGCCATTATAAAAAACATGACTCATTCTTCCCTTCAAATAAGATCTTATCAGGCCGACAAATGCAGGACTTAAACCAAAATATGACAGTTTACTCAGAAGGATATTGTGATCTACGGAGTCAAAAGCTCGCGAAAAGTCGGTGTATATTACATCCACTTGACCCCCATCATCCAGTGATTCCGCAAGGAACTGCGAAAGTGTTGCCAAATTAGTAACTGTTGACCTTCCCCGTATAAATCCATGCTGCCTGGTGGACAAGTGTGGCTTAACACCGTGGTAAATGGTTCCGTACAACGCCTCCTCATATACCTTCGCGAAATTACATAACAGAGAAATTGGTCTATAGTTCTCGACGTGGGACTTATCACCTTTCTTGAAAACGGGAATCACACGGGCTCTCTTCCAAAACGTGGGGAAAGTAGAAGTACGCAAGCTGATAGAGATGATGATATGAAGAGGCTTAGCCAGCGCAGAGCTGCAGTTCTTAACAAAAAATGAAGGAAGGTGATCATCACCAGCTGTTAATTTATCTGGATATCTATCCATGATAGTCTTCAACTCATCCTCGGTAACAGAAGGAATGGTGATTGGAGGGAACTGCGTGAAGGAAGTCGCATAATCATCCTGATTTGTACACGGACTACCAAGTTCACAAAAGTGCCCCGCAAATAAGTTGACCATGTCACCAGGATCGTCATGAAGTTGTCCGTTATGATTAAGTATACCAGGAATTCTTGTTGAACCCCGTCTTTGGTTGACAAATCTCCAAAAGGAAGAAGGATTCGACTCCATTTCGCTCTGCACATCAGCCAGATAATCCGTGTATTCTGACGAAATTTCAGACTTTACTACCGAACGCAAACGTTTAAAATCATCAAGATATTTAGTATTTCCCGTGGATCGCCATTTCGATCGATAATGATTTTTCAAGCGGATATTTTTTCTTAATCCAGAGCCAAACCATGCTGGATAACAGCGACCAGTAGAAGAATGAGCTTCCGCAGGAACGTGTTCCCTGATTACTTCGAAAAGCCTGTCATAAAAGTAACGCAAGGCATCATCAACATTGTTGAAACTCTGCAGAATATTCCAGTCGAACGAACTCAGTGCTGACAGTAATGTGGGAAAGTCAGCCCTTCTGAAATTATAGAATGTATTGTAACATGTTGGAAAGTTTGTTCTGCGTATAAACGGGATCCGCTTTATCACTATATTGAGCGCAGGATGGTACCGGTCCTCTGCAACAAAGGGCGAATCAGAATGATCCACAGATACCTCAACAGTATCACCCGCGAGGACCAAATCAAGTAGTTTGTGGTCACTGTTGTAAACGAGGTTGAACTGATGCAGCTTTAAGAGATCACAGAAACTTCCAAGAAGTATTGATTTGGGACAAGAGGAAGGCACATTAAAATTGGGAATATTGAAATCTCCAATCAATAAAACAGTGTCACCAAGGAAATTTATTTCAAGCGCAGATGTGAAGGACTCGAGCTCTGAGATAGTTATGTCAGGAGGTATATAAACCACACATATGATAAAACTAAAGGGAAGTGTACACCGACATAAAACTACATCCACCAGCGGAACTCGATCTGTTACAAATTTATTATCCAACGTTTTGAAGCAAATGTTGTCGGAAAACGCAACAAGCACGCCACCCCCACGAGATCTACTGACTCTTTGAAATTGTCTGTCGCAACGCACGACGCCATATCCCGGCGGAACTACCTCACAATCAAAAACCGAATCACTCAGCCACGTCTCACTTATACAAATGATGTCGTAATTATACTCGGAAGCGGACTTCAAAAAATGAACCAATTTAGAATTAAGTCCCCTGCAGTTCTGATAATAAACAGAAACATCTGAACATTCACTGGACGAAGCAGAAGTAAAAATCCTGTTGGGAGAACCTAGTTTTCCGAGGTGGAGTTCACTATCGAAGGTACCCCTCCCACATACCTAATCCGGAGGTTAGACTCGCCATTCGACAAGCGCTGATTCAATTCGCCCCTGACCGATTTATACAGCGCCATTTGTTGTGGTGTTCTATCTGGGGTAACGAAGATGTTTGAGAACTTGGATTTTACCCTTCTGAACTTCCGCAAAATAACAGGAACCAGCTCAGGAGAAGACACACGCACCTTTATGGGACGATTTCGTGTTTCCCTAGTGGGATCAAATTTACCAAGTCTGACTGGTTTCACATTCTGCTCAGAAACATCACATTCCCCCAACAGTGCCCGAACCAGAACGACATCCTCCTCCATCTGAACACTCCTGCTAGAACCCGTCTCAGCGCTGCCATGAATAATAAAATTACAAGAACGCTTCGTTCTCTCCATCATTTCTCCAATAATCTCCTCACTGGATTGTACCGAACACGTAGGCCTCGCTTGTGCCACATTAGGGGATTCAGCCCGCTGCTTCAGTTCACGCACTTCATCTCTGAGCTCACTTATCAACTGCAGAATTTTGGGAATCTGATGAAGGCCCTGCTCACATTCACCACATAGGTACTTCACCCTCCTTCTGCCACTTGGTCGTAGGTCGAAGCATTTCAACTCTACGGCCGAAAGCTCCGAACAAGAGAAATGCACAGGTCTATCACAACCGTCACACTTTAGCACCTTATCAGTGCCCTCTTTAATAACAATTTTACATTTCATACAGGACATTATCGGCATTAGGATCAATTGAAAATGTACTGGTCAACAAGGATAAAAAAACAAAGGACACTTTTCACAACGGCCGGGCCGATAGCCGGTGACTAACAGACACACAAGAGGGCCGCCGGAAAACAAAAAAAAAAGGGTGGGAAGGTTAACACCAGTACATAAAAAGACCCGAAGTTATAATCTTAATACAGTTAACGGACAATCAAAAATGACCGTACCCCGTACAACATGCCAATCGAAGCAATCGATCAACAGCTGACGAAGATAACACGTATATGAATGGGAATTCCCACACGTGTCCTCTGAGCCGGAATATGAACCGTGAATAATATTGTAAATTCAGCAAAACAATGAAAAATGGTCTTTGAATCCAAATAACAAAAATACCAGAAAGAAGCACCGAGTACTTGCCAGTGCCCTGTCCAAAAGGAGAACCAAAACGATCAATGTTTACACTATAAAAACGCACTATTTCTGGAGATATTGCCAACACACGTTCACTCTCGATCAACTCTCGATCTCGGTGTAAAGGAAGTAAAAGGTAATATTAACCTCAGTGGTCAACGAACAGTAATTTCTTTTGATGATTCCATTATGATCAATTGCCTCCATAAACTACATCAAAACAGTCTTGTATATATTCACAAATTCAAGAATCGAATTTTTGCTTTCCAAGAGAAAATAACAACTAGGATTTGACAATCTCTTATAGCTAGAAAAGATGATATTTATGAATAGTGATCACAGACAGATTCTGTGTTCACATTCTGTGAATACATAGAACTTACGATGTATTATTGAAACTTTGAAACATCATATCTCCGAAAGTATTAGCTTGTTAGAGTTGAAAATGATAACAATGGATTCGTTATGATGAAACTGCATCTTAAAAAAAATTGATTTCAAAAGTTATAATGTAAAAAAAAATATTTTTTTTCTATACTCCGAAACTATTAGACCGATTTTGCCCAATAACGAACTTAACCGAGATATTTATCCCTCAAACCTACTCTGAAAATTTCAACTGTCTAGCTCATTCCGTTCGAGAGTTATCGTGTTACCGGCCGGACAGAATCGATTTCGAACGCGGATTCTTAATCAGTGAGTCGAACCAAATCGTTTAAGACCATTTTCAGCCAAAATTTCGAAAATTACAGAGATTTGGGCAAATTGATAAGCACTGTTCCGAGGAACAAGAGCGCCAAAAAGGGGTCTTTTATTATCAGAAGGATGTTTATATAAAATACAACAATAATGTCATTTTTCGCATCTTAGTCGCCATAGATTCCTATTCTCCCAATCTTGGTCTTGCAAACCTGTCCTGTCCATCGCTTCCTAAACTCCTTTCCTCCACGTTTTTCTGGGTCTTCCTCTTCTTCTTTGCAGAGGAATCCAATTGAGGACTTTAAATGTCCATCTCTCGTCACTCATTATTGACACGTGCCCGAACCATTGTAGCGTGTTTGCTTCAATTGTGTCTCTAATATCTGCATCAACACCTCTAGCTCATATCTCATCATTCCTGACTCGATCCTGCAGCGTAAGTCTAGAGTAGCGCCTCCAAGATCCCATCTCCATCACTTTCATTTCATTCCTAAGTTGCGTTGTCATTTCCCATACCTCGGTTCCATATTAGGTAATCCATATTCTCTATTAAGGATTTATAGATTTTTCTTTTAACATCATCTCTTATTTGTGAACTCCATTCAGTTGTTTCGTAATTGATCTTCCTTGGGCGATCCTTTTATTTATTTCCTTTATTATTTCATCTCGCAGGATAAGATCTATCCTGTCATTATTCACAACAATATATTTTGTTTTTGAGGTGTTTATTGTCATACCCCACTCTATATATGCCTCATCTAAATTCCTCAACATATAATAGATATCTTACTCATCTTCGGCTATATTGAACTGGTCGTCAGCAAAGTAGAGTGAAAAGTATATCTTTTGCTATTGGAATTCCCATATTTCGACATTTTCTTCGCCAATGTTTCAGAGTCGAGGCAAGGTAGTCCATAAACAGAGTCGGGGCCACCGGACAGCCCTATCGATATACGAAACTCCTTACACAGTTTGGTTCCCACCTTCACCTTTGCTGAAATATCCGAGGAAATATCCGTGTAGAGCTCGTTCACTGCCCTAATATATTATCTGCCACAATTTAGCGAGTGGTACACTATCGTAAGCCTTCTGCAAGTCTACAAAAATCAAGTTTCACTCTGTTCTTTTTTCCACAAGTTGCTTCAGGCAAAAAATGTTGTCAACGCATGATCTTCCTGTCCTGAACCCATTCTGCTCTTCTATGGCATGTATTTCATCTTCTATTCTACCTTTTATTATTCCACCATATAATCTGGACAATGAGTTGGCAACAGTGACTCCTCGGTAATTTGGACATACTTTACGATTACCCTTCTTATGGATGTTAAAAATATAAGGATGTTTATACTCATTGGTAAATTGAGGGGGGTTCGGCACAAGCAGATATTACTTTTCTGTTAACCCTATATGGTTATTTGTTACCGAGTCTGTTACAGCTACCAATACCTCAAAACCTGAATATTCCAATCCGCAGATAACTTTTTTTTTTAAATATATGCAAGTTAGTTGCATTTAGAGTTTTCACTGGTGCAACGTGAACCACATCCTTATATGGAGATGTTAGGCTATTCATCATAAATGTACATGCACTGGTAGCTCGTTCTGCAGAATTACATACCGATAAAATAATTGAACAATAGAAACGTTATTCACTAAAAATAGTACTAATCTCCACTTGAAATCAAATTTTCAACACCGGTGTGAAGTTAGCCACATCCACACATACACTCAAAGACCAAAAAATGTTCAAAATGAAATATAAATAATTCGATAAGTTCTTGGTGAATAATGAGGAAATTTGGACGAAAATTGGGAATTGGTTCATGAATGCATAAAGAATGGAAATACAATGTCAAATAGTTTGTGTAGCCCCCAGGGCGCGGTGGCTGGGGGTAGTAAAACAAAAATGCCACAATTCGGTAAATACGAAGTGTTCCAGGATGAACTGTGGAATAGTTCTTCAGAAGGGCGTTAAGAATGATATGTAGTATGTCACATAGTTTGTGCGGCCGTAGGGGGGCGGCGTATCGAAAAATGTCATAAATCTTTAAATATTGAGTGTTCCCAGATGAGCTTTGAAAATGTTGTCGAGAATGACGTAAATACAAAGATGTAGTATATACAATAGTTTTTGCTGCCGTAGGGAGGCGGCATATCCGAAAATGTCATAATTCGGAAAATATTGAGTGTTTGACGGTGAGCTTTGGATATGTTGTCGAAAATTGCGTAAATACAAATATTTAGTATGTCCTATAGTTTACGCGGCAGAAGGGAGGCGGCATATCGAAAAATGCCATAATTCGTTAAATATTGAGTGTTCCACGATGAGCTTTGGATATGTTGTCGAGAATTGTGTAAATACAAATATGTAGTATGTCCCATAGTTTGTGCGGCCGACATACTACATCTTCGTATTTACGCCATTCTCGATAACATATCTAAAGCTCATCATGGAACACTCAATATTTAACGAATTAAAGCATTTTTCGATATGCCGCACATACTATGGGACATACTACATCTTTGTATTTACACAATTTTCGACAAACATATCCAAAGCTCATCGTAGATCACTCAATACTTATCGAATTATGGCATTTTTCGATACGCCGCCCCTAATTACTGCCCTCCTACAGCCGCACAGAACTATGTGACATACTATATCTCATTCTTAACGCCCTTCTTCTGAAGAACTATTCCAAATTTCTTCTTGGAACACTTCGTACTTACCGAATTATGGCATTTTTCGTCTCACTACCCCCAACCACCGCCCCCTGGGGGCTACACAAACTATTTGACATTGTAATTCCATTCTTTATGCATTCATGAACAACAGTCTCAAATTTCATCGTTATTCACGAATTATTAATACATATTTCATTTCGAATAATTTTTGGTCTTTGTGGGCTAACTTCAAACCGGTATTTTCAACGATGATTTAAGCATTCGCTATTGACAAACAAAACCGCTGTCAATTGAACTCTCATCCACCTACGCCGCCATATTGTAAAAAGAGATGGACCTCCTCTTAGGAGGTGTTGCACATAAGTATCACCTAGAGTGCTGCATGGGCATATGAGGGCGATCACATCTTTCGGGTGAGATCAGAAAGGATATATGTAGAGGATGACCATTCATTGCCGTGCTATCTCGTATCGAATATGTGCTCATTGTCGCCACACTATTATTATATTGATTAGTCAAAATTGTTGAAACATACAAGTTATTCCAGTCGAAATGAAGAAAATAATTTCAAATATTTCACCCATAACTTATTTCTTTTTATTTCTCTGCATAATTACACATTACGGGGGTAGTTATTATACCTAACACAGAAGCAAACACATGAGAAGAATGATACTAATTTATTTTTCAACGTATACTCCCCAATGTTTATACCCTTGGTATATCGGTGTCGAAGTGTTTCACACCCTTTTGTGAAAAAATTTGAACTTTGAGTCGCTAGCCATTCATTCGAGGGGAAGGGAAACTCCCTAAGTCGCCATTTACTTAGTTTTTTGGATTCTGGATCAAAGTGATGAACCCATGTTTCGTCGACAGTAAGAAATTTCCGCTTAAATTCATCGTGATTCCTGTTAATGAACTCTTAATTTGTCCCCGCTGTAAACTGGCGTACATGCTTCTGGTCTGCTGTCAGTATTCCTGGAACCCAACGGATAGAGAGTTTTTTGGGGACCAATTCCTCATGTAAAATTATTTCAATGATTCCAACAGAGTACCATGTCATGGATCAAATTAACATTTTCTTTAATCACAACATAGTTGGGGTCTCCTACACCTGGTGCATGTTGACAGGACTCTTTTCCCAGTCTGAAATCCTTGACCAGGGGCAGAGTCATATAAAGAGACTGCTCTGTATCAGCTGACTGAAGTCATCCAGAGAACTCTGGACAACAAAGAAATCGCAATATGTGCATTCCTGGATAAACCTAGGGCCTTTGAAAACACAACACATATGTCTGTTAAAGAAGCACTTGAAAGGCGAGGAATGAATAAAACCATTCTAAAACGGATGTATGAGCTATTGTCGACGAGGATAGCCCAGACACAGGTGGGTAATGAGATCACTTCTGTCAAAGCCACTCAAAGTAAGGTCTCCCCTTCTTTGGAACCTAGTTGTGGACGAGCTCCTCCACATGCTAACTTAGCTCGGCTTCGGGTGTACAGGCTATGCCGATGACATATCGCACGTGTATTTCAAAAGTGACACAAGTCAAAAAATGAGGATTCTGAGATTTTTGCTGTTTCCGTTTTGTGATCATCTCAGAAAGTGAGAATTTGTGTTCTCAGTTCAACGCTCACTTTTAAAAAGGAACACTTTCATCTGAAAGTGAGTGGTGAGTGTTGAACTGAGAACACAAATTCTCACTATCTGAGCTGATCACAAAACGGAATACAGCAAAAATCTCAGAATCCTCATTTTTTGACTTGTGTCACTTTTGAAATACACGTGCGATATGTAACGTGCCAATCGTCCACTTATAGACGATTGTCGAGCATGAGAATCTACTTTTAATTCTCTAGGGGTGGGAGGCTAAACTGGCTTAATTTGGCAACAAAACTCCCTCCAAGGTTTTCACAATATATATATTAAAATTGAAAAATTACAATAGGTCGACCCAATAGACTCTACACAGTCTTATACTACTTAACTTAATAAAAAAAAAACGTCGTGGTCTCCTCGGAGTTCGATATTACGATCCTGATCCTGATGTTCCAATTTTAAAGAAACCACTTCTAGATGGCCTTCCAATTCGAAGTAAATTGTCTTCTGGTTATTTTTCTATCCAAAGGAAGTACTACGTTGATTCTCCCAATTTCAAGGGTAGCTGGTATATCTGGATGATTCCTCGGTAAAAATTCAATTCCAGCCAAGGTATAATTTCAATCTCAGCCAAAGCACAATTCTATCCAAGCCAAGGTACAATTACCATCCAAGCCAAGGTGCTATTGGGGAAAACGAACAAAGGAATTATAATACGAAAAAATTTTACAACTCCTTCTCGGGTTTCTGAACTTAAATCTACAATTAATGAATCACACAATATATCACAAATTAAACCTGAGAAGGAGTCCTGTTCAGAATATCAAACAACTTCTAGGGAATTTACCAAATCTGAAATCGCTTCCACAAAATGGATGACACTGAAAAAACTATGATCTTTAAAATTCAATTTTCTCCCTTGTGAGGATTCTGACCTATAATAATATTAAATTAAGCGAGAATTCCAGCACAATTCTCGCCGATAATTCAACTCGTAAATCTAACGATAAAAATGCTGTTATATTGAAATCTTCCGGATTCGTAAGAAGAACAGCAGAACTTGTCAGCATTTTCATGAAACATGAAGGCGCTGACGCTCTGGTTTACGCGCAGGCTCCCGGTAGTGTTCGACGCGTCATAATTTACGCTTCGATCCAAACAGAGGCGGATCGTCCACTTGATTTATCCATAGACGTGCTATATCGTTGCACATAGTCCTAATAGTCAGAGGTAAATTCGAGGGCACCTTGTGTTACTTACATCAGGAGGGCCTTAGAATTGCCTTAGAATTATCGGGCAGTGGTGCTTGTCAGTGGGGCTGAGCATAAACCCGAACAAGAGACCACAGTGATTCTGTTTACTCGGAGAAGGAAACTTCTAGCTGTGAGATCCCTCTTTTTGAACGCATGGAAGTCTATAGGGGTAACACTAGATAGTAAACTTCTGTGGAATAGGCATGTTGAAATCATTGCTAACAAAGCAATAAGGGCTTTAATGGCGTGCAGAAATCTAGCCGGTAAGACTTAGAGCTGTAACCCTAAGATACTGCGATGGATGTTCGTCATGATTGTGAGACCCATAATCACGTATGGGCAGTAGTATAATATACAAAAATAAGCCAGAGTAGTTCGAGGAAAACCCTGGACAAAGTACAAAGGCTGGCCTGTGAGTGTATCACTGGAGCTATGGGAACCTGTCCTACCAGGGCACAAATCTCACACCACTTTATTTAGTGATAGACAAAATGGCCCATGATGCCATTATCAGAATATCTAGGAAAGGAACAGGTAATGAGAGTATTAAAAATCACAAAGCCTGGTCTTCTCTTACCATGTACATTTCAGCAGCCAATCTTCCTAGTGACGAAATGATCAAGAAAGTAAGCATCGAAAAGAACTTCACTACGGTGCTCGGTAGGAAAAAAGACTGGTACAGGGAATCAACCACCCAAGTTCTTAAAAAAATTGCCACTAAAAGACACAGGCGCTTCAAAAACTACTACAGGAGCTGGCGCTGGAGTATATGGGGAAGGCACCAAATGCTCACTATCGCTTGGTTCCTATCCGAGCGTCTTTCTTGCAGAAGTACTTGCAATCGAAAAATGCGTGGAAATGAACCTAGAAAGAAACTATCGTAGATGTTATATAGCAACTCACTCTGACAGTCAAGCTGCTATTAAAGCTCTGAGCTCCAATGTTATCGAGTCTAAGATAATACGGTGGAGCCGAAGAAAACTTTATGAAGTAGGCAAGAACAACAGGGTCTCCTTGGTCTGGGTTCCAGGTCACGCGGGAATAAAACGAAATGTGGAGGCCAACACATTTGACAAGAAAGGAACACAAATCCCTTTTATTGGCCCGGAACCCTACTGTGGAATTGGTAGATACACCTACAAAAGTGAATTTTGGATGAAAGAAGAAACTGAAAGGGGTAAAATCTGGAGATCTATCCCAGGAATGTATAACTCCAAAAAGTTCCTCCGGAACTTTGACACTGTCAAATCCAAGAAATATATGGACCTCAGTAAAAACACGTTGCACTTCCTCACTGGTTTCTTCACAGGGCACTGCGGCCTTAGGAAGTATATGATGAGATTAAGGCTACCAGAAACCGACGAGTTCAGATTCTGTTGGGAGGAGGATGAAACTCCTGATCATCTGATTACGGAATGCCTCGCCATATCAAACCAACGCAAGGAATGCTTTGGGCAAGACATCTGCAGGATACTGGAGTTCATCAGAACTCTGGAACTGGAAGGCGATCTGTAGATGGTGATGACATCGAGATATTTGACGGGAGGGCACAATAGACCTCAAGGTCGCAGTGCAACGTTACCCCCTACAACAATATACATTATACAAGGGGCAGAGTCACCCAATACTACTACCATGTCCTTATAAATTTCTTGTGGTGATAACCCCTTTTTACTTCCCCCCCTCCTCCTTCCCCTTTTACCGCACCTCTAATCTCAATTTTGTCCGTTTTCATAAAATCACACACACCACAATAGAAAAAGATTAATATTAAAATTACACGACCTGATACTCTGATGCTAATTGGAACACAATGTCAAACAATAAGCTTTTGCCCGACACTGCATTTGCAGTTGTCATTCAACGCCATCTATGATAGGGATAATAATTCGTGAACTATCCTCTTATTTAATCTGCTGATGTCCTTGGGAACTAGCAAGTTCCCCTTCTATCGTAAATTATCCAGATCTGGACCAAACTGTTCCTTCATACTTTTCGATTATTTCTTTCAGCAGCATTGTTAATGTCCATTCTTGTAATTAACTCTTAGTTTTCAGTGATAAGAATACCCTTATACCTGTAGATGATTCTTATAAACATTCGAAAGCTGCACTGCCAGATCATGTATACATGGATGCAATGGGCTTTGGTATGGGATGTTGCTGTTTGCAACTCACCTTTCAGGCTTGCAACATAAAAGAAGCGAGAACTTTGTATGACCAACTCACACCTTTGTGTCCTATTATGGTAAGTTCTCCACGTTCAAATATTAATTGTACAACTTTGCTGCCGCCGTTCTCCTTCTGGTGGCACTCATGAGATTAGCGATTAGTATTGTCGAAATAAATAGATCATAGTCCAAATTCAATATACTTTAGCATCTTTCAATATACCTCCATAGAAATATTAGTCGATTTTTGTCTTCATTATAAAGTAATTCTCGATTGAAGATGTCAGTTTACTCGTGGAAGGTTTCAATTCTCCTTCAGTATGGAATAAATTGCGGCTAAGGCTCATCGAATGCTCTCAAATCCATATGACGACTCCAGCATTCAATGAAAAATATGTCGTGAGTGGTTTCAAAACGAAGAACGGCAGAAGAGAAGAAATTGGAACAAATAGAGTTATTATATTATTATAGAGAAGGTTTTCAGTGGTGCATCACTTAATTAAGACTGTTGGGGAAATCAAGATGAATGCTACACTAGTAACTACACTCTTGTCCACTACACATTTTGTCGTCTGACTGTTTCGGAAACAATGTCATTAGTCATAAACCGATTAGTGAGAAAAATGAGTTGTCAATTGGGGTTATATCATTATTGAGTGAAATATGTTTTATCTCATACATATCGATACCTTCAAGTGTTCCTAAGTACAATTTATTGAACATTTTCATCAATTTGACGAAATTTTCTGGAATTGAGTGGCCATTTGTTAAAACGTGATTTGCAACAGCAGATTTATCGATGTTGTAGTTCCGAATGTGTCCGCTCTGATTGTTTGCCCGAAGTAGCACTTCTTGCACTCTGAACATTTAATTTCATATATACCCAATTTTAACGAAGTTTTATTGAATGTATTTCCTAGAAGTTATTTAATTTTCGTTTTGAAAGCCAGTTTTATATTAACCTTCTTAAACATATTCTGGAGTTTGTTTTTCGTTTTCGGATGGAACGTGAAAGTTTGGAAACCATATGATATATTGCTATGGATTTTATTTACTATTAATATTGATTTCATTCACTAAACTGGGTTAAAAATCTATATTGATGTACAGGGTGAGTCTTTAAGTTGTACATTATTTTTTACCATATATTCATCGCATAAAAAAAAACAATTTTTTCATCTACCATATTTCCAGATTCGTCTCAGATAAAAAGCATTTAAACATATATCAATATGCTAATACACTCCTGCATATAAATTATCTATGGATTTGATGGTGAACGACGAAAATGTACGGAAACGTGTCCTAGAGCTTGATTCAATTATAACAGTCCAGGGGCGGATATATAAAAGTAGTGATATTTCTGGTATTTCAGATTTCATAGTATTCGATGAGAAATATCTCGGAAACGGTGCATTTAAGGAGAAATGACGAAGAATAATTTAATGTTCTAAAATGACAGAATATTCTTGAGATGATTCCAGATCAACTCCATCTGTTTTGCATATGCTAGTTTCATTTAGTTTTATGAATCCCAGAGTTTATAACTAGGAAACCAGTGGCAAAAATGGTAATTGGAGAATGTGTGTCATAGTTATGAGAAATGTCACACTAATATTCATTTTATCGGAAAAAGAGTGGGAAATCCCTGTGGACAGGATTTTTGGAGCGCTGTCCAAATTTATAGCCAGAGCTGTCACCCATCCAGGTACTGATCTCGCCCAAAGCTACTTAGCTCCAGGAAAAAAATTATAGTCCCAATAGTTCCAAGAATTTAAATCCGAAAGTATAAACAAGAGTCCAAAAAAATACTGGTACCCTTTTTGGCCGAGAATAGTATCAAACGATTAGTTTCAACTCGATACATTCACTGTTCGAATTGAACAGTACAGTGTTTGCGGTGGCATAAGGTCCCATTCGAATACATTCATCCACTATTGGTTCGAAAATTAACGCAACACAGAATAATGTCCGGTCTATTTACACATTCAAGGTTACATAAATTCCCAACAAGCTGAAAATTGGCATAGTTGTTCTAAATATCATTATAAAGAAAACCTCTAAAGTCCTCATCGTTCCGAGGTGTGCTAAAAATTTGGCACGGGGTCAAAGGTCAAAAAAATGAGTTTTTTTTTGCGATTTTTAGCGAAACGGTGAGTTTTTTCGCAAAATTACCCCAGTACAAACTTGTAGATCACGAAATTCTCTACAAAAAATGTACCAATAATTTTTTTCCCAAAAGCCACCATTTTGGAGATATAACGCTTTGAAAAGTTGGATCAGTCGTAATCCCCTTATTTTGCACACGTTTCCACGCCACCTGTGAGGTAGTGTACTTAGCGCGTATTTTTTAACGTGGTTTCCCCAGTAGGCCTATTCCACGGGTCTGCTGAGATTTTGTATGTTTTAAAACTATTGGAAAATAATATTGTACATAATAGTTGGTAAAAATAACGGCGGTGTAATAAAAAATAAAATAGTTAAAATAAAAAGCTACTCGTCTGATTCATAATTTTCTAAGATTACTGTTTCTTCTTCTTCTTGATCTTCTTCTCGTTCTTCTTCCTGTTCGTCCTCTTGTTCTTCTTCTTCTTCTTCCATTTCACACGTAAACGGTCCCGATAGCGATTCCTGATCGGTATCAAATGAATCTTCGAGAGTTGGTGACTCAACATTCGAGCATGATCGGCCTTGACAGTGTGTGCATGCCAGGGAACAAAACAGTCCAACTTTTTTGCAACCACATTTTGCACTACATCCATTTTTGCAGTTGCAAAATATTGTGTTGAGAAGTTTCTCAGGTGCTGGTGGAAGTAAAGTTTGAACTGGCTCTAGTGTATTGTCGACCAACTTCCAACCCCAGCCTTTAGGGTCCAGCTGATTACCAAGCCACACTTGAACTTGATAATATACCCGAAACAGATGTTGGTGAGCAGCTTCTGAGGTTGGAGGAAGAGAAGCTAAGTTGACTTGTTTTTTGTTACGCGTATTTTTAACGAAAGATGCGTATCGCAACTTATCTAAACAAGTCGTTTTTTTTAGGAGCTCCATACGTAGCAAGAAGAAATTGAACACCATTGGTGATTACGTGTTGTTGAGTTGAATTACAATTCTTAAAAACTTCAGCACATTGTAGTAAATCTTTTCTTTCAAACATTTTGAAAACCGTAGTTTTTCCTCTCCTGTAAAAAGCAGATGTCGTATCGCAGCCAATTATTGCGTGTAGAAATAATATATGATCCTGACATTTAGGAAAAGTATATAAACTTTTTGATGAGTATATTTCCGATTGATTTTGGGCTTTTCCGGGTTTAAAAAAATAAATAATTTTTTTAGTTGGAGTTCGAGCAGTAAGTAAGACGAGTAAATCAACATCCTCACCAACAACAACAGTTGTATTTGTCACACTAAATTGCTCTATTGCTGTCTCAATAATAAGTACATCAGCATCATCATTAGCTTGTTTAACGGATATATTCATGTATTTCATATATTGTAATTGGGCATACCAACATAAAGCAGGTATACGACCCTAGCCACGCGGACAATTAAATGAACGACAGATGTTGTCCCAAGGTTATACTGACATACAAATTTACGAACAGGGTTTCATTATACCTGAGATTCTCATAGTTTAACTTATATTTTACATAGGCAAGTTACAATCACTAATAGCAAACTTATTTTGGTTCTATAACACCTTTAGTGACGTTCATATGTGGCGTACGTGTACAAAATAAGGGGATTACGACTGATCCAACTTTTCAAAGCGTTATATCTCCAAAATGGTGGCTTTTGGGAAACAAATTATTGGTACATTTTTTGTAGAGAATTTCGTGATCTACAATTTTGTACTGAGGTAATTTTGCGAAAAAACTCACCGTTTCGCTAAAAATCGCAAAAAACTCATTTTTTTGACCTTTAACCCCGTGCCAAATTTTTAGCACACCTCGGAACGATGAGGACTTTTGAGGTTTTCTTTATAATGATATTTAGAACAACTATGCCAATTTTCAGCTTGTTGGGATTTTATGTAACCTTCCTCCTTATTTTAGGCTTAAATTGACCGGACTAAAATGTATTGCCGAGGCAATTTCGTTTCATAAGAACACCAAGACCAAAATATTGCTACATAGGAGAATTAATTCTTTCATAGTAAAATGTGAGCCTTATAATGTACAAGAGTATTTTGAATTTTGTGAAGATGAAAACATGATTTCTATAATGCAACTTACTATTGTTGACATTTTTTCCTGTACAGATATCTGTACTTTGAAGTGAATAAACTATCTATATATCCATATATATACTATTGTTGGGGGTAACGTTGCACTAGAACCTTAAGGTCTATTGTGCCCCCCATCAGAGATGTGAATGTCATCACCATCTACAGCTTGCCTTCCAGTTCTAAAGTTCTGATGCATTGTGTTGGCCTCCTCATTTCCCGAGTGATCAGGAACCCAGACCAATGAAACCCTGTTGTTCTTACCTACTTCATTAAGTTTTCTTCAGAACTCCCACATTAGCTTAGACTGGATAACATGGGTGCTCAGAGCTTTAATAACAGCTTCACTGTCAGAATGGATTGCTAAATCACACCTCTGACAGTTTCTTCCTAGTTTCATTTCCATGCTTCTTTCGATTGCTAGTATTTCTGCCTGAAAGACGATAGTGAGAATTTGGTGCCTGCCCCATATACTCCAGCGCCAGATCCTATATTGAATTTTGAACCATCTGTGTATCATTTAATGGCATTTTTTGGCGCTCTTGTTCCCCGGAACAGAGTGCTTATCAATTTGCCCAAATGTCTGTAATTTTCGAATTTTTCGATGAAAATGGTCTTAAACGATTTGGTTCGACTCACTGATCAAGAATCCGTGGTCGAAATTCATTCCCTCCGGCCGGCCGGCCGTAGGCACGATAACTCTCGAACGGAATGAGCTAGACAGTTGAAATTTTCAGAGTAGGTTTGGGAGATAAATATCTCGGCTAAGTTCCAAATTACATTTTTTTTAATATGCAGTTTTACCATAATAATCCATTGATATCATTTTTAACTCTAACAAACTAATACTTTCGGAGATATGATTTTTCAAAATTTCAATATAAATCGTATTTCTATGTTTTCACAGAATGATATAATTATCTGTGTGTATTCTATGAATGCTTATAATGTCAACTTATTTTCCTGAGACATGACGTCGTCTAATTCATTCCAGCAATCGTAGAATTATGAGAATAATATATTATCATACTTTTTGCGCGTATGTTCTGGGGAACATCGCGTTATAGTTTTGCCCAAATGTCTGTAACTTTCGAATTTTTTGACGAAAATGGTCTCAAACGATTTAGGTCGACTCCCCAATGAAGAATTCGAGGTCAAATTTGATTCTGTCCGGCCGTTGCCACGATAACTTGAGAACGAAAAGAGCTAGCGACTTGAAATTTTCAGGGTGGGTGGCGCATCCCAATACGATAGACAAGTTCGTTAATGGGCATAATCGGCCCAGTGGTTTCCGAGTAATAATTTTGTTTTCAACCAATATAAATCCGATCGAATTGAAACTTGGTGAGTAGTTGTAGAATATGAACCTAAGCACGTTTGTGAAATTTTGTGCGAATCGTATGACTAGAAAATTAAAAAAAAATTATTAAAAAATATTTTTGTTGTCACGATAACTTGAGAACGGAAGGAGATAGCGGATTGAAGTTTTCAGGTTAGGATGTGCACCAGAACGCGACATTTCAGTTTGTTTATGAGCATAATCGGCCAAACGGTCTGAGAGTTATAGCCATCTGAAATTTGGTTGTTTTTTGTTCCTCATTAACTCGATAAATACTTAACCGATTGAATTCAACCATGGTAATTAGTTGTAGAATGCCAACGCGAAAATTCTTGCAAAATTTCGTGAGGATAGTATTTGTAAAAAATTTTAAAAAAGTCATTGAAAATTGAAAAAAAATATTCTATATATCAGTAACTATTCGTTTGAAATTGCTGAAATTTTGCAAGAGCCTTCATAACCTAACTCTACTGCCAAGTTTCAAGTTTTAACACGATCGGTTGAATATTGTTGGAGATTCGGGCATTCTTGTGTGAGTTCAGTAGATGGGTGACCGTTGGCTCGATAACTTTCGAACGAAAGGAGATAGGGACTTGCAATTTTCAAGGTAGGTTGCGTATCCGAAAGGGAGAGTTCAGTTCGTTTTTGGGCATAATCGGTTAAACGGTTTCCGAGTTATACATACCTGGAATATTATTTCCTTGATAACTCAAAAAATAAATATTCGATCGAATTGAAGCTTGGTAACTAGTAGTAGAAAATCATCATAAAGACGTGTTTAAAATTTTGTAAGAACCGTACCCCTGGAAAATTTGAAAAAAATGACGAAAAAAAAAAATTTTAAGAACCGCACCCATAGAAACTTTCAAAAAAATCACGAAAAAAAAATTGGTTCAAGCACTGACGTGAAGTCAGAAGCTTTTGCGCGTATGTTCTATTGTCCATTGTTCTGTATTGGACACCCTTAATCGAATTTACCTTGGTGAATTATGTTGTCCATTCTCCTGTATTGGACACTTAATTCGAATTTACCATGGTAAATTCGAATTTAGAGTGTCCGACTTCACGTCAGTGCTTGAACCAATTTTGTTGGTTGATATTTTCATGCCGATGGTCAATCCATATGATGATGGGAATGGTAGTGGTAAGTTAATAATATTGAGTTTAGAATATCTCCACTAAAAACTGGAATATTGGAGTGGATTTGAGGAAAGATATACAGGGTGTTTCATCATATACTGGACAAGCGAATACAGCGTGTAGATGACATCGGGAGAATCATTTTTGCCTTATGACATATACCCCGTTTTCGAATCATAAGCGAGATACAGGGTGTTCAAGGTAATTTTTGAGCAATATTCTATCGAGGGTGGTCAGTTATGTGTAACATTTGAAATAATGGTTTTTGGTCACATCTCAGTATTTTTTTATGCTCAATTCTGAAATGATATAAGATTCTGAAAATAGTATTTGTTTGTGAATTTTGTTGAATGCTCTCGACTCCTCCGATAAATCATGTTATTTAATTTATTTGGTGTTTGAACTAATTGAGAATCGTTGTCGTTTTCCAAAGAAAACGATATACACATTGCTTGTGACCATAAATATCAGTCTACAGTTGACAAATTTATTGGGGTTTCGACCACCTAGAAATAGAAAGGATATTTTATATATTCAAGGGCCTTTTAAGTTTTACAATGCTGTAAGGGCCATGTGGTTATAACGGTTTCCTAGATTTTACGGTTCGAAATATCACTTTCAATATGATTCTTTCTTTTAGTTCAAGCAGCCAATAACAAAGCAGTTTTTTCACATTGGGCGTTATTCATTTTGAATTCCCAATCGAAGTTGGTTTTTTCCCTCTACAAGGGAGGAACTTGAATATATGATTTTACTTGCAGTAAATTATGATATTTTTAGACTTAAGCAGACACTAATAAGATTTTCTACAAGACACTATTAAGATTTTCTACGAGACAGTACTCAGATTACATTCATTTCACACACTTGTAACTTTTATCAAATATTCATCGACTTGTTGGTATTCATTAATGATTAGTGAACCAGCACCGAAACAAAATACAGTCCACTCTATCGAAAGTGTAAATATATTGTAAATAGATTGTTAACCAAATAGTTTTCAATTTAACCACCCTCAATTTTATCTACGCATATCTACACCGGATCAACGAAAATATTTACACATTTTTTGGTCCTTCGAGCCGCAACCTTCGAAGAAATTTACACATTTTTTGGTCCTCCGAGCTGGATCCTTCGAAGATATCTACATATTTTGTGGTCCTACAAGTCGCAACTTCGACGATATTTTACACAATTTTTGGTCCAACCACTCCAGATCTTCGAAGTCAACAAAGTTCAAGTGAAAAGTGAGAGTTTCAAGTGAAAAAGCTAAGTGAGAGTTCAAAGGAAATTCAAGGTTTTGATCATCCCAGAATCAGTCAGGCGACTACAAGGGTCATCACGAACTTCTTCTGCGAATCAAGGGAGGTGCTTCGCTGCAGTTTGAGGGTATCCGAGATGACAAATTGATCAAGTACATGGATTAAACGTGACACGTACAAAACCAGGGATCAGAAGAATCAACGATCACCGAGGAAAGTACTGTGAGTCCATTCCATTGAAACCGTTTCCTATATGAATATTTATTGCCAATATCTGAAATAAATCTGAGTAAATATTTCAGTTATAACACTGCATCATCTATCGTTAGATTTTTGCAATTCTTTAGTGTCTCAATTCACATTACTTTGGTTTTGTTTTTGGATTCACGTTGGGTAAGTGGTCCAAATTAAATTCAAAAATTCTCATATTCGTTATTCTAATTAACTATCACAAATTTCTTCTCACGCAATGGCAGAAGAAATGAGTCTTTTGATTAAGAAACGTGGTATTATCAAGAGAAAATTGACGCATTTCATAAAATTCTTAGATCCGATCATATTGAAGCATGAACAAAGTCAGGATATAGATGTGAAACATCTGAACGAGTTGAAAGTGCGCCTGAGAGCTCTGGATCTAACTCACAGTGAATATAATGCCATTCAAGATGAAATTGAATTACATTGCGAAGAGAATAAGCTAGAAGAGCATTCTCTTGATAGGGAAGATTTCACTAATACATATTCACAAGCATTAAGCATATCTGAAACTATTTTGGATTCTTCAGATGAGGTCATTGTAGGATCATCAAATAGATCAAATTCATCCAAAGAAAAATTGGAAATGAATCAGGACCGACAAGGTCAAAATAAATTATCAAATATCAAATTACCTACCATTGAATTATCAAAATTCAGTGGTGATTGTACGAATTGGCTTGAGTTCAAAGATACGTATGAGTCGTTAATACATTCAAATTCATCTATCAACAATATTCAAAAATATCATTATCTTAGGGCATCATTACAAGGTGATGCGTATAAAGTGATAGAGTCGATAGAATTTTCTGCAGAAAATTATACAACGGCTTGGGATTTGATATGCAATAGATACAACAACTTCCGTCTTCTAGTGCATAATCACATTAAAGCGATTTTTGAGATAGAACCGATTCAGAAAGAAAATGCCAATTCGTTAAGAAGTCTGAATGATAAGATAATGAAACATCTAAGGTCATTAAAGACGTTGAAGGAACCCACGGAATATTGGGATTCCGTTATAATTTTCATAATTGTCTCCAAGTTAGACAGATTCTCTATAAGAGAATGGGAAAATTATAAAGGTACAAATAATTCTTCAAAACTGTCAGATATGCAAGCATTCATCCAGAATAGAGCTGATATGATGGAAACAGTCGCTGGTACAAGCAATGTTAGTGTATCCCATAATCAGAAAGGTCCGAAAAGGTCGGAAAATAAGCACCAGATAAAGAAAAAGGAAAATAATTATTATTCATTTTTAACAGCCGGTTCTAAATGCAATTATTGCGGTCAGAATCATCAAATTTATTATTGCAAAGACTTTCTCGAATTATCAATAAACAATCGTGTCAAACAGGTACAAAATTTGAAACTGTGCATGAATTGTTTACGGTCAGGTCATATGAGCGATCAATGTAAGGGCTCAACCTGTAGGAAGTGCAATAAAAAGCATAATTCGTTGCTGCATTTCGAAACTAAAGTTCGAAAACAAAATACGCAGAATTCTATTCGAGAACTGCAAAGAGAAGCAGGTACATTGGAAGCTAATAATCCATCAAGCATTGTTACGTTATGTAATTCTGACCCAATTAAGAATAATGTTTTATTATCCACTGCAGTAGTATCAGTTTTCGATGCTTCCGGAATGAAGCACGACTGCAGAGTGATTTTGGATAGTGGATCGCAGTCAAATTTTATTTCGAATAGACTACTTAATATTCTGAAATTAAAGGTTAAAAATGCAGACTATTCAATTTCTGGTGTAAATGGTTCGATTTCTAAGGTTCATAAAACCTGCAATGTTATGTTTGAATCAAAGATTAATCAAAATAATTTCAAAATTCAGTGTTTTGTGATCGAACAAATTGCAGGAAATCTACCATCTACAATGATTAATCCGTCCTCATGGAAAATTCCACGCAAATATAGATTAGCAGATCCAAGCTTTAACGTACCAGGGCAAATCGACTTATTAATTGGCGCAGGTCTATTTTGGGATCTAATTCTACGTGGTACCGTACACTTGGGAAAAAATCTACCTCATCTCAGAAATACAAAGTTAGGTTGGATCGCATCTGGTCAGATCACAAAGAGTGATAGATTTTTGACATCCCAATGTTTATTCATATCACATAATGATAAGCCAGTTTCAAAATTTTTGGATTCTGAGGAGTATCCCATTCCATCATCTGAGACACCAGATGATTTAGAATGTGAAAAATTATTTAATAGGCATACTACAAGAGATAGTGAGGGTAGATTTGTTGTTAGCATTCCTTTGAAATATAAAAGTAAATTTTTAGGCGACTCAAAAGATATAGCATTGAAAAGGTTATTGAGCCTAGAAAGAAAATTCGAGAAAAATGAAAACCTTAGGAGTCAATATACGCGATTTATGGACGAATATATCGCGTTAGGGCACATGACTAAAACAAATGAGGTACATCCATTCGAGTATTTTCTACCACATCATGGGGTATATAAATCAGAGAGTACAACGACGAAACTCAGGGTAGTGTTTGACGCCTCGAGTAAAACGTCATCAGGCTGGTCCTACAATGACCTTCAATATAAAGGCCCTACAATACAGAATGAAATTTTTGAAATTTTATTAAGATTCAGATTACATAATTACATTGTCTGTGGAGACATTGAAAAGATGTATCGTCGGATACGGGTCTATACAAATGGCAGACATTTACATAAAATTAAATGGCGTAACTATCAGAATGACAACATCAATCAATATTTTGTAAAAACAATGACATATAGAACAAAGTCTGCACAATATTTGGCAACGAGATCTCGCAAAAAACAATTGAAAGCCTATATCTGCTTATTTGTATGTTTCGCAAGTAAATCAATTCATATTGAATTAGTGACAAATTTTACTACTGAAAGGTTCATATCAGCTCTCACGCGTGTCATATCACAAAGGGGTAACCTTCCATCATATGGAGTGATAATGGTACAAATTTTTGTAGGCGCGAACAAAGAACTACAGAGTTTTTTGGAATTTATTATAAAAAATTCTCGAAATATTTAAAATTTTTATGTTTTATCGGAGTCAGCCGTAAAAAGCGCAAAATTTCATTTGATTAGAGTCACAAAAGAAACGATTCTCACCTACGAAGAGATGTTGACTCTATTAACACAGATTGAGGCAATACTTAATTCCCGACCGTTAGTTCCCATGTCCTCAAGTCCTAATGATTGTTTGCCTATTACACCTGGTCACTTCCTGATTGGGCGACAATTAACCGCAGTACCTGATCCCAATGTAGAACACATTCCCACATCGAAACGGTCAAGATTTCAGTTGGTACAAAGCATGCAACAGGGGTTCTGGAAACGGTGGTCGCGGGAATACCTGAACACTCTTCAACAGAAGCAAAAGTGGCGTTCCATGTGCAATTCCGTAGAGCCGGAAACACTCGTGATCATCAAAAGTGACAATTTGCCTCCTCAACAATGGATTCTGGGGAGAATTCTCAAGGTGCACAAAGGCAAGGATGGTGTAGTGCGTGTAGTGGAAGTGAAAACACCGAAAGGTGTATTGACTCGGTCAATAACGAGAATATGCCCATTGCCTATTGAGACATTACCCTCTTCAGAAGGAGAACAATGATTTTTTATGTGTTTATATTTTTATGGACAATGATCAACATATGTTTAATTTTTTGTATTTTCGATTTCATTAGATTTTACTTACATGTTTCAGTGATATGTCACTATTTTACTCTATGTATTATTTACTCAATTCAATTAATTACATATTTATCTATTCAAACAAGAGTTGAACATTAAAACAAAAATGTTCAACGGGGGGAGTATGTTTGTGAATTGTGTTGAATGCTCTCGACTCCTCCGATAAATCATGTTATTTAATTTATTTGGTGTTTGAACTAATTGAGAATCGTTGTCGTTTTCCAAAGAAAACGATATACACATTGCTTGTGACCATAAATATCAGTCTACAGTTGACAAATTTATTGGGATTTCGACCACCTAGAAATAGAAAGGATATTTTATATATTCAAGGGCCTTTTAAGTTTTACAATGCTGTAAGGGCCATGTGGTTATAACGGTTTCCTAGATTTTACGGTTCGAAATATCACTTTCAATATGATTCTTTCTTTTAGTTCAAGCAGCCAATAACAAAGCAGTTTTTTCACATTGGGCGTTATTCATTTTGAATTCCCAATCGAAGTTGGTTTTTTCCCTCTACAAGGGAGGAACTTGAATATATGATTTTACTTGCAGTAAATTATGATATTTTTAGACTTAAGCAGACACTAATAAGATTTTCTACAAGACACTATTAAGATTTTCTACGAGACAGTACTCAGATTACATTCATTTCACACACTTGTAACTTTTATCAAATATTCATCGACTTGTTGGGATTCATTAATGATTAGTGAACCAGCACCGAAACAAAATACAGTCCACTCTATCGAAAGTGTAAATATATTGTAAATAGATTGTTAACCAAATAGTTTTCAATTTAACCACCCTCAATTTTATCTACACATATCTACACCGGATCAACGAAAATATTTACACAGTATTTAAAAATGGCGGAAAACCTGCAAAGTTAGAAATTTTTTTACGCGGTTGCCAATTTGAGTTTCACTCTATGAATTATCTCAAGTTTTTAAGAAATTCTTTGAAAAATTTATTTCTAAATTCGAACACAACTTTTTTTTTACATGTCTACAGCAAAAATAAAATTTCATCTGAAATTGATGAACTTTTCCACGCTTATACTATTCTTCAACCTTAACGAAAATATGAAAACAGAACCGAAAAATATCGATGGGTTTGTTTTTTATAGCCATTCAAAGTTTCCACTCGGATATCTAACTTATTCGTTTTTTGAAAACTGGTTTGGCTATGAGGGCAAAAAGTTTGAAATTGAACTGCCGAAGCATTCCAGATGGAAATTAAAATTTCTGAAAAAAAATTTTTTTGTTCATATTTCAATAAAACTCTGGCTGGAATCGAACTAGTGACCTTGCGATAGGAATTACTCTTAGCTCTAGATAGAAATTGAAATTATTCGGAACATATTAATTATCGTTACCTAGCAACAGTAATTCACAGAATTTGACAGTATGTTCTAATTCAACTGAATAATATTTCGTTAGTTTCTTATAAAACATTTCAATTCGAGCAGAAATTAAATAATTAATGTTGGAAATAATTATTTGGTTCCGCGAATCAAGAAAATCAAGAAAGTGAGAGAATATTGTCTTATAGCAAAATTTTCTTGAATATTTAATTTTATATTTCACTATCGCAAGAATATAACACAATAGTAGACAAATTTAACAATTAATTGAACAACTCTGACGAAATTATAGATTATAATTCAGTTTCAAAAATATTCCCATTCATTTGAACACACAGTCTCGCTCTTTTCACCACACTGTTCACCGCTGAACCTATCATTCCTTGATTATGACGAATTTCCTGGGCAGCTGAATCAATTCGTTGAATCAATTCTTCTTTCGATTCTACTGGAGCTCGCTTGTCGTAGACAAGACTTTTCATATGACCGCAGAAATAAAAATCCAGTGGAGTTAGATCTGGAGAACGTGGAGGCCATGCAACAGGTCCAAACCGACCAATCCATCGCCGTGGGTATTGGGAGTCTAGATACTCGCGTACACTCCTGACTGTGTGCGCAGGACAACCATCGTGTTGGTACCAAATACCTCTAAATCGATTCAAAGGAATATTTTCCATGAGATCTGGTAGAGTCTCTCGTAAAAATTGATAGTAACCATTTCCAGTCAATGTTTCAGGGAGAATGAAAGGTCCGATGATGAATCTGTCCTTCATTCCCGCCCAAACATTGACTGAAAACCTTTTTTGACTATTCATCGAAACCGAAGAATGTGGATTATTGATTTGCCATACCACATTATTTTTTCTGTTAAAAAATCCATCTCTATGAAAGGTCGCTTCATCGCTGAATAAAATGAGACGTGGAAAATCTCTATTCGTACGCGTTCTTCTAATTTTTGACATCTTTGAAAATGATATGGGTGGTAGTGATTCCTCTTTAGAACTCTCCATACAGTCGATTTACTTTGGTTCACACTGGGGTGATTAGATATCATTTTAGTTGATATTTTAGGATTACTCTCAACCAAATCCAGGACACGTTCATCGTGACTTCGTATTGTTTCTTTTTTCTTTCGGTTAAGAGTGCCATCTTCACGTAATTTACGTACTGTTGCCATAAATGTTTTAAAGTTTGGTACTGATCGGCTTGGAAATCCGCGAGCGTATATTTCTCTCGCTTTCCTCCCTCAGGAATTCGCTTCATAATAAGCCTGAACCATATCATTTATTTCCAAGATTGAATATTTCATTTCTGCTCAAATTAAAATGGTTTTCAAGAAACTTGCGAAATAATATTCAGTGAATTCGAATAATCTATCAAATGCTTTTAATTACCGTTGCTAGGTAACGATAATTAATTTGTTCCGAATAATTTCAATTTCTATCAAGAGCTAAGAGTAATTTCAATCGCAAGGTCACTAGTTCGATCCCGGCCAGAGTTTTATTGGAATATGAGCAAAAAAATTTTTTTTTGAGAAATTTTAATTTCCATCTGGAATGCTTCGGCAGTTCAATTTCAAACTTTTTGCCTCATAGCCAAACCAGTTTTCAAAAAACGAATAAGTTAGATATCCGAGTGGAAACTTTGAATGGCTATAAAAAACAAACCCATCGATATTTTTCGGTTCTGTTTTCATATTTTCGTTAAGGTTGAAGAATAGTATAAGCGTGGAAAAGTTCATCAATTTCGGATGAAATTTTATTTTTGCTGTAGACATGTAAAAAAAAAGTTGTGTTCGAATTTTGAAAAATTTTTTTCACAGAATTTCTTAAAAACTTGAGATAATTCATAGAGTGAAACTCAAATTGGCAACCGCGTAAAAAAAATTCGAACTTTGCAGGTTTTCCGCCATTTTTAAATACTTTTTTCAGAATCTTATATCATTTCAGAATTGAGCATAAAAAAATACTGAGATGTGACCAAAAACCATTATTTCAAATGTTACACATAACTGACCACACTCGATAGAATATTGCTCAAAAATTACCTTGAACACCCTGTATCTCGCTTATGCTTCGAAAACGGGGTATATGTCATAAGGCAAAAATGATTCTCCCGATGTCATCTACACGCTATATTCGTTTGTCCACTTTATGATGAAACACCCTGTATATTATCGTTCATCATAGAATTGAGGAATGAATATCTCGGATGTGTTCGTTGTTGGGTAGAATTCGTCTATTGGTTTTGGATTGATAATTTTTGGTACTCTTGTTGAATTTAAATTCTTCTATGATGTTTGAATTCACTTTCTGCTAAGATGAAGTTCTTTCCTAAGAATCCATTGATATAATTCCCAACTCTGAGCAACCAATACTGTCGGAGAGATAATTTGTCTGTTTGAACAAGAGCGCCAGAAAGCTCCTGACCACAGGGCTTGAACCCATTTTTTAAGATTAGGGTGGTGGATTCCCTGTCCCAGTCTTTCTTACTACCTAGTACGTAGTGAAGTTCTTTTCGATGCTTACTTTCTTAATCATTTCGTCATTAGGAAGATTGGCTGATGAAATATACCTGGTAAGGGAGGACCAGGCTTCCTGGTTTTTAATACTCTCATTACCTGTTCCTTTCCTAGATCTAGTTTTGCGTCAGTTAGATTCAGAATAGTTGTTGTCGATTTGTTTTTGGAATAAGAAAATATGATCGCGTAACTAGCAAAATAAAACAACTTGGTTGGTTGAATGTTGGTAACCTGTATAAATATCACCTCGCGGCTTTTGTATATCGTGGTATTTCGACGTCAAATCCTTCTTACTTAAGGTCCAAATTGGTTTTTCGTGGTGATGTTCACGGTCTGTCTCTGAGATTTCCGCATAGTCTTATGCTGCCTAAATATAGGTTGTCGATTTTTCAACGGTCATTTACTTATAATGCAGTGTTAATTTTTAATGGCATTTCTATGGTATTTAAGGACAAATCTCTTAGTTTCTTAAAGCGTAATTATGGGAAAAGTTTTCTGCAAAGTCAGTAACCCTGAAATATGCTATGTTGTTGTAAAACTGATCTAGTGCTGATCCCTGAGTATAACTTTGTAATGCGATGTTAATTTTAGTAGATTAATTGACCTCCATAAATGTTTTTTTGAAGATTACTTTTAATTTTTTATGTATTATCATTTTTATTTCTGTTGTATCATATTGTAAAAATGTGGTTGAGTAGAGTAGCTTAAGCTAGACTCCGCCTCTTGCAGCAATTGTTTGTATTTGCAAACGAATAAAGGCCATTTAATATATTCTGAGAATAGCTTCATGGACCATTTTGTCTATCACAAGGTGAAGGGGTGTGACAGATGTATAGAATACATGGTGAAGACACTCTTTGACATATTTTCGGCCGATTTGCGGTCCAAATACTGTCAAAATACAAGGATTTTGTTCTACTCCAGTTTTCGCCGATAGATGCCGGCAGTAGAAATTATATGGACAAAATTATCGACATGTCAAATTAAATTCGAATCTTTGCTTATTCTAGATTCTTGTGGAAAGTCGTACCGTTTGCTGAAATTTAGTATTTTGAGTATTTTGTTCAACGTTCTTGTTTTCCGCGCCGAAAGTATGCCAAATGTTTGCTGTGTGAACTCTGAACGAGTATCCAGAACCATTTTAATCAAATACTATTTTCATTTCGAAAATACTTCGTTTTTATGCGAATATAGTTTATTTACTAATTGTTTATTCTTGCCGGATCAGGGGCAGATTTCTAGTATCAAGATAGGTATTAATTATAATATTAATAATATTGAAAGATCGCTGATACCGTTAATTGTTAGTAAATCACAGGAGAACGCTAAGACTTGTTGATTTACTATAATCTTGCCGGTTGATGAACATACACTGTTTTAACAGTTGAAACATTAAGGTATATCTCTATTAATTAATAATTATATTCATTATACTATTCAGTTATGTATTGAGAAGGAATGAAATGACTTGTTATATGAAAACTAACAATATTATTTTTCAACGATGAAAGGACTAGCAGAGAACAAATTTCAGAGCAACCACACAGTGTGATTTCATCAAAGTTGAATAGCTTTCCTAAAGCGTCATTCTTTTTGGCGCTCTTATACTATAATATTATTTGTTTCAAGGATATTGTTACACGACAAGAATAGCAACTGGCTTGTGGTAGATGTAGGGTATTGAAAATTAGAAGATTTGTTTGTTCAAAATATTTTTCTAGTGAATATATATTGAATAAAAGATTGAAACGTAGTACACTACCCTCTATTTGGTTAGTTTATCAATTTAATGAACCATTTTTCGATATTTCATCAGTATACTTAGTTCTGAATAATAGCTATCGAATCAAATATATTTTGCAATCTAATTGCTGAGAACATAAAAAAATGTCAAGGGGGATTGAGTAACTGAAAAAATGCTGTATACATGAGAATATCTTGATGAAGTTTCAAATTATACATCGAAAATAATAAGTAAAATGCTCAATTTAAATGAGCCTTACATGATAAAGGTAATTAATACATTTGAATAAATATTGATTTCACAGATTTCTTCTTTTACAGCTCCATTCAAATTGTTCCAAAGAAACTTCTTTACTGATCCCTTATTTGACCTCATTATTTCTTGGCAAGATGAAATTTCTCTTACAAACAAATGGGGTTTACATATAATGTCCGAACAGATGTCTGATTAATCAAAAAGTGAATTGATTTTTCAATAAACTGCTTTATTATATTCTTTTAATTTGGATTTACGAACTAGCAACGGTGGAAAGTGAACTTTGTCGCTTGTCAGTTTTCATTTATTCGCTTGTCAGAATCTTCAAAATCGAGACTCTAGCGGCACCATCGTTAATAAAGTGAAGTAGTACATAAAGTACGTGATTTGACAGTTCTAGGTCCGTTTTTCGGCCGAAAATTTTAACAGGAATTAGCAGGGATTGTCGACACCTTGTTATTCTATGCATCGTGGGTGTGACATTTGTGATAATCTCAAGTGCCCTGGTAGGACACGTTCCCCTAGTTCCAGTGACACACACACACATGCAAGCCTTTGTATTTTTCGAGGGTTTTCCTCGTACTATTCGGCAATATCTTCACCAATATAGATCCGATCGACCTCAAATCTAGAACTTTACTGTATAATAAGGTTTTGAAGGCTCTCGTAGAATTTTAACGATATCTGACGGATAATAATAATAATAATAGATTATTCATGCTAACACAAATGAATGCTTACATACGTCAAATCACAAATCAAAGAAAAAAAAAGTTCCTGATATGCAATTTTTTTTTAAATAATAAACTAATTACCGTGCATTGATTCGATCATATTAGTATTTTTCGAGTTATTGGGAAAATAAAATTTCAAATAACTATAATTCTGAAATCACTCGGTGGATTTTGCCCATTAACGAACTTAGCCGGCGGATTTGGACTCCAAACGTTCTCTGCAAATTTCAACCCTCTAACTCATTGCGTTCGAGCGTAATTGTGCTGACGACCGGAGGGACAGAATCGATTTTGACCTCGGATTCTTGATCAGTGAGTCGAAACTAATCGTTTGAGACCATTCTCGACCAAATATTACGGACATTTGGGCGAATTGATAGACACTCTGTTCATAGAACAGCGCGCCAAAGACCATGTTAAAGCTTCAAAATGAAAACTGATAATTTTTTTAAATTTCAACAGTCTGTATCTTTTTACCTGAGCCGAATTTGGAAAAATGGTAAAGGAAAAATGTGTTTTATTTGATATGAGGAGTCTACGTTTAATACTAATGTACAACTCAACGACTAACCCTGTATATTGGATAAAGCAATCCTCTAATAACTAAACCTTGGTAGTATACGTTATTGCTACTCTTGAATTTTTGTGCAATACAGTCTTGAATTTCGTTAAAAACGACGGTAGAAGAGTCTATGTAAATTATAGGTACATATAGTCTTTCCAATATTTCTTAAACTTCTCCATAAACAATTCTTAAAAAGCACTGACGTGAAGTCAGGGGCTTTTGGGCGCATGTTCCATTGCCTCTTCACGCCCCATCAGAGTAAAACTAGCTTAAATTCGGTACTCGATAGTGAAATGGCGCCTCGAAGGTATGTGCGGAATTTCAGGGAATTCTGACGGATAGTTTCTGAAATATAAATTTTCGACGAAAAAAACTTTTTCAAGTGATACTATCCTCACTATATTTCGAAAAAATAAGGCTTTCTAAAAGTAATAACAATCGAATCTGTATTTTCCGACTTATTGAGGAAATAGCTGCAAAATTTCAAATGGGTATAACTGCGAAACCGTTTGGCCGATTATGCCCATTAACTTAACCGTCGCATTTGGATGCGTAACCTACCTAATGTTCGAATGTTATCGTGGCAACGTTCAACCATCCAGCTACTGAACTCGCCCAAGGCTGTTCGGCTTCCAATAATTTTCCCATATCTCCAGCAATATAGATTCGATCGTGTACAAATTTGTAACTTGATTTTGAAGGCTCTCGCAAAATGTCAACGATATCGGACGGATAGTTTCTGAGATACATAATATTTTTGGCGCTCTTGTTCCTCGGTACAGAGTGCGCATCAATTTGCCCAGAAGTCTGTAATTTACGATTTTTTGGATGAAAATTGTCTCAAACGATTTGGTTCGACTCACTGACCAAGTATCCGGGGTCAAAATCGATTCTGTCCGGCTGGCCGTAACCACGATAACTCCCGAACGGAATGAGCTAGGCAGTTGAAATCAGAATATTTGGGAGATAATATCTCGGTTTAGTTCATTATTGGGCAAAATCGGCTTGATGGTTTCGGAGTAACGAAAAACAACATTTTTTTTGCATTGCAAATTTCAAATTTAATTTTTCTTAAGATGCAGTTTAATCATAAGAATCCATTGATATCATTTTCAACTGTAACAAGCTGATTCTTTCGGAGATATGATTTACTAGCTCCTGCATAATACTCACTGCGTCGGTACGAATTTCCATAAGTGAAGAACGGGAGTGTTACATGCCGCGATATTAACGCTTGCACAATGTTCAGTGCGTCGCAACGAATTTCCTTAAGTGCAGAACGGGAGACGAGAGAGTAAAGGCTGGTTTATGCTGGCTGGTAACTTTAACTTAATCCTATATATATAATATATATAGACATAGATTTTCAGTGTTATGGCTTATAATCAGACTAAAGAATCCGTTAACTTATTAATTATTATTATTATTAACAAGTAAACGGATTCTTTAGTCTCAGTATCAACAATATTTCTAGAAATCTATGTTTCAATTTTTAAGTTAAGGGATAAGTTAAAGTTACCAGCCAGCATAAACCAGCCTTTACGTGGCATCAGTAATGCTGCGAATAAACTTCGCGCGGCAAACCCTCGAACATTGATACGCGAGGCGACCTCGCGCGTTCTAGACGGGGATGCCTCGCGCGGCAACCCCGTCTACATAGCGCGAGGCCGCCTCGCGAGCCAATGTTCGAGGGTTTGCCGCGTGTAGTTTATACGCATTTATAGAACCCAGTTTATGATGCAGTTCTATCATGATAATCCATTGACATCATTCTCAACACTGAGAAACCAATATACCAATACTTTCGGAGATATGATTTGTCAAATTTGTATAATTACTCGCTAGTAGTTTGACAAGAGTGCCAAAGCTCCTGTACACAGTGCTTTCCCACTTTCTATTAAATTTTTTTTTCAAATTTCTTAGTGATACGATCCTTTGGGCGATTATGCCCATTGACGAACTTATGTGTCGCACTCGGATGAGCAACCCATCCTGAAAATTCGCAGTCGCTATCTCTTTCTGTTCGAAAGGTATCGTGGCAACGGCCGGTCAGACACAAACGAATTTGTCCTCGGATTCTTCATCAGTGAGTCGAAATATATATTTTTACAATTTTCAGCAAAAAATTCTAAAATAAATAGACATTTGGCAAAATGATAGCACGCTGTTCCCTAGAATTTGCGCCCAAACACATGAAGATAGATCAGATCAAAGTCTTGTGAATCGTAAGACTGGCAATACGGGTATACGTTCAGCGAATGCGAATCGAAATAGATACATGGACGTAGTATTGAAACTCAACCTAGGGAATAGAAAAAGGACCTTCGCATTTCAATCAATTATTATAATAACAGATTCGTCTATGATATTTGATGTTGATTAATTGAACCGCTCAAGTGCAACCGATAATGCAAATTCGAACGGAATAAAAACAATAGTTACTACGATTAGATAATGCATAAATGATTGGCGCTGAAATAATTCCAATAACTCAATTATGAACCTTGAATTCATTAGAGCTGTTCTCTGAAGAACGTCTCGGTTGAACAACTAGATCCGTCTTCGTCTGTGTTATATTCGGCGATTATCTAAGAATTATTTTAGGAATTTCTTTGACGGTACGGGGTATTTCCAGAAAATAATGCGCAATATGAACTGCGTTTGGTCGACTTTCGAGCTCATATTGGATTTATGATTTTCCCAAATAATTAACCTTTGGAATCTTGCAGCTCTTTTTGTGACCAACCTTCCCCAAAACTTTCACGTTTTGAACTACGATATCAATATCCGCCCTTCTGCTGCCCTCGGGGGATTTTCTCCTGAACCGCTGTGATTCACGAGAAATATACAGTGTGCGTCAAAATAATGGAACAAATTCATTTTCTCAGAAGAAAAATATTTGGCAACAAAATCCCGAAACAGGTCAATTTTTGTTTCACTTTTACCAAATTTTTATGCATTTTGAAGGATTTTTGTTGCACCCTGTGCCATCCCCATCAACCCTCTAAATTTTTTGATTAGGGAAAGTGTGTCATGTGGTACTTTTTTGGGAAGGTCTTTGTATCTTCTTCACAGGCGTGCAGAAATTTTGAAGAAAAAAAATTTCTTTTTTGAAAACAAGTTAGTTCAAACAGGTTTTCAGTATGTATGTGCACTTTGTGATGGCTCGTTTACTTTGAGACGATGGTACCTGATGAAATTTGTCACCGAATGAAAGTCGACCATTACAGTTTTGTTCATGCACAACTCCCAACCCCTACGAACCCTTTAATGAAGAAAAAATGGTGAGGGGGGCGTGAGGGGCTGAAAGTTGTGCATGAACAAAACTGTAATGGTCGACTTTCATTCGGTGACAAATCGTGATGATTTTATTCTCTTGGAAATGAATTGAATAAGCATCTGAATTTCGTGAAGGAGAACATGCGAGGCAAATAAGAAAGACACTAATTTCATATCTATTTTTCTATTTGGTATCTTTCGATAATTTAGAAATTGACACATATCCATTTTGTTTCCACTCCTGATTCACAACATCGACGAGGCTATCACCTAGACACATTTATTCACATAATTTGCACTGAATCAATAATAAGTACTCAAAAACTGATCACTTTTACGGTCATTTCACTCGTTTAACACAATATTTTTCACAATATACCGTGAACACATAAAAAAAATTGGTTCAAACCCTGTGGACAGGAGCTTTGGCGCTCTTGTTCAAATTTTGACAAATCATATCTCCGAAATTATTGGTCTCTGGGAATGATATAAATGGATTCTTACGATAGAACTGCATCATGAAAGAAATTAAATTCAAACAGACTGATTCCACCCCCCAATAACGAACTTATCCGAGATATTCATTCCTCAAATCTGCTCTGAAAATTATATTATATCAATTAAAACTTAGACAATATTGCAGTTTTGTTTTTAATGGAGATATTTTGAACCCAATTTTATTATGTATCTTACCAAAGAATATATTTCCATCATCATATGGATTATCCACGGGCATTATATTGTCACCTTAAAAGTATAATATCATATCATCCTCATAATTCTACGATAGCTGAGGTTATTTCATTGGTCATTTTGCATTCAATCATACTTTGTTTTATAGAACAGGAGGTTTATTTTATATGAAGAATAACGAACCAAAAATAATTTTGACATTTATCTCTCATAGGAGAATCAGATGACATGTAAAAACACAGATCATGTAATAATTCGTAGATTAGATAGAAAAATTAAGTACAGCACTCTGTGAAAACATAGAAGTACGATTCATTATTTAAATTCGAAAAATCATATCTCCGAAAGCATCAGCTTGTTAGAGTTGAAAATGAATGATATCAGTGGATTTTCATTATGAAACTGCATCTTAAAAAAAAGTGAATTTGAAATTTGTAATGTAAAAAAAAATTTGTTTTTTGTTACTCTGAAACCACCTGACCGATTTTGCCATATAAAAATTTTTACGAAGATACTTATCTCCCAAACCTACTCTGAAAATTTCAACTGCCTAGCTCATTCTGTTCGAGAGTTATTGTAGAAACTTTTTTTTCGACACTTTACAGCAACCCGATCAATACTAAACGCATGCATATACAGGTCATTATTCTACAATTAGATGCTTAATTTCAGATAGATCGAGTGATCGGTTTCGGAAATATTCATAAAAAATGTTTTTACTAAAAACGGCTATAACTCCGAAACCGCTTGGTGGATTTTGCCCGTTAACGAACTTGTCCGAGATATTTACTCTCCAAACCTACCCTCCAAATTTCAATCCTCTAACTCCTTTCGTTCGAGAGTTATCGTGTTAACGGCCGGACGAACGGCCGGACAGAATCGATTTCGACCACGGATTCTTGATCAGTGAGTCGAACCAAATCGTTTAAGACCACTTTCAGCCAAAAATTCGAAAATTACAGACATTTGTGCAAATTGATAAGCACTCTGTTCCAAGGAACAAGAGCGCCAAAAACCGGGCAATAATTCTCAACCTATAACTTAGAATGTAACTAACTCTAATGGTTTGACTTTCAATCAAACCTAAATATATGGTTTCGAATTCTTTAAAATAAGTCCATAGGTACCATATTAAATTCGTATCGACCCGCGATAGGTATTAAATATCGATTGGAAATCATCTTTTGAACAAATTACTTCTTATTAGAATGACATGACCATAGAAATTCTATCAATTCTAACTACATCACGAAATCCGTTCGACTTCTCGTCAAATGCAAAAACCTTCGACAAGTTTGTTGTTCGAGTGTAAAACAGTGGACCAGTACATTGTACAATGTTGTAATATTTCGATATTTTGCCAATATCTTTACCAATATTGATCCGTTCGAACTTAGCTGTAATATTAGGTTTTGAAGACTCTTGCAAAATTTCAGCGATATCTGACGGATAATTTCTATTTTTCGAGTTATTGGAAAAACAACATTTCAGATGGCTATAACTCCGAAACCACTTGGCGGATTTTGCCCATAACCGGCGCATTTGGACTCCAAACCTACCCTGCTAATTTCATCTCTATAACTCATTTCGTTCGAAAGTAATCGTGCCTACGGCCGGCTGCACGGATATAATTAAGTTTGACTTCGGATTATTCATCAGTCAGTCAAAACTAATCGTTTTAGACCATTTTCGGCCAAAAATTCCAACATTACAGATATTTGGGCAAATCGATAGGCATTCTGTTCAGGGGAAAGGAAATCCAGATATTTCTATTTAAAAACTTAAAAAATCCCAAAATACAGGAGGCAGCAGCATAACTTCCTTTTTTAAAAACTTAATAAAACCCGTTGTATGAATCAGAAAATTCTTATATGTTTTTTATAATGGGACTGAACAAAAGCGATTCCGAAAGGCGCAGAACATCCGCTCGAAAAATGGGCCCTGTATATAGCAATATTTACTCCAATTCAATAAGAAATGCATTTTCTTTATGTTTAACAAGTCATTTTACAGAAAAATATACTGAAATTTCTGAAAAACGCCGACTGAAAAATATAAACCGAACCACCAGACCCAAAAGTCCAAACCCCACCGAGTAGGTAGGTTGCAAATAGCCGATAAATATTTTTCGTGGAGTTTGGTCATTCCTAAATCACTCAAGGTACGAGTTACAATGATAACAAAGAAGATATACTCATTAGGAACATATCGAAAATTAATCTGATGTACACAAAATTGTACTAACAAATTCTCAATGTTTTTTGCGAAATTGGACTTACTTTTTCCGAAATTGAATTTACTTTATCCGAAATTAGTTTTACAATTTCTGAAATTGGTTTTACTTTTTCTGAAATTGGCTTTACTTTTCCCGAAGAAATTGATCTTACTTATAGTTTAGACACAGATTTCGATGATCTCGTTTATCCACACCCCAGTGGTATTCTAGCGAAGAAAATGTGAAAGGAAGATTTTTTCAGTTAGCATTTACCGCAGCGTCACCAGCGCACAGGGGGTTCCTCACCGACGTCGACTGCCGATGGAACATCATTGCGGCTTCCGTGGACTGCAGGACAGACGAGGAGAGGGGGTTGAAACCACTGAACGAAAACAAATTCGTGATCAAAAAATCCAGATACGACTCTATAGACTCCTACCTCTCGCCACAGGGTGAAAAGTTCAACGATATACCATTAATATACGACCCCGAGGTTTACCAGAAGTTGAGGGACAACGACATCGACCACCTACTTGCCCAACACATCGCCCACCTGTTCATCAGAGACTCCTTGGTTTTGTTCTCGGAGAAGGTCAACCAGAATGACGAAGAAGACACCGATCATTTTGAGGTGAGTTACATGAGCACTATTAGACTGTATATAATATATGGATTTCTCGGAAGGTTTTAGGAATGGTAATAAATCATAAGCGTATATTAGTAGTTTCGTGAATATGCTTAGTACCATGGAATTCGTAACACCAAGAAGGAGTAAGGATTTTTCGACCAACTGAAAGGTGTTGAATTCAAATCAATACGATTTTTACTGACAATAGACTGGTCCCCCGCTTGTGGTTAAACACTTCCCCGCTCTTCTTGACATAGATTCTAGTAGATGATAGATTTCCTTTTGATATATTTCATAGATATTTTGTCCGAAGTTTCCTATTCGTGATGTAGCGTCTACGGTGGACGCGGACAGGTGATCTGTCATCTGAAAAATAAGGGTGGCCGTGGCAAGATAAACTTGCAGTATTATTATTATTATTATTATACTGATCCTCCTGGGTCTTCCACAAGGAGACCCCTCATAAGCTCTAAGAGCTTGCCCTGAGTTAGGAGAACCAGTTGTGTTCTGTGTAGGCTTTGTTACTGTGTCCTTACGCCACCTTAGGCACAGCAATGTTAATTTTTGACCCAACAGCGAATGGTGGCGATTACCGTGACTAGAAAATTTCTTTCCTAGCCTCGGAATTGAACTTGGGGCTTCCGCTCCCAAGTCAATTACTCTACCACTGAGCCAATCGCATGAAGAAAGGCAATATCTCGCTGGTAAATTGGATATTCCAACTGTTGAGGAAATAGAAGAATATGAGGTTCTAACAACTTATTCATATATCGCTGGACGTTCATATTTCCTCGGATGACGAGACCTACCTCCATAAGGCCGTCTTTCCCACGCTGGTGCTACCTTTCGGGTAGCTACCCCGTCGCTAACTTACCAAGCCTTCCTAATCCCGCCGGCTGGTCACCCGTCTTTTACCACCCATATCTGACGACCACGGAGTCAGCCTGTAGCTAACCATACAACGTTGCCATTTTCGCGAGAATCTAAGGTGCCTTGTGAAAACTTACTTACCCATTTTATTTAACGAATGAGTTTAATAACATATTCAATATATTGAATATATGAATTTAGTTTAGGAATAGTGTAAAGCTTGATATAACATTACAAAATCTTGAAATATAGAAGTAACACAACCAATAACAAAACTATTTCGTGCAATATTGGTCTGTGGTCAACCAGTCTCTAGTGTCAGAACTGCACGTAACCTATAAGATAAATGTTTATGTTATGCCTAAGAGCCATTGAGGCAACGATCATAACAATTAGATTTAACACCAAGGAGAAGCTTCGAGGGAAAAGTTATTGTGATAGGGATATTTTTATCATACAGTGTGGACGTTGCTGGGATGAAAAAAAACGGCCAAGAACTTTAGTGAGTCGGAAATCCGTGTTTCCACGGAGAGTATTCTTCCCAAGTATGATCCAACCTATGGTCAATTAGCCGTAACAATTCTAGGCATATTAGCTTTGACGAATTAATCGTGGCCTCTGTAGTCGTATATTCTCAATTTCCCCATCGCTTTCGAAAATTAGGTTACAAGCAATTTCCATGATGTCTATCATTGTTATTTTATCTATCCAGTAAACGCTATCTGGCCGAACAAGGCCTGTTAAAGTTGCCGTGGTAGCAGCGTTACATGCTCGATAGTGCTTGGTGAAAGGCAATCAACGTTTACCGTCGGATAAGTTACCGGGGTTTCGCTATCTCGACGGTAGGAGCGTTGGCGGAAGACGGTGTGAGTTGTAGCAGCTCATGGTTGGGTTCAAATTTCTCGTAAAATAAAATTCAAAATTGCACATCTTCATACGTCTCTTACCGGAATGGGAACATCACAGAACGCCGACTCCACACCATATTCCAGTACCGTCGCAACCTATAAAGGACTCCACAAACTGGCAAGGCCACGGTGGCATATGCGATGAGTACGCGGCCAGAGACGCGATCAAAATCAACACACAGTTTAGGCCGCGTCTCAGGCCGCGCCAGTTTGTGCACCCACATGAATATCCATGTGTTCGTTTTGATCGCGATCTCTACCGCTCTCTGATCGCCACCACGGCCGCATCAGTTTGTGGAGTCCTTAACACTCCAAATTTGGCTTTTGATTAACCGTTAGTGGTAATAAAAGATATGACCGATAGGGTTGCAAGCGAAAAGGTTTGCTCCTGCGCTGAACCGGATTTACAGGAGGTTATCCGTTAGCTTACCATTGATCAGCAATTTATCTGGCTCTGGAAAAACGGCCTCTTATTGCGATAAGTCGAAAATGGCGACCCTGCATATCATTTTATTCTTCATAGTGCCTCGGCTCCTCTGCGACGTCCCAGACTCTCTCTTGTCCTTTTCCGATAGCAGCACATGATGGTAGGTTGTTTGAGGCGATTAGCCATTTTTCTGAACATAAAACAATCTTCGTACAAACAAACGAAACAGCCGCCGACAGATATTGGCGTAAATTCCGACGTTGTCGCACTCTAGCCATGATCTAAAACGAAAAGAATGAAGATCTGAACGAAATCTCGCAAAACATACAAGTGATAAAATATTTAGAAAAAGATCCAACTGCCAAAAAAGATCAAAGAACTGTCAGATACACATGGATCACTTGATCCATATTAAGATATCTAAAACAATCGTATATGAACTCCTCGTTGTTTGACAGATAAAAATTGGACAAAATTACCGACAAGGTAGATGTTTCATGGCGGCGCCACTTGTCAATTAGGTGGACAAGTTTTCATTCCTCGATCAACGTCAAATAGTGCGAATGTTTTGTTCTAACACTAAAATGTACGCCAATCCCTTGGTCTCTTATGGGGCACTGTGTCAGGATCTGCAAAGAATCGAAGAGTGGTGTGCTGCCTGGCTGATTCCACTTAACCCGGAGAAGTGCACCGTGCTGCATCTTGGTGCGTCCAATCCTCGCCTAAAGTACACTGTTGGTGGAAGTTCAATTCGGCCATGCTCTTCGCACACTGACCTCGGTGTTGTAATGAATGAGGAACTTAGCTGGACGAATCATGTGGACACTGTCTCTTCGAGAAGGTGTTCGGTCGCTGCTCTATCTCAACATCTTACCATCTACTGAAGTCATACATAAGACCGATCCTCGAGTATGCGGGTACAGCGTGGGATACTCGTTTCCGTAGAGACTCTGACAGGCTGGAGAGAATACAAAGGAGAGTCACCAGAATGCCATATGGAAGCCAGAGACCAGATTATCGAGACAGATTGCAGAATCTCCAGCTAACCACCTTCGAACACAGACGTTTAAGAGGGGATGTCATTTCAACATACAAAATCCTGCATGGGTCTTCCGGAGTGGATCTGTCACATTTATACCGCATGAACACCATTGCTGGACTCCGAGGCCACCCCTATAAACTATACAGGGAAGCATTCCGCTCGGTTTCGCGGGAACACTTTTTGTCGAACAGAGTTTTCCATGTTTGGAACAAACTTCCGAGTGATGTTGTGTGTGCGCCGAACGTGAACCAATTCCAAGTGGGGTTTGACAACTGGTCCAGTTCTAACTTAAGTTTGTTTTGGTAAAACTCTAACTGTTGCGTACAATTTGTCCATTTGAATTTGAATTATTTTGTTAATTTTTTGTTTTTTTTTCTATTGCAAGAAATTCTTTTTTTCTCACTGCTTTCTGCACCCATTCTTTTTGCTTTGTTTGTTTTTCTTTAGCTTGTTTTGAGCCACATAGGTTACCTTGGCTTTTGTTAATCGTATAAATAAATAAATAAAAAAAATATGTGTAACTTGTTGATGACTGTTGGCCAGGCATGATTCTCTCATTCGCTAATACGTAATTGTAACCTAGAAAATTAAGTAAAACTGTCGTCGCTTGAGAAACAGACGTTTGACAGAACTCTATTCAGACTGACAATATAGTTACTTTCCTAACAAGGGCGCAGAGTGATACTTTTCCGCAGGCATTTACAGTTAGACGAACGACGCGAAGCGGAGTTCGGATAAGTTTTTGCGTGCGGAAGAGTCACTTTGCGCATATGTTAGGAACGTCATGTTTTTCCTTCGAGCGTCTTGTAATAACGAGAAGAAACCTAATTGGAATATGTACCTATATAATAATTTATTCTGAAACTTTTAATTAATCCGGTACGAAACAACTCAACTATTCACGAATAAACAATAACTGGAAAAAAAGAAGAAATATAAAATAATTTGTTCGTAATATTTATGACGAAAGAACATTTATTCACATATTGTAAATTGATTGCTGATCCTGTCAGATCATTCAATGGGTGTCTCGATGAATTGATTCTGTGCAAAAGGGCAAGTAATGTTCTCGTTCGTTGAAGTTGAAGGACAGTCATTCGCAGGTTGATGATTCTCGGTAGGGCAGCTTTATGGATGACTTGATAAAAGTTGATTATTTAAAGAAAAGTTATCTGTAGATAATATCTTATTAAACATTTCCTTTTTCTTTGATTAGTTGACTCGTCGATGTAACTCTCGGCGACAGTGGCAGATTTACAGCCTCCCAGGCGTTTAACATGGGTTATTTCTTCCCCAGAAGAGTCTCACATTGCATAAAATAATCATCCGTTTCTGAAATATTCAAAAAAATTCCCCTAACAACAGCAATTTTGATCAGTTTGACATTTCCGTGCCGCAAAATATTTTTTTCGCACGATGCGGAAAAGTGTTACTTGTAACTGCTGAATAGAGCTATCTATAGGAAAGAAAATGAAAGATCTACCATGTTCCGGAAAATGGCAAAACAAAATCGAATCAGTGCATACACCAGTTTATAGACATTATAGGTATTAATTTTATTCCATTTGCATCTTTCAGGAGTTGAACATTCATGCCAAGTTTGGTCAAAAAACTCCTAAACTCCTACTCCTTCTTGTCTAGTTTGGTATGAGGTATGATGCCACCTCGCATTTGCATAGAATATAGGACGATTGGTATTGATATGGTGTGATGAAGTTTAGTATTAATTGGATCATTTTGATTATGCCTGTCGACATGGAAGAAGAGCTTTGAATATCTGAATTATTGATATTACAATTTAATCATGTCTCATTGATTAGGTAATTAATTCAGATATGATATGAAAAGGAATGATATTCTTGAATGATAATCTTAATATGTTTATCTATTTCTATAAATTAATCTTATGAACTGGAATCTATGAATAGTTCACAACCTTCTGTAGTATTCAAAACACTGAAATAGATACTCTATGTATAAAATTTCATTACTAAGTAAGATTTATATTCAGGTTTATTACAAGTGGGTGTAATCGTTGCATTCCTCACGGCTAGCTGCCGAATAATAACGGGTCTCTCATTGAGAGCGCCCCATTTTGTTTTGTGAATAAAACACATTATTTATTTGAAAATTATTGAAATTTTTATTTCATTATGAAGTATAATGGATACCATTATTTATGAAACAAAACATCTTTTAGTCTTTGAAGCCAATAATGTGGTTCTTATTGTTTTTGATACTAAAATGGTAGAAATTAAATAATATCAAGAAAATATTATTGGTGAAGTATTTCTTAAACGATCTAATGTTTTTTGCGAGGAATTGATGTGACAAAATAAAATAAAACACTTCTTCTACATGTGACAAACGAACTATTTGACAAATTTCTAGGTCATGTTGTTACAAAACAACATGGAACATTTAACACCAGAACAACGTTGCGAAATTATAAAGTAGATATTAACTAAAAACAGGTCTATACAGTTTTGAAAGTATGTTCTTGTTTTTTGACTTCTTCTCCTTCGACTGCTGCCAAATGTATTCACTAGTATCAAGAAGGTTGGTGTCAAATAAAGTCTTAGTGTGAAATATTTTTATGTCTTACAGGTTGTCCCTAATTTCAATGGCAATAACTTGGAAGGGAAAAGGGGCTTTGAACAGAAATTTATATGAAAGACCCCCCTTAATGTTTGCCGAAGTATCACCTCCCAAAATCTTTTTCATCAATTTAGAAAGAGCGTTTCTAACTGCGTATAGCAGTAGTATTTTTAATATCTAATAATATACGAAAGTACTCACGTAACCTTTTTCACAAAGTTATTATTTCGATCGAATTGAAAAAAAAAATTAAAAAGATCAATAATTTCGGCCATGGAAATCGAATCCGGTACCTATGTGCTGTACCACTAGGCTACGGAATCCGTAAATAATAATGATGAAACCCTGCAATTGAACTATTGTTATTACTGAACTTTGATACCTTGTTTTCAAATTTCTAATTTCAGAAATATATCATCATGTTATATATTATACGATCAACGATTAAATCGAGAACGTGGCCGTAAAATATGGTACATTATACAATTCTCAATAATTATTGAACGAATGTTATTACTGACGTATCGACTTGTCAAATTTGACTTCGATAGATCTATACACACGATTCATTAAATTCTCACGTCAACAATAAAAAACTGTTGAGCTCTTACTTTGTCGAGTGTAATCCAGTGGACCAGTATATCTCGATCTTTGAAATATTTCAGCAATGTCTTCACCAATATAGATCCGATCGAGTTAAAATCTAGACCTTCTCTGTAAAATAAGGATTTGATGGCTCTCGCAGAATTTCAACGATATCTGATTTTTGCTTCATCGATTGCTTCAATTCGATGAGATCAGTATTTTTCGAGATATTGGTAAAACAAAATTTCAGATGGCTATAACTCAGAAACCTCTCGATGGATTTTGCCCATTAACGAACTTAGCCGGCGCATTTGGACTCCAAACCTACTCTGACCTACAAACGTGTCGACGGCCGGACAGAATCAAGTTTGACCTCGGATTCTTAATTAGTGAGTCGAAACTGATCGTTTGGGATCATTCTTGGCCAAATATTCGAAAATTACAGACTTCTGGACGAATTGATGGGCAGTTCAGGTGAACACCGCGCCAAAAAATCGATTTAAAACCAATTTTCTATAACAATTTTTTTCATCAGAACCATATCCCGTCAGAAAACCTATAAAATATATTCATCATTAACAATTATTATCGCAGAACATTCAATCCACCAACTGGCAGACCATGAGGTTTAAGCCTCCACCTCCCAACTCAACGATAGGCTGGAGGGTCGAGTTCAGGCCGTGCGAGGTGCAATTAACAGACTTCGAGAACGCAGCAATTGTCTGTTTCGTCGTTCTACTGACCAGGGTCATTCTGTCATACCAGCTGGACTTTTTGATTCCGATAAGTAAGGTTAGTTGACAGAACATAGTAAAAGTTAAATTCTTGACGTATCGTCGCTCCTTCCAAAGTTGTCTTTGGAGACCAAGTGGAAACTTATATTCCCTAGGAATGAACCATGACAGATGCCACTGAATGAGCTGCAACTAGGATCTTTGAGGGTTTCAGGGTTGTTCTTCGGTTGCAGGTTGATGAGAATATGGTGAACGCCCAGAAGAGGAACGCCTGCGCAGATGGGATGTTCTGGTTCAGGAAAGACATAACCACCCAAGTAAGCCCACCGGAAGCTAGTGAAGTTTGTCAGTCAAGCAAGAGCGGCCAAAACATCTCGGACAGTTGTTACGCTAAAATGACGGTGAACGAAATCATCAACGGCAAGGTGAGTACACAGGATTTTCAGAGAAGTCCCACCAGAAGCATATCATGTAAAATTGGTTGTAAAGACTCAAGAAGCTTTCACAGATAAAAAGTTGTAAGATCTCATGAGAAAATGCCCCTAATTGTACAAGGCATTTCTCTACAAGGCCTAATTCTATAAACCATTCATCTTGATCAAAAAGTGGGAAATCCCTGTGGACAGGAGCTTTGTCGCTCTTGTTCAAAATTTGGCAAATCAAATCTCCGAAAGTATAGGTTTCTCAGAGTTGGGAATGATATCAATGGATTCTTATGATAGAACTGCATCATCAAAGAAATAACATTCAAAAAAAAAAAAGCACTGACGTGAAGTCAGTACTCTTTGGCGCGCGTGTTCACGGTGGCTAATTTGAATTGAATGATTCAAAAATTAACAGTGCTGTATCTAAGCTGCCATCAGGATAGAGTAACAAAGTTGGAAAAGAACACAAGTGACTCTCCTTAGTCGCACAAGCTCCTAGAAGATTTGGGAGGGTCAGTATAATCCTAATCATGTTTATAGCACGCGCGCCAAAGCAGATTGACTTTTTACACTTTTTCTTTCATTGTTAAGTCAATCTGCTTTTGCGCGCGTGCTATAAACATGATTAGGATTATACTGACCCTCCCAAATCTTCTAGGAGCTTGTGCGACTAAGGAGAGTCACTTGTGTTCTTTTCCAACTTTGTTACTCTATCCTGATGGCAGCTTAGATACAGCACTGTTAATTTTTGAATCATTCAATTCAAATTAGCCACCGTGAACACGCGCGCCAAAGAGTACTGACTTCACGTCAGTGCTTTTTTTTTTTTTTTCAAGTTCCTTTAACAAATATAGCTATCAATACAGTTTGGCTGTTAGTTTTACCGTAGATCAGAAAAAAATTCGGTTGTGTGTCCTCCGTTAGGGACGAAATTGCATCTTCTCCAAATCCGAACGCATTTTAATATAGATCTACCGAATATAGTTATTTATAAATTCGCCTCAGGGCCACCATTCAGACCATTCAAATCGGAAACAACGCTATTTCCCCCAAACTGACTTGTGTCCGTGCACTGAATTGACATGAATATTCTTTTAAAACCTCACAATATCGGCTCATTACTCCCAACATAACCCAAACAACCCAAAACCATTCACTTCTCGTCTGCGCAAGCGCAGTATACTCGTGGCTGCAAGTCCTCCCAAAATTACACACCTCACAAAAAACTCCGATTCTCCAACACTAGTGGTTCAGGAGATATCGCTTCTTGAATCCACGCATGCGCAGACCCTCACCAGGGGATTCTATAGCGGAAAAGCACCCGCCACCGCAAAACCCCAATCCTCTCTGACGAAAGCACCACCAGTTAAATCACTGATGATCTGCTCATGCGCATAACGAAAAATGCCTGTAAGCGGTAACATCAAATTCAAAATTAGCCCCAGGGCCACGGTACGGACACTTTAACTCGGAAACAACGCTACATCCCCCAAACTGACTTGTCCTTGCACTGAATTGCTATGAATATTCTTTTAAAACCTCATAATATCGACTCAGCCCTCCCAACATAACCCATCCAACCCAAAAACAGTCACTTCTCTTCTGCGCATGCGCAATCTACTCGCGGCTAAAAGTCCTCTCAAAATAACACACCTTACAAAAAACTCCGATTCTCCAACACTAGTAGTTCAGGAGATATCACATCTTTAATCCACGCATGCGCAGACCCTCAACGAGGGATTCTATAGAGGAATAGCAGCCGCCACCCCAAAACCCTAATCCTCTCTGATGAAAACACCACCAGTTAAATCACTGATGGTCTGCTCATGCGCATAACGAAAAATGCCTGTAAGGGGTAACATCAATTTCAAAATTAGCCCCAGGGTCACGGTACGGATACTTTAACTCGGAAACAACGCTACATCCCCCAAACTGACTTGTCCTTGCACTGAATTGCTATGAATATTCTTTCAAAACCTCATAATATCGACTCAGCACTCCCAACAAAACCCATCCAACCCAAAAATAGTCACTTCTCTTCTGCGCATGCGCAAACTACTGGCGGCTAAAAGTCCTCTCAAAATAACACACCTTACAAAAAACTCCGATTCTCCAACACTAGTGGTTCGGAAGATATCGCATCTTTAATCTACGCATGCGCAGACCCTCATCAGGGATCTGAATTCTATGGAGGAATAGCATCCGCCACCCCAAAACCCCAATCCTCTCTGACGAAAACTACAGCAGTTAAAGGACTTCTCATCTGCGCATGCGCAATACGGAAAATGCCCGGAAAGGGCAGCATGAACCTCAAAAACATATGTTTCGGCATTAAAAGCAAAGTATTCCGCAAAATAGTAGTAATTTTTTTATTTTTTTCATGTCACGTGATCTTCACGAAATTTTGCGAAAGTGTTTGCTTTGGTCTTTTGCATCTAACTACTGAGTTTCAATTTAATCAGATCAGTATTTTTCGAGTTATCGTGAAAACAAAATTTTCAAATTTTCAAAAATTTTTTTTGCCACTTTAGGGCCGTCCGTTCAACACAAAACTTCGCAGGCATATATAGGTCATGATTCTACAATCTGATGCCAAATTTCAAAAAGATCGAGTGATCGGTTCCGGAAATATTCATAAAAAACGTTTTTATTAAAAACGGCCTTAACTCCGAAACCGCTCGGTCGATTTCGCCCGTTAACGAACTTGTCCGAGATATTTACGCTACGAAACTACCCTGCAAATTTCAACGCTCTAAGTCGTTCCGTTCGAGAGTTATCGTGCTAACGGCCGGACCGGCCGGACCGGCCGGCCGGACGGACAGAATTGAATTTGACCTCGAATTCTTCATCAGGGAGTCGAACCCAATCGTTTGAGACCATTTTCGAAAAAAAATTCGAAAAATACAGACATTGTGACGAAATGATAGCACGCTGTTCCTTGCGGAACACGCGCGCAAAAAGTGTCATTTAAAATAACAAGAGTGCCAAAAATTATTAATCCGAAACCACCAGACCGATTCTATCCAATAACGAACTTATCCGAGATATTCATTTCTCAAATCTACTCTGAAATTTATATTATATCAATTGAAACTTAGCCAATATTCCATTTTTGTTTTTATTGGAGATATTCTGAACCCAATCTGATTAACTTACCAAAGAATACGAGTATATTTCCATCATCAGATGGATTATCCACGGGCACCATATTATCACCCAAAAAGTATATTATATAATCCTCATAATTCTACGACAGCTGGGGTTATTTCATTGGTCATTATGCATTAAATCATATTTTGTTTTCTAGAACAGGAGGGGTATTTTATATCATTTGTAACGAACCAGAAATAAATTTGACATGTCTCTTACAGGAAAATAAGATGACATGTATGAACACAGATTATATAAAAATTCATAGATAGAATAATTACAGCATTCTGTGAAAACATAGAAGTGCAATTTGTTATTGAAATTTTGAAAAATAATATAATAATAATGACTTTATTCCAACCAAATTAAGTAATACAGAAGATATTACAAGACAAAGAGAAAAAAAATCACATGGAAAGTATTAGCTTGTTAGCAAAACATTTAATTCTCAACAAGTTAAGAGCGTTCCTGCTAATCGGGTCCTTCGGGATTTCACGCTTCAAATATTCACTGGTGGGGAGAGGCTGATTTCCGTGTTTCGTTTCATAGGTGGCGTGGGCGATTATAATGATCGACCAAGCCGGCTCTGAAAGGCTTAACCCGGGTCAGTTTAGTTGAATTTGTTGGGAAAGCTACAGGGTACTGATGAAGGCCAAGAAGCCAGAAACGCGTCTGCTCCTTGCTTTCTCGGCAGATCAATGAACCCCCTGGGGTCTATTTGATTTGTGAAATATATGCATAAGTATATTTATTATACGAAGCCATTCATGAAGGACCCGATTAGCAGGAACGCTCTTAACTTGTTGATATTTTAACAACGGTATCGCCATTTTTCATTATTACATTTAATTCTAATGAAAAACATTTTTTTTTCGTTACTCCGAAACCTTGAGGCCGATTTTGCCCAATAACGAACAACCGAGATATTTATCTCCCAAACCTACTATAAAAATTCCAACTGTCTAGCTCATTCCGTTCGGGAGTTATCGTGTTAGCGGCCGTCCGGACAGAATAGATTTTGACCACGGACACTTGATCAGTGTGTCGAACCAAATCGTTCTAGACCATCCAGAAGGAGCTGTTTAAATTTTAATTTTTTTTTTTTTTTGTAAAACATGGATAGTATAGGAAGGAGTAAATGCTTGAAATTCGAAAAAAAACGAAGGGTTTACATTTTTTTTTTAATGAATTTGTTGATAATGTGCTTGTCCATCGCGATTATCTATACGCTCCCCAACACGTCTTGGCATTGATGCAATAAGCTGGTCTATTTTTTCTTGAGGGATACTATCTCGAGCTATCTGTAGTTCTTGTATCAGAGCCGCCAAAGTCCGTGGAGGCTGGGGTAAATTTCCAAGCCTTCTACCCATGATGTCCCAAACATGCTCTATGGGCGAAAGATCGGGGGATCAGGGCGGCCATGGCAAAAGATTCACATGGGTCGCTTCAAAAAAGTTAAAACTAACTCTGGCAACATGAGGTCGAGCATTATCTTGCTGAAATATTGGATTCTCGAGCCGGTTAATGTAAGGGGTTCTTGAAGGTAACGCAGCGCTGTCATGTTACGTCGAATAAAGACTAAAGGTGACCTACTTGCATGTGAATTAGCACCCCATACCATGACGCCTACTGTCCGGTGTACATGACGCTCAATATCAAACTGAGGTTCACGTCTTTCTCCCCGACGTCGTCTAACCCTTCTTCGGTCATCATGTGCACCCAAGCAGAATCGAGATTCATCCGAAAAGACGACCTGATGCCATTCCACATTCCAATGTTGACGTTCTCTACACCACTGTAATCGTTGCCACAAGATGGGGTCGCAGTCCCAAAGACCTTATTCGGCGGAAAACCGGTCGTACAGTTGCAGGCTGGCCTTGTTCTCCTAACCACTGAGCAGCCAAAGATCGAGTTGTCGCAAATCGGTCTCTAATAGCCATAAGTCTTAGACGTCGATACTGAACTTCATTTGCGCCCCTTCGACTTCCGGTGCCTACTCTTCTTCGATTTTGGGCATTATCAAACCACGCTTGACAACATCTCATAACAGTAGTTGGATTTCTGTTCGTACGGTTAGGTTAGGTCAAGAACTCGAGGTAAAATTTCATTCTGTCCGGCCGGCCGACAAGCCGTTGTCACGATAACTTTAGAACGGAAAGAGATAGCGACTTGAAATTTTCAGGGTAGGTGGCGCATCCGAATACGACGGACGAGTTCGTTAATGGGCATAATCGACGCAACGGTTTCACAGTAATAATTTTGTTTTCAACCAATACAAGTCCGATCGAATTAAAACTTGGTGAGTAGTTGTAGAATGCAAAACTAAGCACGCTTGTGAAATTTTGTGAGAATCGTATCACTAGAAAATTTTCAAAAAATTATCAGAAAATATTATTTATTTCACCATAACCTGAGGACGGAAACAGATAGCTACTTGAAATTTTCAGGCAAGGTTGTACATCTGAATGGGAGTTTATTTATTGGTATAATCGGCAAAACGGTTTTGGAGTTATACCCATCTGAAATTTGGTTGTTATTACCTCTATACCTAAAATCCGATCCAATTAAAATTCGGTATTTACTTGTAGAATTCCAAGGCGAAAATTCTTGCAAAATTTCATGAGGATCATAACTCGAAATTTTTCAAAAAATCATGGAAATCAACTATTCGTCCGACATCGCTGAAATTTGCGAGAGCCTTCAAAACCCAACTCTACTGCCAAGTTCCAAGTTTGAACACCATCGGATCTATATTGTTGGAGATCCGGGCAGCCTTGTGTGAGTTCAGTAGCTGGATGAATGACCGTTGCCTCGATAACTTTAGAACGAAAGGAGATCGGGACTTGCAGTTTTCAGGGTAGGTTGCACATCCCATTGGGAGATATAAGTTCGTTTTTGGGCATAATCGGTCCATCGGTTTCGGAGTTATGGAATATTATTTCCTCGATAATTCAAAAAATATAGGCTCGATCGAATTGAAGCTTGGTAACTAGTTGTAGAATATCAACATGAAGGAGTGTGTAGAATTTTGTGAGAACTGTACCTACTCCTAGAAAATTTTTCAAAATCACGAATAAAAATTTGTTCAAGCACTGACGTGATGTCAGTCGCTTTTGCGAATTTACTCTGGTGAATTCACCATGGTAAGTTCGATTAAGACTGTCCAATACAGGTGAATGGACAATAGAACATACGCGCAAAAGCTCCTGACTTCACGTCAGTGCTTCAACCAATTTTTTGTTTTTATTTCTTTCGTTAGGGTTATGTTACTGAAGAGATTCTCATCTTTATGTTTGTTGATAATTTTCTGAAATTTATGATGACTTGTCTCTTTCGGCCATGTAGAAAAATTTTAGAAATGCATTTATTGTGCATAGGATTGTACAGTCCGTAATTGTATTTGATTGATGTGTCGAAAACCAAGAACAGACGCGTTCCAGGCTTCTTGGCCTTCAACACTGTTCTGTAGCTCACGCCACCTATGAGAAAAAAAACAAGGAACTCAGTCCTCCCCCTCTGTGCTTCTCGGCAGATCAATTTGATCCCCTTGGTTTGATTTGTGAACTCTATGCATAAATATAATAATTATGCGAATCTATTTCGAGACCCTTTTTGCAGAACACCCTGGACTTGTTGATATATTTTTGATGCTGGGGCCCCACTTGCAGGCGAATATTTTTACGACTTATATATAAATATGTCGGTTTTTTATAGCGTACTACGCCTTCCGACACCCAGCTTCCATCCTCTTAGATCTTCCCAGTCTCCTGGTTGTAAGTTTCGTTCAGACATTGCTTTATGTACTCCGCCAATCCATGTTTTTTTCGGTCTTTCTTTTTTCCGTTGGCGCCCACTTCAGGACCAGTTTGGGAATACGATCTTCTTGCATCCTTTCTACATGGCCGTACCATACCAATTGCCGTTTCTGAGTTCCATCGATTATCGTGTTTTCCACCTTCATAATCTCCCTTATTTCCTCGTTTCTCACTCGTTCCAATCTCGACACACCAGCAGTTCTACGCCAGAAATCCATCTCAAGAGCAATCAAACGACGTTCTAGGTTTTTATTCATCTGCCACGTCTCGCAGCCATATAGCACTATGCTCTTGATTATGGTATTATGTATTTGGTGTTTTCGCTCTCTAGATATTTGCTTAGCCCATAGAACAGAATTCAGACACCCGATCACCTTCCTACCCTTCACAATGCGTTCTTCTATATCTTTTTCCGTTCTACCTCCTATTCTAGTTCCAAGGTAGGTGTATTCTGTACAGCAGCTGATACGAGTGTGTAGATCCACTTGGAGATCCTCTACCTTATCGCTGCCAATACACAGATACTCGTTCTGTTAATCGACAGACCCCAATCTTCATATTCTTTAGACAGCCATCTGGCCATGAATTCGAGATCTTCCGCGTCCTGAGCTACCACCACCTGGTCGTCTTACTACGACTTCATCGCGAAGTTTTCGTCGCGATGTTCTTGTCTACATCTGCAGTCAACGTGACGTGACGATTATTCTTGAGAATTGAAATGGAGGAAGCAGTGGCGTTCTATTATATGTGGTTGAATAATTATCTACTACAAGTCGTTAATTTCCTGCGAAATCAAACATGCACTCAAAATCTGGAGCGCTACTGAACTGAACAACGAAGTCGAATATTGCATTATAAAAAACCCTTTGAACCGTGCCAGTTTACCGACAGGCCGGCGAAGTATATTCGTCTTCGCCGGAACACATCGCGATTACACGAAGTACCCGGCCACACTTGCGGCGAAAACGCGAATATTCGCAGAATCGCGATACTTCGTAACTTAATTTCCTTTATATGAAGGATCTGCGATATCCCTATCCCTTTCAGTCGTGTAAGATGTTACAAAACAGTCAATGAGCGAGCGAGCTGAACTTCCTTACTCCTTTCATAATTTGACTATGCCGTTTTACACAAAAATTGTATTAATGGACAAATATAACTTGGTGTTTGCATTTTTTTTATAACCTCCTACAATAAAAAGGAATTTCTTATTCACGAAAGGATATTGAGATAGGTCATACATACGTTCGGACTTTGTTTATACGAAATAATATTAATTAAATATTTGAGATTGTGTCGTTCGTACATTACGTCATGAATATTTAATTAACAATTAATGCGTGCCGCAGCAATATTGCATAACTTCACTGAAGTATTTCGTTTTTATCTTATCATTTAGTTGGGAATCTCTCTTGAAGCACGTCGTTATCTAACAATTTTTCGAGGGCGAACTTGAGATTTGATTTTTAATATTAATTATCACACTTTTCTGAGTGATCTCGCATGGGTTTTTATCTTTGTCTCGACTGGAGCCGACTATAAGATATGTGGGCGTGGGTCAATTTGAAGGTTTTAAATTCGCACGATTTAAATTGATTCATTGAAATTCGAGAAAGGAGAAAGGCACTGACGTGAAGTCAGGAGCCACCACGCGTATGTTCTATAGTGTATTCACTCCTCCCACACTCTCACGAAATACTCCATGAAGTTGAGTATGGATGGAGGAAACGTTAACATGTGAAAAAATAAGTTTTAAAATATAATAATTTCAAAAATACAAAGCCGATCGAGCTGGAATCCAGTAATCGATTGTAAAATGGCGGCTTGAAGGATTTTGCGAAATTTCAGCGAAATCTGACAGATAGTTTCTGAACTATAATATTTTGAAGGAAAATTCTAATGTTTTTTGAAGAAAATATGTTATCTTTTCCTAGTGATACAATCCTCCTAAAATTTCGCACAAATTTGGCGAACGGCATTCTACAAATAATTACCAAGTTTCAATGGGATGAGATCTAAATTTTTTGAGTTGTTGAGGAAATAACAACAAAATTTCAGACGGTTATAACTCTAAAACTGACGATTATGCCCATTGACTTAACCGTTCGCCTTCGGATGCGCAACCTGCCCTGAAAATTGCAAGTCATATCTCTTTCCGTTCGAAAGTTATGGTAGCAATGGACGACAGGCCGGACATAATGGAATTTGACCTCGAATTCTTCATCAATGAGGCGAACCTAATCGCTTGAGACCATTTTCGGCCAAAAAATCGAAAATTACTGACATTTAGACAAAGTGATAGAACGCTGTTGAATTGAACATGGGCGCAATAATAATATAGGGCTTTTATTATGATGTAGTGTGACGACCTTTTCTACCCGACGGACTTTTCCTCGGGCGCCAGTTGCAAATTTTATTCCAAGGTTGCAACTCCTTGTCGTACACTTCCCTTTTCCCCAGGTAGCCTTTACACAGTTGGAGAAGGGTTCACTGCAATCTATGGTGTAAGCGATTGAGTGGTACCAGTTTCTTTCGGAAAATGCGGTCTTGATGAATATCGTAATAAAACTCACTATGACTATGTACAAATATATTACAATATCACTACCATTCACTGTCTGGAATATGAATATATACAGTATACACAGTCAAAGGCAGATGATAAATGTGATGTAAGGTATACTACAGCAGTGAATGTCAACGGTGATTGCGGAGGTGAGAATAGCGAGCAGAGCAGGTAATATAAGCAGTAAAAGCGTCAACAGGACTACAGGACAGACAATGAGAGCATACAGTACCAAGTGAAAGTGCTGAAGGTAATAAAAATTTGGGGTCCCTTTGGCTATAAAAGATATATGCTTGTGTTCCCAACTTATTAGCGTCACAAAATAATCGGTACTTAAGTTTCGGACGGTTAAATATCTTGTTCACGGTTCGGCAATTCAAACCCGAATACCAGACCGAGTAACCCACCTCGTGCTAGCACGATATGGACATTCACCTCAATCAAATTATTCGAGGATACCTCAGACGCAACACCGCTTCTAGTTCAACCCCTAAAATGCCAGGGCTCGGTCGCTGAAACACTAGGGTCTGAACAGGAAGTTGTCGGAGTGACGTCCTACAACGCTCACAAAGATATGAAATAAAAATTGAATCCCGGGCAATTCAACAAAATAATAAACTAGCGGGATGTCTGAGGGTTGTTACCCTTGTTCACAGCTCGGCTTTCAAACTCGAATACCAGACAGAGTAACCCACCTCGTGCTAGCACGATATGGACATTCACCTCAATCCGATTATTCACGGATGCCTCAGACGCAACACCACTTCTAGTTCAACCCCTAAAATGCCAGGGCTCGGTCGCTGAAACACTAGGGTCTGAACAGGAAGTTTACCGGAGTTACGCCCTACAATGCTCACAAAGATAACAAATCAAAATATGATACCGGAAAAGTCAATAAAATAATATACAAGCGGGGTGTCGGAGGGTTGTTACCCTTGTTCACAGCTCGGCAATCAAACTCGAATACCAGACCGAGTAACCCACCTCGTGCTAGCACGATATGGACATTCACCTCAATCCGATTATTCACGGATGCCTCAGACGCAACACCACTTCTAGTTCAACCCCTAAAATGCCAGGGCTCGGTCGCTGAAACACTAGGGTCTGAACAGGAAGTTTACCGGAGTTACGTCCTACAATGTTCGCAAAGATAACAAATCAAAATAAAACACCAATAATTCACTAATGGAGTCGGATCACCCTGTATACAACAAATTCGGAAATAAATTCTTTACTCTAATTTGTTAACCTGACTAATTATCAAGCATGTGACCTGACTCGGAACGAATGGAAATGAAGGAACACAAGCAATACGGAAAATAAACGGCAAGCCAAAGGGCCCACGGAATGCTTACCCAAATCAGAACTCACTTTCACTCACAAGTTACGGTTAAAATAGAGTCTCTTTCTCGTATAACGGTAATCAAAATCAAAAGGACGGTTTATCGGCGTTTTCGGAAAAATAATTCGGTTATAATATTCGATGCAATTAATCTTCAAAAATCGGAAATCTATCAAAAGTGTATACGTCTTAACTCGGAAATCTAGCGAAAAGTTCTAACGTGTACTACTCGGAAATTTAGCGAAAAGTCCCTAATTTTGACTCGGAAAGCCCTTATATAGACTCGGTCGGATGACATGTTACATGATCTCAAATTCGTCTAATTTTGAAGGGAGGTGGATTTTGGACGTCTCTGATTGGTCCGACATTATGTCATTTATTCTAGAAGGAATTCGAACACTCGAGAGCATAAACAACGGACCTCCAGTTTTTGCGCCTTTTCATCGTAGAAATATCTGTCCGCATATGGCAAAAAACGGCGATAAGCGATAAACTGGAGTTGACGGAGTTTTTCTACATAGGCTGTGATTTTAAAATGCATCCGAATAATCGGAATGATTTCAAATTCCCTATATGAACATTTTCTCGATATAATTAATTCTCTCATTTAAATTATATGGAAACGGACTGGACGGAAAAGTTTCTAATTTCCTTCATGAACGTATCTTACGGTATGACTCTACGGAATAAATGCAGGAATTATTTCGAAATGTAATCCTGGAAACAATATCCTGAATTTATTTAGTAACGAAAAAACACTTCGTTACACACCCCCCTTTCTTCCGCAAAAAATAAAGAAAAACAGAGGTTTTCTTTATATTTACCTCAGACTTGCTCTATTTTCCATTACCTATTACCTATCACCTATTACCCCTACTCGCTCATTCATCACCTATTTGCAGACGGCGTAGAAAACGCATCGGCATCTGGTAGGTGGGCGTGGCCAGGATCTCACACTGCACGCCGACGGATCTTCTGGAATGGCCTGACGAGGGACCCACTCTGGGTAGCGTTTCCATGTTTCTACGGGGTCCGGGTTGTAGTCGGAGGTCCGGTTCGTTCATCGGTCGAGTGCTTCTCGACCGGCAATGGCATTCACGGGATAAGACTCCCAATCGACCGCAACCGGAACAGAATAAAAAATTTAATGCTTGTGGCTTTTACTTGATGCAAATCCATATTAACTCAATGAAAAATTATATACGATTTTTATATACGATTATAATAAGTGTAAATCGTATATAATTTTTCATTGAGACGGAACAGAATAGCTTTGCAGCGTTGTTGCATTCCCTCCTGGCATGTCCAGTCAATCCACATCTCCAGCACGCGCCCTCGGACAACTGCACGGACTGGGGTTCCCTCCGTGGGTGATTGGCTTTCTTCCTCCTTCCTTGGGTTCTCCCCTTCGGTAATCGGGCGGTTCGGTTGTCGGCATGGGTTCTACTCGACGCAGGTGTTCGGTTATCTCGGTGAACTCTTGGAACCTTGGGTCGTGTTCTTGACTTCCTTTTCGTTGCCTGGGTTCCGCAGCGGTTCTGGGATGAGTTCTTGCGGTGGGCTTCCTGTCTCGAAGTTGAGGGTTTGGTTACTTGTTCAGGTCCTGGGGGTGCTCTCAGGTCTCCCATGGATTCCCGTTCCTTGCGCCGCTTCTCTACCCAATCGGCGAATTCCTCCTCCACCAGGTCATCACAGCTCTCTGGTGATGATTCCACCAGGCCGGCGTCGATGATTTCCCATTCTAACAGAGACATGTTAATCTGAAAACTGACAGAGTTTAGGTACATGAAATCACGAATTTCGTCCTATGGGATCCTCAACCTGGATGTTCAGAGTGACTCTGACGGGTGGACGGACGGCGGTATCGGTTAGTATGCTCTCTTAATGTCTGCGGTTTATGGGGTATTCGCGCTCGACAGCGGTTCGTCAATGTTCTCACCTCCTCGGTACCGTTTCAAATCCTTAATGTGGAGATTTCGAAGATACCTTCCGGACGTGTCTTTCAGGTCGTAGACCACAGGAGACACTACCTTGACAACAGTGTACGGACCGGCGTATTTAGCGGCCAACTTTGATGCAAAACCGTCTACTGCCGAAGATAAATGATGTTCTCGGCGCCAGACCTGGTCTCCTAATCTGCAGGACCACTCTCTTCTTCGGAGGTTATAATAACGGCTCTGTTCGTTGTATGCCTTCGCCAGTTGGACACGCACGAAATCATGCGTTTCCCGCAGTCGTTTGATTCGGTCGGCGTACTGGTCCACGCCCAGTACGAGCGGTTCATCGACGGACTCCTCACCATTACCTGGATCAGGAGATATTCGGCGGTTCGTCTCCGGGGACCGGACTTCCCTTCCAAAATTCAGGAACGCTGGGGTGAATCCGGTCGACTCATGTTTCGCCGAGTTCAGGGCGAATGTTAATTCAACCATGTGTTCGTCCCAGTTGCGATGATCTCCTTCGCAGAATTATATTATCATGGTCTTGATCGTTCGATTCGCCCTTTCCACCGGATTACACTGGGGAGAATATACTGGGGCGAACCGATGACGTATACCTAAGCTCCTGAGGTTTCCCCTGAACAATCTGCCGTCGTACTGGGAACCATTGTCGCTGATGACGGTCCTGGGGCATCCAAACTTCAGCACCACCTGCTCGTAAAATGCCTGGAACACCCCTTTTCCAGTGGCGGCCCTGAGGGGTTTACACTCGATCCACTTGGAGAAACGGTCCTGGAACATCACTAAGAAGGTGTCACCCTTCTTCGAACGGGGAAGTGGTCCAATTAGATCAGTGCTCACAGTATGCCACGGTTCGGTAATCGTGTAGGGCTGCATCTTCCCAGCGGGTTTCTGTTGGCATACCTTATACTTCTGGCATTGTGCGCACCTCCGCACATATTGGGCCACTTCGCGGAACATTCCGGGCCAATAGTAGTTTTGGGCCACCCGGGATATGGTCTTCGCGACACCCAGATGACCAGCCACTGGCTCGTCATGGTTCTCCTTCAACACTGCCTGACGGTCCTTGGTAGGGACACACAATTTCCACGGAGTTCCCATCTCGGTTTCTGCGAAATCGATAGAGTTCCAGAAATGACGGTACAACTTGCCGTTCTGGATGCGGTAGTCGGGATGGTCCGCTGGCTCTTTCGACACTTGCTGGAACCTCCGGGCGTACCAGGAACACAACACCACATCTTCGGCCAAGCATGACTCCTCTCGATACGGTAAAGGGTCCCGTGACAGGGCATCTGCCACACGATTAAGGGCACCCTTCCTGTATTTGATCTCGAAGTCATACTGTTGCAGGAAGACACTCCATCTTGCTATCCTCCCAGTCGGTGACTTAATCGACTGCAGCCAGCGAAGGCTCATGTGGTCGGTTATTACGGTGAAGTGGTACCCCTCTACGTATGGCCTCATCTTGTCGATGGCCCATACTTTAGCCAAACACTCCTTCTCGGTCACTGAATAATTTTTCTCGGCATCATTCAGCGTACGGCTGCCGTAGGCAATCACACGTTCATGCCCATCCAACACTTGGGTTAGGGCGGCCCCAAGTCCGGTTTCGGATGCGTCGGTCTGCAATGTGAACGGTTGTGCGAAGTCTGGGCAGGCCAACACAGGGGACTCGGTCAGCTTTTCCTTCAACCTATCGAAAGCCTGCTGTTGTTCGGGATCCCACTTCCACCTTTGTCTCTTCTTCAATAACAGAGTCAGGGGTGTTACAATCTTCGTGAAATCTTCCACGAACCTACGGTACCAGCTGGCCACCCCTAGGAACCTACGCAGTTCCCGGACTGTCCTCGGTGGGGCCATAGAATTTATAGCCGTGATCTTCTCCGGGTCGGTCGCAATCCCATCTTCCGTCACCACATGTCCTAAGTACTTGAGGGACTTCTTTACGAACTCGCATTTCTCTGGGTTGATTTTCAGGTTGGCCTCCCTGAGACTTCGGAATACGGCTTGCAGGTTCGACAGGTGTTCGTCGAACGTTTCTCCCAGTACCACTATATCGTCCAAATACGCAAAAGCCACTGGGTCCATCCTGGGGCCAATCACACGATCCAGAAATCGTTGGAATGTCGCCCCAGCAGAGTGCAAGCCGAACGGCATTACCTTGAACTGGAACAAGCCTCTTCCAGGAACTGTGAAGGCAGTGATGGGTTTACTCGATTCGGTAAGGGGAACTTGCCAATATCCCTGTCTCAAGTCCAGTGTCGAGATGTACTTGGCTTTCCTGAGCTTGTCCAGGATTCCAGCAATTTACGGTAGTGGATATGCGTCCTTGACTGTGACCTCATTCACGGCCCGAAAGTCGATGCAGAATCGGGGTTGGCCATTTGACTTCTTCACTATGACAACACTCGAGCTCCAGGGAGAGTGGGACGGTTCTATGATGCCCTCCACCAGCATCCTGCTCACCTCTTGATCGATGATCTCCTGCATCTTCGGATTATAGGGGCGGTATCTCTGTTTGATCGGCTCGGTTCCAGGTTTGAGCTTGATTTGGTGGTAGATCATATCTGTTAGACCTTGTACCTCTTCGAACCCACCGATCTCCCGCTCCAAAAACTCCTGCAGGATTCGTTTCTCCTTCGAAGTCAGAGAGCCTATAGCGTAACTTTGTGGCACGCTCGGTGGCAGTACGGGACTGGTCAGCGGTTCTCCTCCGAGGAAACATCGGGTAGTTCGGAAGTCGATCTGGAAGTCATGAGACGACAGTAGGTCCATACCCAAAATCAGGTCCATGGGTAGTTGTGGGACCAAGAACAGTCGTGCTCCAATCAGCGTGTTTCCTATCTTCAGTTGAGGGTGATATACCTCTTCAACGGTGACGGAACTTTCATTCGCAACGGTCGCCAGCATGTCGTGGACTTGGTCTGGGAATATCCCGCCATTCCGACAACTCTGGGCTGCCCTTCCGCTTATGAATGAGCGAGATGCTCCGGTGTCCAACAAGGCCTGTACTAGCGTGTCTCCAATATAGACGTTGATGATAGGGCGGTTTTCTCGGTTCGGCGGTTTCGGTTCTATTGGGGACGTTGGAGATGGGAACTGCCTTCTCCCCAGGTACTGGCAGCCCCGTTCTCGTTTCCCGAACAGCGGCAATCCCTCGACAGGACTCCCTGTCGACCACATCGGGAACATAACAGCCTTGGTCTAGATCGGCACTCACTCCTCATGTGACCAGTCTCACCACACCTCCAGCACTGTGGTCCTGTCTCCTTAAACTGGACCCTCCTTGGTTCAGGTGACTTTGTATTCCTGGGTCCGCCGATGCATGGAGTTGGCTGCTGGACGACGTTTTTCGGTTCCGTGACAGACGGCGGTTTCCCCGGGGGATGCAGTTGTGTTGGCTGACTCGCCCCTTGATGTGCTGCATGTAGGGTCAGGTTTCTCGGAGCTTTCGGCTGTGGGCTTTCATACACCAGGTGTGGCTCGTCAATGAAACCCTTTCGAGTCGGCGGTGGGACGTAATTGTCAGCCTGCCACTGCACCAGCTCAAACACCCTTCCTTTGTCCAGTAACTGACGGTAGGTTTTGGTCACCTGGAAGGCCAGTGCCTTCTGGAGGGTTGGCACCAGACGTTTCTTGATGATGGCGATCTGTTCTTCCTCGGACGGGCGTCTGGTCGTCAACTTCAAGAAGAGATTCTGCATCCTGGTGACGAACAGCAACAGCTTCTCTCCGTTACCTTGGGTTCGTTTCCTAATCTCGTCGAACAAGTTCTCCTCGTAATCCGGGGGAAGGAAAGCTTCACGTAGTTGTTCCTTGAAGTCTTTCCAATCCCTGAAAGAACCTCTCCTTGGAAAGTACCAATCCCTCGCATCCTTCTTGAGTAGCTCGAACACGGACTGGAAAAGATGTTGGTGGTAGATGTGTCGAGCTTCAGCCAGCTGTTCGACCTCCTCCAGGAAGGTGTTCACACTGGTGGAACCATCGAAGTGGACTTGCCACTTATAGACGGGTACTAACGGATGGTGGTCGTTTCGGTTTCTGGGCTCATCTTGGCTGTCTTTGGTTCTAACTTCGGGGTATTGGCGGTCAACCCTCAGTTCCCTTGACTGATTTTGCGATATCCTATCTGGTTCCATCGAAGTATTGGGTTCTGCCCCTCGTTCCAAGTAAGGGAAGGAGATCCTACGGGTTGATTCCGCTACGGTCGTCCAACCCCTCCTTGCTGACCTCTGTATCCGGTCATCCTCCGGTCGTCTGATGAGACTGGTGAGGTTCAGCCGTTGACGGACAGCTTCACAAGCTCGTTCACGGAGTCGTTGGAGGAAATCCACGGTGAGTCCAGTCCTCAGCGAAGTTTCGGGTTGCTGGGTGACTGCGGTTCCGTCCCATTCGGAACGATTCCTTCGGTCCCCTTCCCTCCTGGTGGGAATTGGGGTTGTCTGGCACTCGGTACTCGTGGCCAATTGTTCAACCGGCCTGGTGTTCTGAGTCCTGGGCTCAATCGGAAGGTCGAAGCTAATCAGGTCGCCCTGCTGTTCTAGTTGGGACATACTGTCCGTCACAGGACGTCCTGATCGGCTGCCGGTGTCTCCCAACGGATCCTGGAGGACCTGTCTGGACTCGGCAAGGATTTTGGCATCCTTTAACATCTCGTAAGTCTGGGTCCAGACGCACTTTAAGTCCTCCAGCCTATCTTCGTCCTCCAACGTGGACGGTCTGATCTGGCTGATCCTGTTCTGGACATGTAGTAGATGGCTCCTTATCCGAGTCTCCTCGTTCGTCGCATTTTCCTCGTCAAACTCTCGGAGTTCCTCTACCAAAAATCCCAGGATCTGGTTGGCAGTGTCCATTTCCTCCTCGGTGTTCCTTGGCTTCGGGCAGAACGATTTCTGCTGCGCAAGTATCTTACGCAACTCGGTACGGTTTTCATGGACAGTCCTCCTTGCTTGGCATCCCCGGGCTTCGAGTTCCCAGATCAACACTTCAGCCCTCAGTCTGTTAACCTCCATGGTCATGACTGGCCTTTCCTGCTCCTGCGATCCTTGAAAGAAATCAGGTCCCTGCTCGGGCGCCATTTTGTGACGACCTTTTCTACCCTACGGACTTTTCCTCCGGCGCCAGTTGCAAATTTTATTCCAAGGTTGCAACTCCTTGTCGTACACTTCCCTTTTCCCCAGGTAGCCTTTACACAGTTGGAGAAGGGTTCACTGCAATCTATGGTGTAAGCGATTGAGTGGTACCAGTTTCTTTCGGAAAATGCGGTCTTGATGAATATCGTAATAAAACTCACTATGACTATGTACAAATATATTACAATATCACTACCATTCACTGTCTGGAATATGAATATATACAGTATACACAGTCAAAGGCAGATGATAAATGTGATGTAAGGTATACTACAGCAGTGAATGTCAACGGTGATTGCGGAGGTGAGAATGGCGAGCAGAGCAGGTAATATAAGCAGTAAAAGCGTCAACAGGACTACAGGACAGACAATGAGAGCATACAGTACCAAGTGAAAGTGCTGAATGTAATAAAAATTTGGGGTCCCTTTGGCTATAAAAGATATATGCTTGTGTTCCCAACTTATTAGCGTCGGTTTCGGACGGTTAAATATCTTGTTCACGGTTCGGCAATTCAAACCCGAATACCATACCGAGTAACCCACCTCGTGCTAGCACGATATGGACATTCACCTCAATCCAATTATTCGAGGATACCTCAGACGCAACACCGCTTCTAGTTCAACCCCTAAAATGCCAGGGGCTCGGTCGCTGAAACACTAGGGTCTGAACAGGAAGTTGTCGGAGTGACGTCCTACAACGCTCACAAAGATATGAAATAAAATTGGTTCAAGCACTGACGTGAAGTCAGAAGCTTTTGCGCGTATGTTCTATTGTCCATTCTTCTGTATTGGACACCCTTAATCGAATTTACAATGGTAAATTATGTTGTCCATTCTCCTGTATTGGAGACTCTTAATTCGAATTTAACATGGTAAATTCGAATTAAGTGTCCAATACGGGAGAATGGACAACATAATTTACCATGCTAAATTCGATTAAGGGTGTCCAATACAGAAGAATGGACAATAGAACATACGCGCAAAAGCTTCTGACTTCACGTCAGTGCTTCAACCAATTTTTTATGTTGATTTTCTAGTACTAGTTACCAAGCTTCAATTCGATCGAATATTTATTTTTTCAGTTATCAAGAAAATAATATTCCAGGTGGGTATAACTCGGAAACCGTTAGACCGATTATGCCCAAAAACGAACTCAACTCTCCCTTTCGGATACGCAACCTACCCTAAAAATAGCAAGTCCGTATCTCCTTTCGTTCGAAAGTTATCGAGGCAACGGTCACCAATCTAGTGAATTCACACAAGAATGCTCCAATTTCCAACAATATTAAACCGATCGTATTAAAACTTGAAACTTAGCGGTAGAGTTAGGTTATGAAGGCTCTTGCAAAATTTCATCAATTTCTAACGATTAGTTACTGATATATAGAATTTTTATTTTATTTTCAATGATTTATTAAAAATTTTCTACTAATGCTATCCTCACCAAATTTTGCAAACATTTCCGCGTTGGCATTCTACAACTAATAACCATGTTTGAATTCAATCGGTTTAGTATTTTCCGAGTTAATGAGGAACAAAAACCACGAAATTTCAGAAAATTTCAGATGGCTATAACTCTAAAACCGTTTGGCCGATTATGCTCATAAACAAACTGAAATGTCGCGTTCTGGTGCTCATCCTAACCTGCAAATTTCAAGCCGCTATCTCATTCCGTTCTCAAGTTATCGTGACAACAAAAATATTTTTTAATAATTTGTTTAAAATTTTCTAGCCATATGATTCGTACAAAATTTCACAAACGTGCTTAGGTTCATATTCTACAACTACTCACCAAGTTTCAATTTGATCGGATTTATATTGGTTTAAAACAAAATTATTACTCGGAAACCGCTGGGCCGATTATGCCCATTAACGAACTTGTCCGTCGTATTGGGATGCGCCACCTACCCTGAAAATTTCAAGTCGCTAGCTCTTTTCGTTCTCAAGTTATCGTGGCAACGGCCGGACAGAATCAAATTTGACCTCGAATTCTTTATTGGGGAGTCGAACTTAATCGTTTGAGACCATTTTTTTCAAAAAATTCGAAAGTTACAGACATTTGGGCAAAACTATAACGCGATGTTCCCCAGAACATACGCGCAAAAAATGAATCCCGGGCAATTCAACAAAATAATAAACTAGCGGGATGTCTGAGGGTTGTTACCCTTGTTCACAGCTCGGCTTTCAAACTCGAATACCAGACAGAGTAACCCACCTCGTGCTAGCACGATATGGACATTCACCTCAATCCGATTATTCACGGATGCCTCAGACGCAACACCACTTCTAGTTCAACCCCTAAAATGCCAGGGCTTGGTCGCTGAAACACTAGGGTCTGAACAGGAAGTTTACCGGAGTTACGTCCTACAATGTTCGCAAAGATAACAAATCAAAATAAAACACCAATAATTCACTAATGGAGTCGGATCACCCTGTATACAACAAATTCGGAAATAAATTCTTTTAGCTAATTTGTTAACCTGACTAATTATCAAGCATCTGACCTGACTCGGAACGAATGGAAATGAAGGAACACAAGCAATACGGAAAATAAACGGCAAGCCAAAGGGCCCACGGAATGCTTACCCAAATCAGAACTCACTTTCACTCACAAGTTACGGTTAAAATAGAGTCTCTTTCTCGTATAACGGTAATCAAAATCAAAAGGACGGTTTATCGGCGTTTTCGGAAAAATAATTCGGTTATAATATTCGGTGCAATTAATCTTCAAAAATCGGAAATCTATCAAAAGTGTATACGTCTTAACTCGGAAATCTAGCGAAAAGTTCTAACGTGTACTACTCGGAAATTTAGCGAAAAGTCCATAATTTTGACTCGGAAAGCCCTTATATAGACTCGGTCGGATGACATGTCACATGATCTCAAATTCGTCTAATTTTGAAGGGAGGTGTATTTTGGACGTCTCTGATTGGTCCGACATTATGTCATTTATTCTAGAAGGAATTCGAACACTCGAGAGCATAAACAACGGACCTCCAGTTTTTGCGCCTTTTCATCGTAGAAATATCTGTCCGCATATGGCAAAAAACGGCGATAAGCGATAAACTGCCCAACTAGCAAAAATAATTTTATAAAGGTTGTAAGAACTGCTATACAGCATATCTTATAGAAACGTGAAAATCTTATACAGTGGATATAAACCTTTATACAATGTCTTTACAACCAAAAAGGGCCCCACTTTACACAACTGTTCAGTTCTTTTAGGACATCCTTTAGTAAACTACACAACCGTTATAGGATGACTATATAACTGTCCTATAAGTATGTCTTCAAGATTACTTATACAATGTATTTGCGAACTGCTATAAAACTATTGTATAGCAGTACTCCTATTCTGCGGTTTAAGAGTATTTAACGGCCACATATAGAACAACTAAGAAAGTATTTTATAAGTATTTTATAATGCAGACAGAATAGCTAATACAATAATTTTGTTCTCTACCGTTGAAATTCGGAATAGAATTATCACAAGAATATATTATTAGGTGTAAACGTTCGCGTTGTGTCATGACAGAGGAGTAAGATCCAATATCAGGCATTATTATGGCGGTGGGTGATGGAGATGGGACCTGTTGTTAATCATATTGAAGACCTATATCGCTACTGTGGGGGCCAAATTTATTTGCGCAGCTAACTTTTCTGACAATATATATATATTTTGTTGGTAAAAAATTAAAGCGCCTCAGTTTAGCGTACATTTTATTGGTATTGAAAAATAAAAAATAATGTATTATTTGTTGAATTTTCAACTTAAAACAAAGCATGTATTGTGGCTGTTGTAAAAGCGGAAAAAATCACATATTTCCTTAAAAAATCCATTTTTATTTCACCCTTTTTCGTTTCTAAATGATTTTTTTCACAATGGCGGCGGTTTCTGAACAGCCGAACGTTTAATAAATATGGCGTATATGGTAAAATACAAATTAGATACCTTATACAATGATTCTGTTTTCTTCTGAGCTGTATACGATATTAAAGTTTTATTATGTTGTTTAATGCAGCGCCATAAAATTGTTTTTAACAGTCTCAGGAATCATGGTGCAGTTTGATTCTTGACCACTTTCAACTGTTGCCAGATTTTGTTTATTACAGAAATAATAGGTAGATATTTATATAAAGGATCAGGATTGGACCACGGGTATAGTGAGTGGTCCAACACATTGTGTGCAAAAAGTACACGTCGATGTTTTGCATGAAGTGTAGGCTACACAAGATTTTTTTGTGCTAATTATTCATTATATTATTTAAAAAAAAGTTGTTTTCTTAGTAAAAATAAAGGAATCTATCGCAATATTGTGTTTGTTCATATGACTAAACTCTCTTCAGCACAAGTTTACTGTTAAAATTTACAATGAACCCTTATGACAATCCGTGTCAAATATATATGACTTTTCATGATTGAATTGCAAAACATACATTGTAGGTGCTTTTAGAACATCTTGAACTACAAGATGTATCATAATAAAATAACAAGCACTGACGTGAAGTCAGGAGCTTTTGCGCGTATGTTCTATTGCCAATTCTCCTGTATTGGACACCCTTAATCGAATTCACCATGGTAAATTCGATTAAGAGTGTTCAATACAGGAGAAGGGACAATTGAACATACGCGCAAAAACTCCTGACTTCACGTCAGTGCTTGAACCTTTTTTTATATTAGCCATCAAACCTTTTTAATTCTTCATAATCATTACAAGAATGTCTGTCGATATGGAATATGGTAATAATTTGACATTTGAAGACATCGTTTAATGCATAATCAATTTCAATACTTTTGTCACTCGTTGATGAGATGAGATATCTGAAATTATAGATAAACTCTAAATATTCCATTCAATATTGAAATATTAAAATTAAATTTCCACTTATTCATTTGTATTTCAAGATAATGAACGTTTGAAGCTAATGATTCATGTAAATTGTCTGTGAAAATTTGTTTTCATGGGTTAGGGGAAAAGAGTTATTGTGAAAATAAGATTCATTTATTTAGATACCAATCTATATATTGTTTTATACTATCTACTAAGGGCCGATTTATTCAACCTCTCCGTAAAATATTCGTCAACTATGTGCTCGTTGAATTTACTGATCCCCTTTAAAGTGAACATTTACAGATTACTTTCCTTTCGGTAAGGCTACTTGACAGTTTACAGGTCGTAAAATATATCAGCCCTCAGTGAACAAAAAAATTGTATACCTCACTGAAGCCGTAATACAAACAAAGGAAATAATTTCGAATAAAACTCTATTAACATATTCGATTATTTACTTCAAGAGAGATCAAGAATAACATTCATTTTGAAAATTCAATACTACATCAAGCAGCATGCAATGCATTTTTTCGAGTTTGGACCACTTCTGCCCACATAATCATGGAGGATTCGTGAAACACTGCAGGGAGGATAAATTCTTGTATATAGATTATTATTAAAATATGATAACTGACTTTCTCCATTTCCTTATATACTACTTCTCGTTGTAAAATATACTTGGATTTTCCTTCGCAACACTAGGATACATCATTTTCAAATTTAGCGTTGAATTATCAAGCCATTCTATTATAATATTAGTAAAATCTGTTCTTCAGAGGTATTCATTGTTAAGCATGCTAAGCAACAAGCATTTAAGAAACATATACCTGAAGTTCCACGGGAAAACAATATACATAATATATACCTACACACATGTTATATTGCATCACCTTCTACTCCTATATTTTAAAATATTCTGCAATTAGAAAAATTAAAATGTTTCGTTAAAAATACCTATTATATAGGTACACGCTGGCATCTAAACACCCTGATGATGGATCGTAAGAGACCCATGATATTAGGAAAACAGATTTGTTTGAATAGAAACACTAGATTTTCTTCTTGGCTATTCCACTTTTAAACTTTAAAAATTTTAGTGTTCATGTCATCTTGGTTGCCTCTTATCAATATTAAATTTTCTCATGAGATATACTTAAGCTTCACAAATATTCAATCGACTAAGTTCCATATACCTTGTTTTTAAGAATTCTATCTGCAGTAACTCCAAGAGTAACTCATGCATTCTATTTGTCGAAAAGCATTACTTTTTTGCTCTACGTCAACTGGACCTTAATTCATTCCAACCTGAAAGGAAATATTAAGACTTGGATTTCTCTGAGTAAAGTAATTCATTCAATTCACTTCTATTACTTACTGCTGATTTTTAGCCAGAAATCCTGAAGGACATATACCAGATATCTTCTTTCAGAACAACTTTTCCACACTTCTCCATAATTTGGAATTTCTTTCACACATACGTAAACAATATTTCTAGATTCCTCCAATCTTCAAATACAAGGTAATCTCGATTATTTTCAACGGAAGGAATACTCGTTCGTACTTCGTGGATTGAGAATATTTTGTTTACGTTTTGTATTTGTGTTTTGATCATAGACAAGGGATATATGGTTTTGATCAGATTCAGGTTCGATGTAGGGCTATCATCTCCCATAGATTTGTGATGAAATAATACGATTTTCCCATAACATACGCGTAAAAGATATGTCATCATGACATTCATATTCTTATTTTTGAAGGTTCTCGCAAAAATACGACCATAGACAACATATCATACGACGATTTACATCCGCTACCGAACTCACAAAAGGCTGCGCGTTTCTCCAACAATATAGATCCGATCGTGTTCAAACTTGGAATTCTGAAGGTTCTGAAGGCTCTTCCAAAATTTCAGCCATGCCGGACGAATAGTTTATGATATATGGAATTTTTTTCAATTATTTTTAATAATTTTCGCGTTGGCATTCTACAACTAATAACCATGCTTGAATTCAATCGGTTTTGTATTCTTCGAGTTAATGAGGAACAAAAAACAACCAAATTTCAGAAAATTTCAGATGGCTATAACTCTAAAACCTTTTGGACGATTATGCTCATAAACGAACTCAAATGTCGCATTCTGATGCACAACCAAACCTCAAATTTTCAAGCCGCTATCTCTTTCCGTTCTCAGGTTATCGTGACAACAAAAATATTTTTCAATAATTTTTTAATAATTTTCTAGCGATACGATTCTCACAAAATTTCACAAACGTGCTTATGTCTATATTCTACAACTATTCACCAAGTTTAAATTCGATCGGATTCATTTTGGTTGAAAACAAAATTATTACTCGGAAACCATTGGGCCGATTATACCCATTAACGAACTTGTCCGTCGTATTTGGATGCGCCACCTACTCTGAAAATTTCAAGTCGCTAGCTCTCTCCGTTCTCAAGTTGTCGTGGCAACGGACGGCACCACAGAATTAAATTTCACATTTGGGCAAAACTATAACGCGCGTGTTCCCCAGAACATACGCGCAAAAAGTCTACCTATTTATTGCTACTGATTTTATGTATGTCGGAATAACTACTAACTGCCAAGATAGCAACACTGTACGTTAGATTTACGTGTAATCCTTTAGCGCGTTGGCAAACTACATAATAGAACAGAAGTATCGCTTAACATGCGTTCGGTACGACATTAAACAATCATTTAGTTGTATTGTGTTTCGAATAATTTCTTTATACAGATTCTTTCCAAGCGTGAACTAACCTCAAATTATTGGATTTATTTATACCGGTATTCATATATTTGAAATATGTTCAAGATAGTAGAAACCGAGGAAAATAATAGAAAAGAGTTGACGATTGTTCCCACAAACTGGAACGAATTAGCACTCTTTTTTATTTGTTTCCACTCAGATATTGCCGAATTCATTTTGAACCCGAAAACTGCTAGAAAACCCGCGTAATTTTTCTATTACTATTGGGTTATGTTTATATGTTTGTAGGTATATGTAGATGATTTTATAACGCAGAACATGAGATAAATTTATTCCTGGAACCACATTTTTATTCTATAAGCTCTTCATAAGAGAGAATAGTGTTTTAGTTATAAGATGATTATAAAATAGTTTTATATCTATTGTGTAGTGTTCAACTTCTGCGTAAAGCAACAATCTTATTATTTCTCTTAAAGAACTCTAATGCAACTGTTTATACAGCTTCCTTTATAACCATCTTTTAACGTCGCTATTATAAGTAATACAATAGGTATGCAACCGTATTCTAATCTGTATAACACTGTTTTAAAATTATTTTATAGGAATTTTATAGTACGTTATGCGACTGTTATAAAATTTGTCGTATTATATGAGTTGTAAGAACTTCTATACAACAGCATTATAGAAATCCATCTATTTTATGACCAAATTGTCGTATTGATACGCATTAAAAAATAAAGTTATCCTTTCAAGCGGCCCTATACGATAGTTATGAAACCATTTCGTTCTTTTAGGGGTCTATTTTGCTAGTTGGGTGGAGTTGACGGAGTTTTTCTACATAGGCTGTGATTTTAAAATGCATCCGAATAATCGGAATGATTTTAAATTCCCTATATGAACATTTTCTCGATATAATTAATTCTCTCATTTAAATTATATGGAAACGGACTGGACGGAAAAGTTTCGAATTTCCTTCATGAACGTATCTTACGGTATGACTCTACGGAATAAATGCAGGAATTATTTCGAAATGAAAAATCCTGGAAACAATATCCTGAATTTATTTAGTAACGAAAAAACACTTCGTTACAGTAGCTATTTTAATATACAAAACTATACTATCGAGGCGGAGTCTAAGTTACCTCTGATAACAACAAAAAAGAAACCAAATAGTCATGTGAAAAAGTTCAATAAAATTAATTAAAGAATTTACCATGGTAAATTCGATTAGGAGTGTCCAATACAGGAGAACAAACAATAGAATTCACCATGGTAAATTCGATTAAGAGTGTCCAGTAAAGGAGAATGGACAATAGAACATACGCGCAAAAGCTCCTGACTTCACGTCAGTGCTTGAACCAATTTTTTTTTCAATGATTTTTTAAAATTTTTCTAGTACTGCGATCCTCACGAAATTTTGGAAGAATTTTCGCGTTGGCATTGTACAACTAATAAACATATCTGAATTGGATCGGACTTGGATTTTTTGAGTTATTGAAATATCAACCAAATTTCAAACTGATTTAACTCCAAAACCATTTGGACGATTATGCTAGTTAACGAACTTATATGTCGTCTTCAGATGCGCAATCTACCCTGAAAACTGCAAGTCGCAATTTCTTTCCGTTCTCAAGTAATCATAAGATACATAATATTTTTTCGTAATTTTTAAAAAAATTTCTCGTCGTACGGTCCTCACAAAATTTCACACACGTCTTCATGTCGATATTCTACAACTAGTTACCAAGTTTCAATTCTATCGAGTCTATATTTTTTGAGTTATCGAGGAAATTATTCAGAATTACTGCTGCAGATTTGTGTTTGGTCTACGGAAGTACGATAGAGTTTCTGCCAAAATAAACGAACTTGGTTGGCTTAGAGTTGAGAATCTTTTCAGGTATCACATGAGTTCATTCGTTTATCGAGTACTTTCCAGCTCTACTCCCCCGTACCTCAAGGATAGGCTAGTATATAGAGGTAGTTTGCATGACCGATCTATACGTCACTTTTATAACTTAGACCTGCCAAAATTTCGTCTTGCCAGTTCAAGTCGAGGTTTCACCTACAACGCAGTTACTGTGTACAATTCTGTACCCTTTACGTTTAAAACACGCTCGGAAGGATTTCTAAAAAGAAACTTTCGAGAATCATTGCTGGACACACAAAGAAACCTGTTTGCTGCATAGGTTTTTCTGCTTCTAGTATGTGCATTATTATATTTTTTTTTCTCTTTTTTCTTCATGGCTGCGTCCCATTTCATTTTCATTTTCCTTTATATTTAATTTAATTTTTGACAGACTACATTTATTTGATTTATTATTTTTAGATTTTTAAGTATTCAAATTTTAATTTTAAGTTTTCTTTGTTAATTTTAGTAGAGGTTAAGTAGGAGTAGCTTTAGCTAAACTTCGCCTCTCCCCTCTTTTCTTGTACTGTATTATAAGTACAAAATAAGGGCAATTTATTATTATTATTATATTATTATAATATACCAGATGGGTATAACTCCGAAACCGTTGGGCCGATTGTGGCCAACAGCGAACTTAACTCTCATATTCAGATGTGCAGCCTATCCTGAACATTGCAAGTCCCTATCTCCTTTCGTTCGAGAGTTGTCGAGGCAACGATCACCCATCCAGCTACTGAACTCACATAAGGCTGCTCGGATCTCCAACAATATAGATTTGATCATGTTCAAACTTGGAACTTGGTAGTAGAGTTAGGTTGTGAAGAATCCCGCAAAATTTCAGCTATGTCGGACGAATAGTTTCTGATATATAGAATTCATTTCAATAATTTTCTATGATTTTTTTAAAATTTTCTTGTTATACGATCATCACAAAATTTTGCAAGAATTTTCGCGTTGCCATTCTACAACTAATAACCATGTTTGAATTGGATCGGTTTTGTATTTTTCGAGTTATTGAGGAAATAACAACCAAATTTCAGATGGGTATAACTCCAAAACCGTTTAGCCGATTATGCCTATAAACAAATTCAAATGGCGCATTCAGATTCTCAACCTAACCTGAAAATTTCAAGTCGCTATCTCTTTCCGTTCTTGGGTTATCGTGACGTAAATAATATTTTTTAATAATTTTTTAAAAATTTTCTAGCGATACAATATTCACAAAATTTTACAACCGTTCTTAGGTTTATATTATACAACTACTCACCAAGTTTCAATTCGATCGGATTAGTATTGGTTGTAGACAAAATTACTACTCGGAAACCATTGGGCCGATTATGCCCATTAACGAACTTGTCCGTCCTATTGGGATGCGCTACCTACCCTGAAAATTACAAGTCGCTATCTCTTTCCGTTCTCAAGTTATCGTGGTAACGGCCGGCCGGCCGGATAGAATCAAATTTGACCTCGAATTCTTGATCAGGGAGTCGAGCCCAATCGTTTGAGACCATTTTCGGCGAAAAATTCGGAAATTACAGACATTAGGGCAAAATGATAACGCGATGTTCCCCAGAACATACCTGCAAAAAATTCATGCGTACATCATGTCGCCCACCAAAACGTATATTAAAAGATAAGCACTCAAAAGAAGAACACAGAAATATTAGTAAATATTATTAATATAAGAACTGCAATTCGTTCATTCTATTGGGAACTTCCAAGACTCTGGTGGCGGGATTCGGCAACTAACCAAGCTATTAATGAGCCAACGTATTGCACGTGTTCGAGTTTAATTGTTCAGTATTCGTCAATAAACTTTTGTTTGAAAGAAAAATTCAAGTTGAAATAGTGAATATTATCCTGCCTAATATGTCTTCGACCAGAAACAACCTCAATGCAATTCATGGGTGAAAAAAATGCCAAAATGTATAGGTTTGAGTTTTCACTTGTTACCTCCGGAAAACAAAATATAAATATTGGAAATGCGTTAGAAGGATACCTAACTAATAGACCGAAGAGTACTTAACCTGGAACTACATCAACATAATCTTCAAACAGAGGACAAGGAGGTACCTCGAAAGAGAAAGGAATGTGTAGATGACGTTTGCTGTGCTGAAAAACCCTCAGTCAGAAGAAAAAATAAGCATCACCAGCACTCTTGAGTTAGTTAAACAGCAATAATAATGTTAGTAGTAGACTTGGTTGTGTACATTGTTACCAGACCACTTAACACTTGTGATAAGAGTGTTATGCTTGATACATCCGATATACAGGGTCTTTCACGAGGAACCTCACCCATATTTATACGGAAAACTACTGAACGTATTTTCATGAAATTCAGCACTTATAAGTATTTCACGATGCTGATGAAATCTAAAATATTTTCAAGGCATGAGCACCTCCGGTTTTTCCGGAAATGACGTCAAATTCCGTTTTTCAAATTAGAACACCTTTTTTTGTATTGCAGAAATAGATTCCTTAGAAAATTTCAAGTTATTTTGATGTAACATTTTTCAGTTTTGGTTGGAAAATTCTCTCTGAGCGAGAAAATTCGAAAAAAAAATCGAAAATAGAGCTCCGCTGAAACAAGAATAACTTCGAGGTTTTTGGATGGAAAATTTTCATTTTTGGTATTTTTCAAGATGTAAGATTGATGTATCCACTTTAAAAATCGAAATCGCGATTCATGATACAGGGGGTGAAAAAATCGCTTTCAAAGTTAGGGATGACTAAATCGTGAAAAATCAATTTTTTCAAATTAGAACCCCATTTTTTTATGGCAGATATTGAATCTACGTTAAAAAATAATGTGAGTGTATGCGTCACACCCTTGCCCTAAAATGGATATTTTCTGAGTTAATCACAAAAAACTGTTTTTCGTCTTGAATTTTCAGCTATTTCTTCTCCCTTCACGCCAAAAAGATGAAATTTTCAGGAACTGTTATTTGAACCATGCTGTAGATTTTTCACCCCTTCTTGAAACCGACTTCAAGTTACTATTAGGAGAACCATGGCAAACTCTCGCAGTTATAACTAGAGAAGATGCTCAAAGTTTTGACCGTTAATTTCTAGACATTTATTTATACGTCTCAGGAATGCTTCGTGCGTTGCTCTTCTTATTTCATCGGGAGGAAGAGATCTGCAATAGTGTTTAAAAACCAAATTGAGTTTCAAAACTATGAATCTAAAAATCTAAACAAACCTGAACGCATTTCTGACTCGTTCTATGCAGTCCTCTTTATCAGTCAGAGGAGTTGAGTAGACAATATTTTTTATCCTACCCCAAACATAATAGTCTAAAGGAGTTAAATCGGGAGAACGTGGTGGCCAAAGATGTGGACCATTGTTCGCCAACCATCGATCTTCAAATAGCCTGTAGAGGATATTTGACACATTGAGTGAATTGTGTGGAGGCGCGCCATCTTGTTGATACCATAAGTCATTATGGTTCTGTACTAGCGGCTCAATTATTTGAGTCAATATGTCAGAATATCTATCTCCTAAGGGAGAACATTCTTTAAATAATGCAAATATGTGTAGTGTTCTATCTTACCAGTTAAAGTCCCATCATAAATGTGAACATCGAGAATTGCATTATTTTTGATGGCGCAAAAAACATTGAAACTCCAGGTCTCTTGAAAGTTCCATTGTCTGAAGTGGTGGTTGTTCTCTTCATCCCAATAATGACCGTTATGCCTATTGAAAGAACCATTCTTTGTGAATTTAGATTCATCTGTCCAAATTATACAGTCCAAAAAGTTTTCATTCTCTTGAAATCGAATCATCATAGCTTCGCAAAACTCTGTTCTCCTGACGAAATCAGTTTCCTTCAAATGCTGTACCCTATTGAATTTATATGGGTGCATTTTATGTTTTTTTAATATTCTCCAAACACTCGATTGAGATAATCCCAGATCAATCTCGGCATCTTTGAGAGAATTTTGAGGATTCACACGAAAATATGCAAGAACTGTAATTTCGTTGTTCTCATCTTCTACTACACTTTTTTCTCTGTGTATAGTTTTCTTAACGAAAGATCCGACATTTCTCAAGTTTGTCATGGTTCTGTTAATGGTATCTCTCGTTGGTCTGGGTCGGTCAGGAAACCTCTCAATGAACAGTCGAATCGTTCTATCTACAACTTTATTACATTCTCCATGAAGTAGAATGAGATTTAAATAATCTTCATTGGTAAAATTAGGCATAGTGATCGATTTTATAACTTAATACGAATTATCACCAAATTAATAGTAAACACAAAATGCTACTGAATAAAGAGGAATTTGGCAGATGTAATTAATGATATCTATCATTAAAAAAAAAGAATGTAAAACATGGTAAGTTTTTGCATATGGTTCATAAGGAATTATTTATTTATCACTGGAGAGAAAACCGATGGCCGATTAGTTGAAATAAAGAGGTTTCCGATACAAATTCGAATCAAAATTCGCCATCTATTTAGGAACAACCTGTAACTTTTTTCTCTTGCATATTAGGGTAGTAAAATCTAAAACATGGTTTAAGTAACAGTTCCTGAAAATTTCATCTTTTTGGCGTGAAGGGAAAAGAAATAGCTGAAAATTCAAGACGAAATAGTAATTTACGTAACAAGTCCGGAAAATAGGGTTTTTTTGGACGAATAGACAAAATTCTAGGACGAGCGTAAGCGAGTCCTAGAAGTCTATGAGTCCAAAAAAACCTTTTTCGGGCGTACAATATTTTTTCGGCAACCGTGTAGAATAACAAATCAATGAGACGACACATTTCTTTTTTATATATTTTGATTCTTAGTCAAATTAAACAGAACAGAAAATATCACATGTTGACAACTAATTTTATATGAACTGTCATCCGTTTTCTCAGTGCTATGGTAACTTCATTTATCAAAAATATACCTACCAAGATTTTCATATTTACAATGACCAAAACGACGTGATTCTTCCGGCCTAGTCCGGGAAGTACGTACTTCCCGGACTAGGCCGGGAAATGCTTCTTTCTCAAAAAAAAAGCGTCCGGGAAGTGGGCACTTCCCGGACGGTTGCCGAAAAAACTGTTTTTCGTCTTGAATTTTCAGCTATTTCTTTTCCCTTCACGCCAAAAAGATGAAATTTTCAGGAACTGTTACTTAAACCATGTTTTAGATTTTACTACCCTAATATGCAAGAGAAAAAAGTTACAGGTTGTTCCTAAATAGATGGCGAATTTTGATTCGAATTTGTATCGGAAACCTCTTTATTTCAACTAATCGGCCATCGGTTTTCTCTCCAGTGATAAATAAATAATTCCTTATGAACCATATGCAAAAACTTACCATGTTTTACATTCTTTTTTTTTAATGATAGATATCATTAATTACATCTGCCAAATTCCTCTTTATTCAGTAGCATTTTGTGTTTACTATTAATTTGGTGATAATTCGTATTAAGTTATAAAATCGATCACTATGCCTAATTTTACCAATGAAGATTATTTAAATCTCATTCTACTTCATGGAGAATGTAATAAAGTTGTAGATAGAACGATTCGACTGTTCATTGAGAGGTTTCCTGACCGACGCTTTTTTTTTTAGAAAGAAGCATTTCCCGGCCTAGTCCGGGAAGTACGTACTTCCCGGACTAGGCCGGAAGAATCACGTCGTTTTGGTCATTGTAAATATGAAAATCTTGGTAGGTATATTTTTGATAAATGAAGTTACCATAGCACTGAGAAAACGGATGACAGTTCATATAAAATTAGTTGTCAACATGTGATATTTTCTGTTCTGTTTAATTTGACTAAGAATCAAAATATATAAAAAAGAAATGTGTCGTCTCATTGATTTGTTATTCTACACGGTTGCCGAAAAAATATTGTACGCAACACGCCCGAAAAAGGTTTTTTTGGACTCATAGACTTCTAGGACTCGCTTACGCTCGTCCTAGAATTTTGTCTATTCGTCCAAAAAAAACCTATTTTCCGGACTTGTTACGTAAATTACTATTTTGTGAATAACTCAGAAAATATCTACTTTAGGGCAAGGGTGTGATGCATACACTCACATTATTTTTTAACGTAGATTCAATATCTGCCATAAAAAAATGGGGTTCTAATTTGAAAAAATTGATTTTTCACGATTTTGTCATCCCTAACTTTGAAAGCGATTTTTTCACCCCCTGTATCATGAATCGCGATTTCGATTTTTAAAGTGGATACATCAATCTTACATCTTGAAAAATCCCAAAAATGAAAATTTTCCATCCAAAAACCTCGAAGTTATTCTTGTTTCAGCGGAGCTCTATTTTCGATTTTTTTTTCGAATTTTCCCGCTCAGAGAGAATTTTCCAACCAAAACTGAAAAATGTTACATCAAAATATCTTGAAATTTTCTAAGGAATCTATTTCTGCAATGAAAAAATAGTGTTCTAATTTGAAAAACGGAAGTTGACGTCATTTCCGGAAAAACCGGAGGTGCTCATGCCTTGAAAATATTTTAGATTTCATCAGCATCGTGAAGTACTTATAAGTGCTGAATTTCATGAAAATACGTTCAGTAGTTTCCCGTATAAATATGGGTGAGGTTCCTCGTGAAAGACCCTGTATACCTACCTACTTTGAGTGATATCTTTAACAGTGACAGTGCTTTGAAAAGTTTCACAGATATAAACAATTTTAATATTTTCAATTGAATAAATGATCATCAAAACTCTTGGAAACAAAACTTTATTATACCTCAAACATTACACTTATTGTTAATAATTCTTTTCACATAATATATGTATCATATTTTGAAAAAATCATTTCAATTATTGGTATCTGTTTTACAAAAGCTTTATCTGGTTCAATTTGAAACTATATCCTCATAAATAAACTAGAACATCATGCACCTGAACCTTAATTAATACATCAGTAATATGTTTACACCTCCTCGTGCTGCGAATATACCATACCTTCTATTTTCAGTTTACGATTCTCCACATTAATGGGCCATCAATTTTATGTGGTACTGAATTGAGGGCACTACTTTGTAAACATAAAGAAGAAATGTCTATAAAACTGGGACCACAATTTGTTTTGTCACACACGATTACATGATCTACATTTAGAATCTCTTCTCCTTCTACAAGGACTCTAGAATTAGAAGTCCCTTCTTAATCATTCGCAAATAGTAACTGAAAAAACTTTTAAATATAATGTAAGTTTGACAAACATATATGAATATACTTACTGGTTGTAGTCTTTATATCAATCAAGTGCCATAAAATTAGTTATATAGTGATCAACATTTAGATATATATCACAAAGTAATCCAAGAATGATCTCAAGTCAATTATAATTTATATTTTCCATGAAAATTTCGGTCAAACTTCGTCGACTGACCTGTCCAACACGAGATTGCTTACATTTATTACTAGCTTGGTTAGTTGCCGAATCCCGCCACCAGAGTCTTGGAAGTTCCCAATTAGAAACCCTATTGTATCTTCTCAATCCGAATATAAACTGACCACGGGAATTCTGATTTTTTGAAGTCGATATTTGCTGACAACATCTAGACAAAATTGGTACTTGGCAAGACTGTAATTCAATATCGACAAGACCATGGTTTCATCATTGCCTTCTTTAAACGAAACTGGAACATGAATAAATGGCATCGAGGCATTACTTTTTACGATTACATAACCAAGTAGTAGTTTGTCGGTGAGGTAAAAGTGCAGTTTATTTATATTTTGTGAAATTGTTTTCGTGTTTAAATATTGTCAATTAGTACAACACAATGATATCTATTCCGTGATAACTCAAATGGAAAATTGTATATAATTTACACTTATACAGCGTGCCAAAAAAGTAACGTAACTCGTCAATAATTCTTGTACGGAGAGTTAAGGAAAATCCTCGCACCCATCGATTTTTGATTTCAAAAGCAATTTATCGTATGCTTTTTGCGCGCGTGTTCCCAAGGAACAGCGTGCTATCATTTCGTCACAATGTCTGTATTTTTCGCATTTTTTCGTGGAAATGGTCTCAAACCATTGGGTTCGACTCCTTAATGAAGAATTCGAGATCAAATTCAATTCTGCCCGTCCGGTCCGGCCGGCCTTTAGCACGATAACTCTCGAACGGAACGAGTTAGAGCGTAGCAGGGCATGTTTGGAACGTAAATATCTCGGACAGGTTCGTTAATGGGCAAAATCCATCAAGCCGTTTCGGAGTTATGACCATTTTTAGTAAAACCGATAACCGATGCTTGCGAAGTTTTGTATTGATCGGGTGGCTATAAACAAAAAAAAAAGTCAAATATTTGAAAATGATATTGAAATTTTGTTTTCACTATAACTCGAAAAATACGGATCCGATTGAATTGAAGCTCGGTAGTTAGATGAAAAGTACCGACGAAAACACTTGTGCAAAATTTCGTGGGGATAGCATGAGTAGAAAAAATTTAAAAATTTTTTTACTATTAGCGGAATATTTTGCTTGAAATTCCGAAATCAAATATCGGATTGAGTTCAATTTTGGAACTTCGGTGAGCAATGATGACCTCTTGGGGTGTGCAAAATTTCACTGAGAACAGACCACCAGGACCCTAAAAAAAAAAAATAATTTTGAACTTCCAAACTGGACAAATTATTTCAGTTCGAATTCCTACACGGAATATCTAAGATCTGGTGTGAACATATTTTGTTTTTACGCTTTTATCTGAATCAGTACGATATGTACGAGGGCAACTAATTAAAATATGGACGAGGATATACTGCGCCAATTGAAGTAATGCGTGAGCGATATGTGGAATTTTAAATTGGTTTTCAAATTTTTTCTGAACGGTAAACAACTGGGGGTGTAACTGGAAGGCCATATTAACAGCTCATGTAAATTCTGTGAGTTTGCGAGCCAGTTTCGAGGAGACAGCGTAGTGTCCAAGGTGTAGCGATAATAACATAATCCTTGGGGCCAATATTGAGATTCATAATGTCTCTTTCGGGCATTTTTCGTTATTCGCATGAGCAGACGAGAAATGATTTAACTGCTGGAGCTTTCGTCTGAGAGGATTGGAGTTTTGAGGTGGAGGATGCTATTCCTCCATAAAATCTACTTGTGACGGTCCGCGCATGCGTGGATTGAAGATGCTATATCCCCTGAACTACTGGTGTTGGTGAATCGGAATTTTGTGTGAGGTTTGTGATTTTGAGAGGACTCTAGCCACGAGAGGACTTCTAGCCACAAGTGCACTGCACATGCGCAGAGGAGAAATGGCTGTTTTTGGGATGTATAGGTTATATTGAGAGCGATTTAGGAAAATTTGTGACGGGTCTAGTGCAGAGCCGATATTGTGAGGTGGTAAAAGAAAATTCATGACAATTCTGTACACGGACAATTCAGTTTGGGGTAAATGACGTTTGGGGTTTTGGCGTGGAAGATGCTATTTCCCCAAATAATCCCCTGGTGAGGGTCTGCGCATGCGTGGATTCAAGATGCGATATCTCCTGAACCACTAGTTTTGGAGGATCGGAGTTTTTTGTGGGATGTGTGGTTTTGGGAGGACTTTCAGCCGCGAGTGGATTGCCCATGCACATAGGAAAAGTGACTGTTTTTAGGTTGTATGGTTTATGTTTGAAGTGGTTTAGGACTAACGATCATGGGTCTGGTACTTAGCCGATATTGTAAGGTTTTAAAAGAATATTCATTGAAATTATGTGCACGGACAAGTCAGTTAGGGAGAAATTGCGTTGTTTGCGAGTTACGTTATGCGCATGAGCAAACGGGTAGTTATTCAACTGCTGGAATTTTCGCCGAGAGGATTGGGGTTTGGAGGTGCAGGATGCTATTCCTCCATAGAATCCGCTCGGGAGTGTCCGCGCATGCGCGGATTGAAGCTGCGATATCTCCTGAACCAATGGTGTTGAAAAATCAAAGTTTTGTGTGAGGTATGTTATTTTGAGCAGCCTTTCAGCCACGAGTAGATTGCGCAATCGCAGAGGTGAATTGGTTCTTTTTGGGTTGTATGGCTTATGTTGGGAGTGATATGTGTCTAGCGATCATGGATTTGGTGCTGAGCCGATATTGTGAGGTTTTAAGAGAAACTTCATGGCAATTCTGTGCACCAACAAGTCAGTTTCGAGGAAATTTTCGAGTTGAATTGTATGTATCGTAGGCCTGAGGCCAATTTATGAATAACTATATTTGGAAGAACTATATTATATTACGTTCGGATTTGGAGAATAGGCATAAGCAATTGCGTTCCCAACGGGGGTATCGAAACCACATTTTTTTATTTCAATCTACGGTAAAACTAATGCCAGACTGTATCGATAGCCAGATTTGTTAAAGGGACTCGAAAAAATATTAAAAAGCACTGACGTGAGGTCAGTACTCTTTCAAAAATTAAGAGTGTTTTGTCTAAGCTGGCATAAGGATAGAGTAACAAAGTTGACAAAAAACACAACTGACTTTCCTTAGTCGCACAAGCTTCTAGGAGCTTCTGATGTATCTCCTTAGGGAAGACTTGGGAGGGTCAGTATAATCATAATCATATTTATAGCACGCGCTAATTGCAGCATATAAATATGATTATGATAATACTGACCCTCCCAAGTCTTCCCTAAGGAGATACCTCAGAAGCTTGTGTGACTAAGGGAAGTCAGTTGTGTTCTTTCTCAGCTTTGTTACTCTATTCTTATGCCAGCTTAGACAAAGCACTCTTAATTTTTGACCCGACAGTGAATGGTGTCCTCTACCATCTGGGTAGATTTCCGGCTCGTTCTATCCACTGAGCTTGAAGCACTCATAATTTAATTCAAATTAGCCAACGAGAACACGCGCGCCAAAGAGTACTGACCTCACGTCAGTGCTTATTCATATTTTTGAATTTGATATTTCTCACCCTCTACGCCCCGCACCCCGCTTTTTTATTTTTTCAAATGGGAATATATGGATTGTGATACATCAAATGAAAGGTAATTTGATTACCTACTCAACGGTGCGAATGAAAGGAAATTTGGTTGGGCAGTTTTTTTTATTATAAAATTAGAAAATAATCAATTGGGTATTATATTACTCGCTTTTTGAAATCGACCAGTTTCGTATTCAAGGATGGAAAATAATTATAATGTATTAAATGTTCGAATTGAGCACCGTTCACTGCTTGACAATGTGCAAGCCGTTCTTCGAAACTCCTCAATGGCATATCTTCAGCGATGTAAGTAACTCACTTATCCACAACGATACAATTTTTGTACAGTTCACTAACTTTATTCAGATCGATCTCTTATAACAAACTAATTACTATGTATGGAGTGAAAACATTACATTATTGAAATATTCACCAAAACAAATATGATGTTACATTTTCTCTAGATATCCTCGTAACAGCCTTGCAACAGCTAAATGCAGGTATGATGACTGATCCATCAATTAGAATTTTTCTCTAATTTTATATGAATCTGCTAGGAGGGCAGATATTTGTAAATACAAATCAAAATTTTTTAGAATTCTGTCAATCTTTTTTCCCAAGTTTCCACACTTTATTATATGACCAGTATTTAAGAATATTTCTCCAAACATGTTTTGTCAATGAAAATAATTAAATTCTAATAAATTTCTACTATTGGGAATGAAATCTAAATATTCACTCAGACTGATGAAAACACTATTTTCATCATTAACCAAATATCGAAACTACACAAATATCCTTGCATTTACAATTACCCAGCCTACTCCTGAAGATTCTTGAAACCTAATGTTCATAGAGGGCGCAACCTACCTTTGAATCGCTTATACATCACAATCGATGTCCTGGACATTGAGTTTTTGTTGATTTTCTTCTTCTCCTTCTGAATCTATCGTAAGTACAGTCTTGTTGAGGGATGTTTGCCCAGATTATTTTAACAACTAGGGGTTGCGAATAACTCTCTATTCCTAGAATCTCTCTAAGGTACATGATAATAATATCAGTGAAGTTAAATGTAATGAATCATCATAATAACTATTCAAAACCTGCGGTGCCTAAAAAACATCTGGTATGCTATAGTGATGTGCTTATTTGCATCCTTGTATTGCCTGAAGAGGCAGAATTAGTAAACCTCTCCACTGCCCGAAATTCAGTTGGAAGTATTATATGTTTCCTCTTCCTCAAAGGGATTGAGTTACTTCCATGCAATTATTCTCATAATGACAATGAAACAAGTGTCACCTATGCGGGGGTACCTAACTGACACTGATATGGCAATTCTGTTTTACTTACTCTAAGGGTCGTATTCATAGTCGACCCTCAAGATCCTTATCTTTAGGGCCGACTATGAATACGACCCTAATACCGCACATGACAGTGACCTATGCTTGCTTATTCTTATGATATGAATGATAAAGGCTGTGTTTTACTGGTGAAAATTTTTTCAGGAAGGCGAGTTTCCAGGCCTTATACCATTGATTAATAATTACCTCAGTAGCATGGATGTTGACGCGGATACTCATTGTACCATTCAACAATACCTCAAGTTCATCCAAAGAAGAGCATCAGGTGAAATACTCACCACCGCTTCTTGGATAAGAAAATTCGTCACAGAGCATTCCGATTATAAGTAAGTAATAATACAAAGAGAATAACGCAGAATAACGCTTTATGAGAAAGCTACCAGTAATCATTCGAAATGAACGGACTACCAGAGATCAATGTCTGGACTAATCCACAGAATGTGTCATCCTCAAAGTTGAATTGCAACATAACGGTTTCGTCCTTATTTGGACTCATCAGTGAAGCATAATTCTACGATGATGAAAAACACTACAAGGAAAAATGTCGAAGAGCTTGGTTGGTTGAACGCCAGGTGTTACTTCTGTTCACTTAGTACTCGGAAGTGGTTGCTGGATTCTCATAAAGACTTTTTTCCTTCTATTGATTTTCATTATCGTTGAATTATGCTTGACTAGGCCAATACCACATCAGTGACACACTGCATCCTAGTCCGCCTCTTTCGAATTCACTTAAATTATTGAAATATTTCCATAAAGGGGCTCATTACCTCAAACAAGAGACTCTTCAAGAACTGAAAAAAGTTGAATTAATGAATAGACCACCATACATCCCTGAATGCATACAAAATATGACATAAACCACCGACTCCCGCTCCCACCCATTGGGTGGTAACGGAGCCATCTGTGAATCAACAGGGACCCTCAAGCAGTGGGATTCCAGAGATAGTTCAATCGCCTCTGCTGGGAAGACGACACGATAGGGCCACTATAGGTTTTGGTTATAGATACGCCAGACCGCATGTTCATTATCTCGTTGGCCTACAATTCGGCCTGTAGAGAAGCGGCTAGGAATCCGATTGTATCAGGCAGGCTCATATACAGAAATGTGTATGTCGCCATCCGGGTCACGCTCCTGATCACTAGGTGAAGAGGTGCGTAGGAGTTCCATGGCTGCAGTGGGAGTTCAGCGAAAGGCTGCAGTCACCATCAAGAACGCAGATCTCTGGACTTTCCCAATCTTGAGCTGAGACTGCACTTTCAAAGGACAATCCCACCAAGTAATACTGTCGTAAGTGATTTGTAGTCTCACCACCATCAGTTGTTTCGAAGCCAGTACCCACCTCTTTCCACAAGTCCGCTGGCATGCCCAGTGCTAGAGCCTAGCTTTGTGGATCGCCCTTTCTAGGTGCGTATTAATCTAACACTACATTCGAATTGTTGAAAAACCTTGTAATTTTGTCTGAGTGGTAATTTTCCTCGTGAACATGGATTTTTCTGGTTTTGCACATGTTTGTAGTGGCTGGATTTTGCACAAGGAGTCAACGATGTCTGATGCGGTAGTTGGTTTCAAAATGAATGTTTAGGAGGTACCATAATTGACGTAGAAAATCAGTTTACAAAATACATGCTATGTATTGATTCATGAAGAACATTATGAAAATCAATGACTGTGATTAATATTTTTTCTGATATTCCCGAAATATGAAAACACAACCCTCGCTGTAAAAGCAACTCTAAAATAATACACTCTTATTTTTCTTTCCACAGGCAAGACTCAAAATTGACAGAGTCTATAAACTACGACTTATTGAAAACGATTGATGCTATACAATCCGGCAAAATGAAATGTCCAGAGTTGTTGGGGGCCAGTGTTATCTCCAAAACAAGGGAAAACATACCAGCTGCCATGACCAAGGATTCTTGCGCTTGATGAAGCAGCAAACTCGAAGAAATTTTGACGTAATTTCAAATAGAGGTTCGCGTATGATTACGCGAACTGAAAAATAGAATTTTCTCAGTATTGCAATTAAAATGAAGGGCATTGTCATGAATATTCCTCTATTGTTAGTTTTTACAATGTTAACGTTTTTTTTTTTATATTTTAGCTTAGATGTATAGGTGAGTGGTTTTTATGATGCAATTGATTTTTAAATATAGTTCATCCGAGAAGATGTATTTCTTTTTCTTAATTCCCCACATTTGTTTTGTTTTTTTTATTTTATTTGTCATTACAAATGCACTTTGTTTTACGTTTATACATATTCATGTATTGATTTTGTGAGTTTATAGGCTCTGCCTCTACTCTTAACTTTCTTATAATAATAATACAATAAATTTTCTAAGCCGTCTTTCTGGCTGTGCAAGATTCCACATTTTGTTGTTCATCATCTCAAATAATGGAAATTTTAAATCGTGTATCGAAAACGTTTATGCAAAAAGTTATTACTTAAACTCTCAGAGACGAAAAACGGCGTGGAAATAAAATCTTTGGCGCCCTTGTTCAAATTTATAGCCGGAGCGGTCACTCATACCTGTGTACTGAACTCGCCCAAGGCAGTTTGGCTTCCAGGAAAGAAATTATATTTTCTCTATACTTCCAACAATATAGATCCGATCGAGTTTGAATTTAGAACTTGGCTGTAAAATAATGTTTTGGAGGCTTTAGTAACATTTCAACGATATGAACTGCGATTAAACCAAACGAGCCGGAGATCTGGTCAGATGGTAGTGGACTCCACTGTCGGGACAAAAATTAACAGTGCTATGCCTAATCTGGAGTAAGGAAACAGTAAAAAAGTCGACAAAGAACACAACTTACTCTCCTTAGTCGCACAAGCTGCTAGGAGCTTCTGATGGATCTCCTTGGGTAAGACCTTGGAGGGTCAGTATAATCATAATCATGTCTATAGCGCGCCAAAGCAGAATGACCCCGCGTCAATGCTTTTTTTAGCGTTTTTACTCCTTTCATACTCAAGTCAATCTGCATTGGCGCGCTTGCTATAGGCATGATTATAATTATACGGATCCTCCTAGTCTTCCTCAAGGAGATCCTTCAGAAGAGCCAGTGTTCTTTGTTACTGTATCCTTACGCCAGCTTAGACACAGCACTGTTAATTTTCGACCCGAAAGTGATGCCCACTGCCCTCTGACTAGATCTCCGGCTAGTTCTATCCACTGAGTTTAAAACACTGATCATTCAATTCAAATTAACTCACGTCAGTGCTTTTTGCGCGTATGTTCTGGGGAACATCGCTTTATCATTTTGCCCAAATGTCTGTAATTGTCGGAATTTTTTGCCGAAAATGGTCTCAAACGATTGGGTTCGACTCCCTGATGAAGGATTCGGGCGCAAATGTGATTCTGTCCGGCCGGCCGTTGCCACGATAACTTGAGAACGGAAACAGATAGCAACTTGGAATTTTCAGGGTAGGTGGCGCGTCCCTATACGACGGACAAGTTCGTTAATGAGCATAATCGGCCAAACGGTTTCCGAGGGATAATTTTGTTTCGAACAAATACAAATCCGATCGGATTGAAACTTGATAATTAGTTGTAGCGTACAAACCTAAGGCCGTCCGCAAAATTTTGTGAGAATCGTATCACTAGAAAATTTTTAAAAAATTATTAAAAAATATTATTTATGTTACGATATCCTGAGAACGGAAAGAGATAGCGGCTTGAACTTTTCAGGTTAGGTTGTGCATCTGAATGGGACATTTGGTATAATCGGTTATATATAAACGGTTTTGGAGTTGTCCCCATCTGAAATTTGGTTGATATTTCCTCAATAACTCGAAAAATACAAAACCGATATAATTCGAACATGGTTATTGCCATGCCAACGCAAACATTCTTGCGAAATTTCGTGAGGATCGCATCACTAGAAAATTTTTAAAAAATCATTGTAAATAATTTTAAAAAATTCTATATATTAGAAACTATTCGTCCGACATCGCTGAAATTTTGCAACAGCCAGCACTGTTATTTTCGACCCGACAGTGGTGTCCACTACCCTCTGACTAGATCTCCGGCTAGCTCGATCCACTGAGCTTGAAACACTGATCATTCAATTCAAATTAGCCAACGTGAACAAGCGCGCCAAAGAGTACTTACTTCACGTCACTGCTTCTTTATATTTTGTAGTTTCTTTAACAATTTGATCTATTAATGAAGTGAGGCTATTAGTTTTACCGTTGGTCGAAAAAAAAAATATTGCCGTTAGGAGACCTCCGTTAGGAACACAATTGCTTAGGCCTATTCACAAACCGAATGTAATTCAATATAGACCTTCCAAATATAGTTATTCATAAATTGGCTGCGGTTAAGACATTCCAACTGAAACTGACTGGTTTTTGCAAAGAATAACGATGTATTTTCTTTTAACACCTCATACTATAGGCCCAACATCAAATCCATAACCGCTAGATTTAATCCACTCCCAACAAGCCATAGATCCCAAAAAGAGCCATTCCTCCTCTGCGCAGGCGGAATCTACTCGTGGCTGGAAGTCCTCTCAAAATCCTCAAAAATGCACGAAAGAGGTATCAAGAATTTCAAAAATTTGCCCAAGGACAATATTATGGACACTCTACCCTCGGACACTACGCTATTCCCTCGAAATTTGCTTGCACACTCACAGAATTGACATGACGTGGTAATATGGCCCTCGTTTTCCTCCCCAGTCTCTAAACTTTCAGACAAATTCTGAAGAACAATTTAAAATTCAACACAGTGTTCACCCATTCATTCAATTGCCACCGTATATACACGTCCATATTTAAAGTAGTTGACCTTTGACGCTTTGAATGTTTTGATATTTCGAATTACCATTGACGGCATTGACGGTATCGATAATATGAGTGAAATCTGGTGCGTATTATTACGCACCAGAATTGTTGTCATCCCCGAACTTATTACACTCTTAATCGAATTTAGCATGGTAAATTCGGAGTGTCCAATAAAGGAGAATGGACAAGAGAACATACGCGCAAAAGCTTCTGACTTCACGTCAGTGCTTGAACCAATTTTTTTTCAATGATTTTTTAAAAATTTTCTAGTGCTACGATCCTCACGAAATGTTGCAAGAATTTTCGCGCTGGAATTCTACAACTAATAACCATATTTTAATTGGATCGAATTCGTATTTTTTTAGTTATTGAGGAAATAACAACCAAATTTCAGATTTATATAACTCCAAAACCATTTGGCCGATTATGCTAGTTGACGAACTTAAATGTCGTATTCAGATGCGTAATCTACCCTGTAAACTGCAAATCGCTATTTCTTTCCGTTCTCAAGGAATCATGAGATACATAATATTTACACGTAATTTTTTAAAAATTTTCTAGAGTTACGGTCCTCACCAAATTTTACACACGTCATCATGTCGATATTATACAACTAGTACCCAAGCTTCAATTCGATCGAGCCTTTAATTTTTGAGTTATCGAGAAAATAATATTCCAGATGGATAAAACCGTTGGGCCGATTATGGCCAACAGCGAACTTAACTCTACCATTCAGATGTGCAACCTATCCTGAAAATTGCAAGTCCCTATCTCCTTTCGTTCGAGAGTTGTCGAGGCAACGCTCACCCATCCAGCTATTGAACTCTCACAAGGCTGCTCGGATCTCCAACAATATAGGTCCGATCATGTTCAAACTTGGAACTTGGTAGAGTTAGTTTCTGAAGGCTCTCGCAAAATTTCAGCGATATCGGACGAATAGTTTCTGATATATACAATTGATTTCAATAATTTTCTATGATTTTTTAAAAATTTTCAAGTTATACAATCCTCACAAAATTTCGCAAGAATTTTTGCGTTGCCATTCTACAACTAATAACCATGTTTGAATTGGATCGGTTTCGTATTTTTCGGGTTATTGAGGAAATAACAACCAAATTTCAGATGGGTATAACTCCAAAACCGTTTTGCCGATTATGCCTATAAACAAACTCAAATGGCGCATTCAGATTCTCAACCTTACCTGAAAATTTCAAGTCGCTATCTCTTTCCGTTCTTAGGTTATCGTGACGTAAATAATATTTTTTAATTATTTTTAAAAAAATTTCTAGTGATACGATTTTCACAAAATTCCACAAACGTCCTTAGTTTTATATTCTACAAGTACTCACCAAGTTTCAGTTCGATCGGATAAGTATTGATGGTTGTTGACAAAATTATAACTCGGAAACCATTGGGCCGATTATGCCCATTAACGAACTTGTCCGTCCTATTGTTATGCGCCACCTACCCTGAAAATTTCAAGTCGCTATCTCTTTCCGTTCTCAAGTTATCGTGTCAACGGCCGGCCGGACGGGACAGAATTAAATTTGACCTCGAATTCTTGACCAGGGAGTCGAACCCAATCGTTTGAGACCAATTTCGAAGAAAAATTCGAAAATTACAGACATTTGGGCAAAATGATAACGCGATGTTCCCCAGAACATACGCGCAAAAACCTTCGCGCCAAGTTTGTTGTTTGGTACAGTGGACCAGTACGTTGCAATCGTCGTAATATTTCGATATTTTACCAATTTCTCCGACAATATAGATCCATTCGAATTTGAATCTAGAAATTTGCTGTAAAAAGGATAGTTTCTGAGATACCTACAGAATTTTCTTGAATATTTTTTTTTATATTTTCATGAGATCCTCAAGTATTTTTCAAGATATTATAATTACAAAATTTCAGATGGTTATAATCTCCTTGTGTATTATTTGATTTTTATAATTTTGGATAGGAAGATGCCCCGAAACTGCGGTTGTTGTAGTAAATTAATTACAGGTTCACAACTCGCTGTGTCCTGTCAAACTTGCAGTAAACCATTTCATGCTGATTGCGTTAACCTCACCTCGAGTGAAATCGATTTTCTGCGTGAAAGGCGAGAAAATTGGACATGCCCTGTATGTCTGTCCAAAGATCGTAAATTAAGGAGTAGCTCAAACGGATCCCAGGTGATTCCCTCACCTGGAAGTTTTAAACAGTCGAATGTGTCTCCGTCCGCGAATAGCTCTCCCCTAACGTTGGAGCACTTTAACCAGATGATGAGCCGGATTGGTGAAGTTGCGGCTAGCGTACACCGCATGGAGGAACGCCAGAATGAAATCCTCACTCAACTCGCGTCCTGCTCAAAATCTATTGCCGAACACTCCGAATTGCTCTCCAATCACGAGCAGTCACTGGTAGCTCTTCGATCCGACGTCTCGGCTGTGCAAGAGTCTCAATGTAAGATACTGGGAGATCTTGGGTCTACATCTGATAAGATTCTTTTCCTGGAATCCCGCTTGCAGACTTCTTCGGCGACTGATTTCAATGATTTTCCTGAGGTTATTGAACGAGTGGAGAAATCCCGTAATATAATTTTGCTTAACCTTTCGGAAAGTCCCGATGATGGAAAACATGTGGGAGAAATTGTGGATCACGTACAGCCATCAGCAAGTAGATTTATTGCCACAATTGAGCGTATTCCGGCCAAGCAGACGGACAGACCGGGGTGGTTGAAGGTATCTTTTTCTGGCAGTGATATAGTTCGAAAAATTTTGCGCAATAAAAAATCTTTGCATGGGCACCCACGGTTTCGTGGGGTTGTCATCCGGGAGGATATGACCAAAAAACAGTTGTCGGAACTGGAGGAGGCCCGTAGTGATCTGAGGAGGAGACGTGAACAAGGAGAAACTCTTTTTACAATTAGGTATCTCAAAGGAAAACCAACAGTAGTCCCGACTGGTGGAACGAAGTTGCCCGATTCAAAAAACTGCCCTCGCTTAACTCTTGGCCAATAATTTATACCAATGCTCAGTCGTTGATGTCCAAGTTCACTGAGCTACTAGCATTTGTTCACACTCACAAACCATCCATAATCTTTATAGCAGAAACTTGGCTCCAACCATCCATTGCCGATTCAGTTTGTTATATACCAAATTACACTGTTTTTCGTAATGATAGTGTACGTACAGTTGGGCACGGAGGAGTGTGCATCTATCTACATGATTCTATTGTCAAAAATTTCAAGATTTTGGCGTTCCATGAGGATTGGATGGGCATTGACAATATCTTTCTTGACATCTCTAATGCTGACATCTCTTTGACCCTAGCATGTATTTATAGGCCCAGACCGAATACAGACGATACAGCGGTGATTCAGTTCCTACGAGAGCTCCACCTTTCTCGCAGTAACATTTTGGTGACTGGTGACTTTAACTGCCCTGATATTAGGTGGCCTCTGTCAATTTTACCTGCTTTTGGCTCTCCCTCTTTTCCATTTGCTGATTTCATACTTAATTCAGGCCTCCACCAGTTAGTTCTGAAACCAACCAGATATCGATGTGGGCAGACGCCTTCTACCTTGGATCTTCTTGTAACCTCCGACTCCGACCTCCTTTCGGATATACAATACCTGTCTCCTCTTGGAAAATCTGACCACGTTTTGCTGATGACTCGGTTGCAGTTTTGTAGCAACAAACCTCCTACTATGCAGAGTAAACCTTACCAGAGGACAAGATTTGATCGGGTTTCTTCAGATTTGATGAGTGTGGACTGGTCACGGACTTTTGACAGTTGCGTAGATATGGATGACTTATGGAGTCAATTTCTCGAAATTGTTAGAGATGCGGTTGACGGTAACACTGAGTCTATCACTGTCAAGCAAAGTCCGTTGAAACCGTGGATAAGTGGTGACATCACGAGGGCTATCAGGGTGAAGAGGAGTCTTTGGCAACGTTATTCTCGTAGTGGAAGCAGAGTGGATTATCTTAACCATCGAAATTACTCGAACTACTTGTCAGACCTGATTTCATCATCGAGGAGACAGTTTGAACACAAACTAGCTACATCGGGTAGCAGGAAGAAATTCTTCAAGTATGTCCGCGGTAATCTCAACAGCAAGGTTTCAGTTCCAATCGTTCGTGACGGATCTGGTGAGCTTTGTCATGATGCACTTTCTTCTGCTAATGTTCTTGCTGAAACATTTGCTTCTCAATTCTCGAGAGAACCCCCTGGCTGTGTTCCACAAGTATGCGTCCCCGGCCCTTCCCTCGCTCTGGATGGTGTTTTTCTATCTGAAGAACTGGTGGAAAGACATCTGACTAAATTAAATATTTCTTCCGCACCCGGTGCTGACGGGATCACTCCGGTCCTTCTTTCGCGATGTTCCAGAGCATTCGCTAGGCCTCTATATCTTGTATTTCAGCGATCCTTCGATATGTCGTCTCTTCCATCTGACTGGCGATCAGCCACCGTAACCCCAATACATAAGGGTGGAGATAAGACCTTACCCACCAATTACCGGCCGATAAGTCTGGTATCAACAGTGGCAAAAATATTCGAGCGTATCTTGGCCGATGAGATTTTAAAATTTGCGGTAAGTAATAACTTGATCCCGGAAGAGCAACACGGTTTTCTTCCTGGGCGTTCGACTCTTACCAATCTTCTCCTTGCTGTGGACGATTGGAGTAGATCACTTGATGACGGCCTTCCAATGGACGTGATATATTTGGACTTCGCGAAGGCTTTTGACCGAGTACCCCACCGACGTTTGCTCGGCAAGTTGAGACATCTTGGAATTCGTGGCAACTTGCTGTCTTGGATTGAATCATTTCTGAGTATGAGAACCTTCATGGTCAGGGTTGGTGGTGCATTCTCCTCCATTAGCAGTCCAATTTCTAGTGGTGTACCACAGGGATCGGTGCTTGGACCAATTCTCTTCATACTGTACACAGCTGATCTTCCCCGCCTCATAAGATCCAGGTGCCTGCTGTATGCCGATGACACAAAATTATACGGAGTTCCATCAATGTATACGAATCAGCTGCAACTTGATCTTGATGCTTTGGAGCAGTGGATGGAGGACTGGTTGCTTCCGCTGAACTTCGATAAATGTTGTGTTGTTCACATGGGTAGGAGTAATCCACGTGTTCCGTATACGCTTTGTGGCCGTCCTCTTGTCGTCGTTGAGAAGCAGAGAGATTTGGGTCTGACCGTCACGAACAGCCTAGATTGGTCTGAGCACATTGCATCCATCTGTGCTAAAGCAAAAAGAACCACCTACATGTTGCATAGGTCTTTCAGCTCCTGCAGCGTCCAGACAATGAAGATACTTTATGAAAGCTACGTAAGACCCATTCTGGAGTATGCTGGACCTGCTTGGTGGCCTGCTCTCCAGGGGGATCGAAACTTATTGGAATCAGTCCAGAGGTGGTGTACCAGGATTCCTTTTGCTGCCATTAATCGTCCTGACTACTCAGCTAGGCTGCGTCTCTTTGGCTTAGCGTCCTTTGAGGAGCGACGCACTAGAGGCGATTTAATAGTGGCTTATCGGTCTATTACCGGTAAATTCGGTATCAACATGCGTCATTTGTTTCAGCTCAACAGAAACAACCTTCGAGGACACGCCTATAAACTTGCCAAGGAACCCTTCAGGACAACTACACGCATGCGATTTCTATCTAATAGAATTTTTGACGTTTGGAATGGCTTACCAGGTCCTGTGGCTGAATCTCCTAGTGTAAACACTTTCAAAAACCGCTATGACAGCTGGAAGCGTGGGGGATGAGATGTGTATGCAGTGTTACTCTGGACTGTTGAACTGATTGATAATTCTTTTTTTTTGCCATGTTAATTCTTTTTTTTGTTAATATTTTTTTCATACTTTCTTTCATTGTGGAATTGTATTTTTTTTTTTGAGCTTTTGAGTTTATAGGTTTTTTTACCTCAACTCTATGTATTTTTTAATAATAATAATAATAATAATAATAATAACTCCGAAACTACACGACCATTTACCCATTAACGAACACAACGACGCATTTGGTCTCCAAACCTACCCTGCAAATGTCTTCTCTCATTTCATTCGAGAATAATCATGCTTACGGATAGCCAGAGTTTAAGTTTTACTTTTCATCAGTGAGCAGAAAATAAACGTTTGAGACCTTTTTCTGCCAAAAATTCGAAATTTACAGACATTTGGGCAAATTGATAGGTATTCAGTTCAGGGGAACAAGCGGGCAAAAAAAGGAAACTTGTCAAAGTGTTTATTTGAAATTCGGAATATTTATTATGCAGTGCGCGTCAAAATTATGGAACAAATTCATTTTCTCAGAAGAAAAATATTTGGCAACAAAATCTTGAAACAGGTCAATTTTTGCTTCACTTTTACCAATTTTTCCATCCATCCATTTTTGAAGGATTTTTGTTGCACTCTGTGCCATCCCCATCAACCCTCTAAATTTTTTGAATAGGGAAAGTGGGTCATGTGGTACTTTTTTGGCAAGGTCTTTGTATCTTCTTTACAGGCGTGCAGAAATTTTCAAGAAAAATTTTTTCTTTTTTGAAAAATAGTTGGTCGACCATTACAGTTTTGTTCATGCACAACTTTCAACCCCTACGAACCCTTTAATGGAGAAAAAAATGGAGGGGGGGGCATGAGGGGGTTGAAAGTTGTGCATGAACAAAACTGTAATGGTCGACTTTCATTCTGTGACAAATTTCATCAGGTACCATCACTACCATCGTCTCAAAGTAAATGAGCCATGACAAAGTGCACATACTGAAAACCTATTTGAACTAACTATTTTTCAAAAAAGAAAAATGTTTTCTTGAAAATTTCTGCACGCCTGTAAAGCAGATACAAAGACCTTGCCAAAAAAGTACCACAGGACCCACTTTCCCTGTTCAAAAAATTAAGAGGGTAGATGGGGATGGCATAGGGTGCAACAAAAATCCTTCAAAAATGCAAAAAAAATTGGTAAAAGTGAAACAAAAATTGACCTGTTTCAGGATTTTGTTGCCAACTTCTGAGAAAATTAATTTGTTCCATAATTTTGACGCGCACTGTATTGTCGTAGTCTCAATCTGAACATGTTACCGCAAAGTTATACGAAAAGTAGTTTGGGGATTGTTGTTACTTGGTAGTTAATTCTAGAACTTGGTGCAAAATTCAAGTATCGGAGGATCCTAGACTAGGGTAGAAAAAATAAAAATAGGAGAAATAAGACTTAATTTACTTAAAAAATGTATTCAACTATTCAATAAAAAATCAAAAAAGCATATTAGCATCAGTTATATTTGATCATAGCGGCAATTTCTCGTGAACTGCATTTATAGCTTTATATTGATTATATGGCCAAAGGGATCCTTGACTGGTACACCCTTAGGAGCAATAGTTTTATCACCAGATACCGGATGGCTCACTCTACCATGGAACAATACAGTTGCCTTATGCCGCAAAATTACAATAAATGGATGGTCTGCCAAAAAGTATCTGGGAATAGGGGCACTTGTGAGAGTGAACACCAGTCCTGCAAATCAAAATTATTTATATTGAGTTGAAACTAAATTGCATGAATGATAACATAATGAAAACAGACACAGCAAAGCACTCGACTGCTGCAAAAATTATTAACAGCGGAACAAGCTCTAAACATTAACTAAAACGTTTCGGATTTTTGCAGATGGGACAAAGGGAACTGTGTTTAGTATTAGTCTCTCTAAAATATTCTGATGTTAGCAACAAGTACATTCCTAAATCTTCGTTTTTTCTGACCAGAAAAATTCCGAAATGTTCGAATTAATGTGTAGGTACTGCTGGTTTCGCTGAAAATTCAAATCATCTAAATCTCCGAATAGTGAAAATACCTGATAGCTGAAAGCTTAGTTTTCTAAACCTGAATACGTCTGTGCTAAGTGAAATTGCCATTATTCAGTACACGATAAAGTTGTTTTATCATTGACAATTGAAATGAACACACAAAAGTAAAATTAATGTAACAATCAAAATTTCAGAATTGTTATTCAAAGTCCAAGGATTAGTATCGATTTATTTTTCTTTTGTATGCAGCTCCAAGGGTTATTGTTAACATGGTGGCATTATTTTGGAATAATGATTAATAATGGGAATGTACAAATAAGTTAGTACCTACTGAATTGAATGGGATTTCTAGGTCGAATTGACAATATTCACTTGAAAAATCGACTATGAAAAATCAGTTTTCTTGAGATGTTGAATGTTATTCACAATGTGTAAGACTTCATAGTAACGAACAATTCCAATGAAATTCTATCCATACCTTTTCAAATCCAAAGTAAAAGCACTTTCGGAAATAGTAAAACCAATTTCGGAAAAAGTAAAACCAAATTCCATTTCGGAAAAAGTAAACCGATTTCGGAAAAAGTAAAACCAATTTCGGACAGATTCAGAAAAACTCATTTTTGTGTGCATAAGACCTATTCTCGTTATAATCGCCATGAATATCTTCTATCTTATGGTTTTAACTCGTACGTTGAGCAATTTAAGCATAATTAAATTACAAGAAAAATATTTATCGACTAATTTTGCAACCTACTTACTTGGTGGTTCGGTGTAGATTGAGGCAGTATTTCGGAAATTTCGGTATACAGGGTGGTCCACAAGTAACTGTACATAGTTTCATGTTAAATAGATGATACCCATGGGAGTAAACAACAATGAAATATGGCTAAGGCTCGTCGTTTCTGATATACAGGTTAATTTAATAAAAAATTTTGGTTAGCTTTAACTCCCGAACCATTCTTCGAATTAATTTCTAGTTTGGCATTCATTTTCATTTCAGGCCAACTAACATTGCATATGAAGTGTACCAAAAAAGTACAGGGTAGACCGAGGCGAATCGGATCAATGGGTGAATCGGATCGAAATAAGAAATTCCTTGATATTTTGAATAACGCGTTGCCACGGAACCCTAGCGAATAGCATCTCGAAACCCTCTACCACCCCGCACCCCCCCGATATCGGTAGTGTTTTGATTCGGCAGTACATCAGGGTCACCAGCGAGTGAGGAGTTTGTGTGGGTTACAATTTTGGCGCTCTTCTTTTATATACAATCTTTCGTGCCATTCTGAGAAATCTCTTTTTAACCACAATATTATAGGTTAATGTGTAAACTATTCATTTCGAAAGTCTTTAATATGGGGTTATTGGGATCACGTTATCAAGGGCGAATTGGATCACTTATATAAAATGATTTATTTTATATTTGAGGTTAATGATTCATAAGTATTTCATTTTAGATGGTTCGCACGTACATTGAAAGACAAATACGGAAGAATGGTCCCAAGAAAAAATAATAATAGCCACAAATAAAGTCCAGATTAACAAAGAGTTAACCCTATGTCGGGCTGCTGAGATGTATGGATTACAATACACGAGTTCTCAAAGAAGAGTGTCTGCTTCCAAAGGTGGTGGACATCGTGGTGGACAGCCAGCCTTATGATAATACTAAAAAGATTTTAGCTGAACTTTTACTGCACCTGGCGAGTCGTGGCTTCGGAATTAGGTACACCCAAGGTGGTTCGTAAATATGCATTTGAATTCGTAGAACGTTAAAATATTGAATACAATTTTAATAGACAAGTAGGAATGGCTGATCAGGACTGGTTTCATCCCTTTATGAAAAGAAATAAGAAGTTAACTATTCGGAAACCAGAAGGATGGTCAAGAGCAAGGATTGATGGTATGAAAAGGGAAAAAGTAGAATTCTTCAAGACTTTGGAAACAGTAGTAGACAATTCCATTTCAAGATGAAGACCTGAATACGTGAATTATAGAGTGAAAAAGCTTTTAATTTTGTTATATTTTTTGTAAGATCCCATTCGCCTCGAGAATTGGGGTGATTCGGATATTTCTGTCATCCAGGTTTTTAGTTAGTATTTTGCAGAATTTTTTAAAAATTTCAGTTTTGAAATATTTGTTTCATAGCTGAATTGTTACTTATTATTATTTTGTCAATAAAAGTTACAAATATTATACTCTAGTATGAATTTGATATGCTCAAATATAAATTGATCCGATTCGCCTCGGTCTAACCTAGTCGTTAATGTCAGCTGATTCTGCATAGTATTCTTCGAATACTGTTTTACACTTGAAAAATTCAAGTTCACTATTCAGCATACCTACTCTTGTTAATAATTTGTACATGGTTGAATCACAGAGACTAATCACCAAATATTTTATTTGACCGTTCTCGTATTTATTCAATTTGATTTGGCTGGTTGCTACATTCTAGAAATTTCTCTTCTGAAATATGCCTCGTTTTTTGGACTTTTAGTATTACGATATAATACTTAATTACGGTTTTTGCAAACATTTTTGAAAACAATAATTATTCGTGTCCTACATAAAGAAAAAATGCATTCGTACTATTTGAGAAAGGCTCAAACTTTAGAACAAGGAGATGAAATTGCGAGACTGTCGTCCACCAAAGGTATGCCATTATTCAGCATTTCAATAATGCGATTCCGTTCCATTGGTTTGGCGAATAAGGATCTCTTAATTAACCGCCCCGGTCGCCTGACTTAACGTCTATGGATTATTCTGTTTGGGGCTCCTTGAAGCAGAAGGTCTATGCGGAGGAAATACAAAGTAGCTATTGTATCACATCTGATATGAAAGAAAAGAATAGAACATATTTGAGTTGTAATGAATTAAGGAATGATATCCCAATATGATCAGAAGCAATTACGACTCAGATCAACATAATGTAATGAGGAATGAGGCGGGATCTTTGAAAATTAAATCTAACCCAATTTTTGTTCATGAGAATATTCAAATTATTGAAATTTTGTTTAATATTCTTTTGCATTTTTATGTAGATAGAACATTTTTTTAAACTAAATTGTACTTATTTTATTATCAGCACGTTTCAACATTGGTGAGTTTCGAATGTTAAAAATAAAAGAATCCTATTTAATTACTCTTGGTTGATTAATTCGATTTCAGGAGGGTCTCATCATGATATTCAGGGCAGAAAAGCGCTTGAAAATGCAGAGCGTTAATTACTTGTCAAGAAAAAAAATTGAACGGTTTGTATGCCGTTCTAATGAAAAATCCTTTTCGAAGGACAAATCTATGGAGAATCAGATGATATTAACGACTAATTGATATTTCATGTACAGGGTTTTTTATTAGACCGTAAAGCCAAAATCAAAATATCTTAGTCCTGGTCTGCACTTTCTTGCTATGGTTCATATGCAGATTTTGTTTTCCTTAGACGACAATAACTGCCAAATATAAAAATAATTCGTTGAACGGTTCAGGAGTTATAGCTAACCAAAAGTTCTGCTCAAATCGATAAATCAACCTGTATCTCAGAAACAAAGAGCCTTAGACCATATTTAATTGTTGTTTTCTGGCTCCCCGGGGTACCATCTATTCACCACATGTACAGTTACTCGTGGACGAAAAGAAAGGATGCATTTCCTACTGCATTGGAGTCAATATTGAAATATACAGTGCGTTATAGAAAATTTGCTTCCTTTAATACTAAACTAGATTTCTAAAATATTTTGAAATCAGTTAAAAGATAAGGCGATGCAAACAATTTATTACCATCCGATGATATAATTGGACGGTGTTATGCAACAACCGTTTAAACCACAAACTCTGAGAAATTAATGTTTTTGTTGAAAAATGGGTTCAAGCCCTGTGGACAGGAGCTATCGGGCGCATGTTCATTCTGGAACACAAATTTTCCATTACAATAATCTTCATCTAGCTTCTATTTAGTATCAATTCCTGTAGAATGTGATCATAATAATTGTTTTTCATTTTCCAACTGCCCGATCCCAACAATACTTAGATAATATTATATCCATAAATTAAGCATTTCATTATTGCATTTCTTGAAATAGGTACCTTTTCAAGTCGATCAACATCGTCCTTCTTTCGACGTCTAAACTATGACTTGATTCTTTATGTTTATGTCTTTGAATTTGTTTTCGGTGGAATTCAAAGAGTTCATAGAATAATCGATGAAAATACTGAGAGAGACCCAGGAAATTTGACACATTTTGTCTTATATCTCCAGAAATTGAAATCGTATAGAGCCAAAATTTTGCACAATGTTGCAAAATACTACAATTGACGTTAGTACAAGTTTTTGTTGCAATCTGATGAATAGTTCTCGGTAAAAAATTTTTTTTTTCGAAAAAATTAAAAGAAATATTTTTTTAAAAGTTACCAACATTTCGATCATAACAGAATTTTGCCAAAAGTTGCGCGTTTATATCCTCGAACTGACTACCAAGTTTCGATTCAACATCTTCTTTAGTTCCTGAAATATCAGGGAAATAACCTCAAAATTTGAAATGTCTATAACTTCTAAACCGTCCGGCCGATTTTGCCCGTTGACGAACTTAACCGTCGCATTTTGATCAGAAACCGACCCTGAAAGTTTGAAGTCGATAGGACCTTCGGTGCTCCTGTTATCGTGCCTACGGCCGGAAGGCCGGCCGGCCGGCCGGCCGGCCGGCCGGACGGCACCCAAAAATCTGACACCGGATTCGTGATCAGGGAGTCCGAATTAGTCTATTAGCCAATTTTCAGCTCGAAATTCGAAAATTACAGACATTTGGACGAAATGATAGGACGATGTTCCCCTAGAACATACGCCCAAAAACGTTCAATAAGAGATAAAGAACAATACGCAAAAATGATCTAACTGCTAACCCATAGACAAGAATCTTGTCTATGGGTTAGCAGTTAGATAATTTTTGCGTATTGTTCTTTATCTCTTATTGAACGTTTTTCAACAAAAACATTAATTTCTCAGAGTTTGTGGTTTAAACGGTTGTTGCATAACACCGTCCAATTATGATTAAGTATACTGACGCATCAAGTGTTTTTTCCGGAATTTAAAGAACGCAAACCTGCATATCAAGAGGCTATATAGTGTAAATACAGTGTTATGTTTCTTCATTGTTCAAATAAAGGGTAGTTTGGAGAGTTTTGTGTTATGCTTTAATAAATACCTACCTGCTTTACCTAGAATAGTTTCGAAAAAAACACGCATACGTCTTCTATCTCTTTTCGAACTATGCTAGTCAAATTTGTCGAGAAATATTCACCGACTTCCTTATACTCGGCACGTTCAAAACTATCATTCTTTCCAGCATTTACATCAAATAAAAGACATATTTTTTTGCTTTTTGGCAATTTTTAATTGGATATTTCTTAAACTATTTATACAGGTCTATTTACAAGGGGAAATATACAAGAAATAATCGCTAACATTAAGGATTTTACATTAGTGCCTGATATCTGGAATCTTATCTAAAAATATAACATTATAAAGCTGTCATGAGATGTGTGGAAGATTGTAACATTTTTTTTAGAGGTATGTCGGTTCAAATAAAAGACATATACTTCTCAGATTGGATGAAGGATTTCAGACGTTCCTGTTATCGTTTAAGCGATAACGATCTTCCTGCAGCATGAGATGATGGGATAATTTATGTTTAATTTTGACGTTGGTGTTTTCCTCCGTGGTTGTCCGGAGATGATGTGTTTTTTCCAGTTTCTTCGTCGTCTATGTGTAAAATCTTATTGTCTGATTTTTAATTATGTCGTGTATAGTTTTCGCATTTCCAGATTTATGTAGGTCTTCGATTTTAGTGAATTTATTTTGGATTATCTGTAACTTTTTGAGATTTTGTTATAAAAAACCCTGGTCTGATTCCTTGATTATAAATTCTAAGTTTTGAATTCCGGCTTAGCTTACTATGCTTGTTCAGTGAGGGGAAAATGTTACGTTGGATTAACACGCCTTTCGCGATAAGTTGTTAATGTCTGAGTTATAGTTCAGTTTTTCGTCTAGGGTTATACCGAGATATTTGACTTTGTTCTGCTGTTTTATGGTCTGGCCGTTGAACGTTACGTTTTGTCTCGATTTTCGTTTTGTCCTGTGTAAAGTGTACTAGAGTAGTGTTATTAGCGTTGATTTTGATTTTCTATCTGTCGTAGTACTTTTCGAGTTTATGAATGTGCTCTTGTATCTATGTATTTGTCTGCCTGTGTTGGATGGAGGGATTCTGCTATTACCGCGGTGTCGTCGGCGAAACTCCTTGCAGCAGCACGGCCGGGATGGGGAATTATTTGGATAGGGATTTTTCAACCCTGATTTGGAATGTTACCGGCGTGAAGTTAGCCTGAAAAGTTATCCTGTGAAATCGCCGAGTTCGCCCGAAGGCTCATTGGCGTGCACCCTCACATTGCTGTATGTGGGAAATACCTTGGAAGTAGTAGGGAATATTGAATGTTGAAGGTGATTTTCATTCGTGGTCCAGTGGTCAACTCTTCAAGTGAATTACAATCGTGATCATGCAGGAGCAATTAAACTTCGTTCTTTCGAATATACTGCAGAATGCCACCCAAACTCGACCTTGCAACAGAATAAAATTGCCAGAAAAAATCATATATACTTTGTTGTGATAATCTCTTAAAATGGGGACTAGGGGGTGAAAATCACCCTTATATGTGTTTTTTGCGCTTTTTCACCTGAAGTCGGTCTTGTATCAGAATGAAATTTTCCGGAAAGTTCTGCTATCGTATATCCATTCCTTTGATATGACCCAAAATTTCTTAAAATGGGGACTAGGGGGTGAAAATCACCCTTATATGTGTTTTTTGCGCTTTTTCACCTGAAGTCGGTCTTGTATCAGAATGAAATTTTCAGGAAAGTTCTGCTATCGTATATCCATTCCTTTGATATGACCCAAAACTCTTAAAATGGGGAGTAGTGGGTTTAAATCACCCTTATATGTGTTTTTTCCGCTTTTTCACAATAAGTCGGTCTTGTATCAGAATGAAATTTTCAGGAAAGTTCTGCTATCGTATATCCATTCCTTTGATATGACCCAAAATTTCTTAAAATGGGGACTAGGGGGTGAAAACCACCCTTATATGTGTTTTTTGCGCTTTTTCACCTGAAGTCGGTCTTGTATCATAATGAAATTTTCAGGAAAGGTCTGCTATCGTATATCCATTCCTTTGAAATGACCCAAAATTTCTTAAAATGGGAACTAGGGGGTGAAAATCACCCTTATATGTGTTTTTTGCGCTTTTTCACCTGAAGTTGGTCTTGTATCAGTAAGAAATTTCCAGGAAAGTTCTGCTATCGTATATCCAATATCCATTCCTTTGATATGACTCAAAATTTTTTAAAATGGGGACTAGGGGGTGAAAATCACCCTTATATGTGTTTTTTGCGCTTTTTCACCTGAAGTCGGTCTTGTATCAGAATGAAATTTTCAGGAACGTTCTGCTATCGTATATCCATTCCTTTGCTATGACCCAAAATTTCTTAAAATGGGGACTAGGGGGTGAGAATCACCCTTATATGTGTTTTTTGCGCTTTTTCACCTGAAGTCGGTCTTGTATCAGAATAAAATTTTCAGGAAAGTTCTGCTATCGTATATACATTCCTTTGATATGACTCAAAATTTCTTAAATAAGGGACAGGGGGTGAAAATCACCCTTATATGAGTTTTTTGCGCTTTTTCACCTTAAGTCGGTCTTGTATCAGAATGACATTTTCAGAAAAGTTTATTTGTGAATAAAAGTATCCGCGATTTTTTCAAAATTAATCTATATATGTCGATTTTTAAAAGATTTTCAGAAAAATAGTTATTAACATCGTAGGAAAAGACACATTTCTGAACTCCGTGTTATTAAGTAGTAATCTTCACAGTCGTCCAGGATTGTTAGACATTTCCTACGAGCTAAACTATGTACTATTGTTATGATACGAAATCCATTTCAGATGGAATATTGAAAATTAAAGATATAAGGGTGAATTATCATCTCCAAATTTGGAATTTAACAGATTTTGAGAGATATCGAAGGAATGGATTATACGATAGCAGAATTTCCTTAATATTTCATTCTGATACAAGACAGACTTCAGGTGAAAAAGTGCAAAAAAGCACATATAAGGGTGATTTTCACCCCCTAGTCCCCATTTTAAGAAATTTTGAGTCATATCAAAGGAATGGATATACGATAGCAGAACTTTTCTGGAAATATCATTCTGATACAAGACCGACTTCAGGTGAAAAAGCGCAAAAAAACACATATAAGGGTGATTTTCACCACCTAGTCCCCATTTTAAGAAATTTTAAGTCATATCAAAGGAATGGATATACGATAGCAGAACTTTCCTGAAAATTTCATTCTGATACAAGACCGACTTCAGGTGAAAAAGCGCAAAAAACACATATAAGGGTGATTTTCACCCCATAGTCCCCATTTTAAGAAATTTTGGGTCATATCAAAGGAATGGATATACGATAGCAGAACTTTCCTGAAAATTTCATTCTGATACAAGACCGACTTCAGGTGAAAAAGCGCAAAAAACACATATAAGGGTGATTTTCACCCCATAGTCCCCATTTTAAGAAATTTTGGGTCATATCAAAGGAATGGATATACGATAGCAGAACTTTCCTGAAATTTCATTCTGATACAAGACCGACTTCAGGTGAAAAAGCGCAAAAAACATATATAAGGGTGATTTTCACCCCCTAGTCCCCATTTTAAGAGATTATCACAACAAAGTATATATGATTTTTTCTGGCAATTTTATTCTGTTGCAAGGTCGAGTTTGGATGGCATTCTGCAGTATATTCGAAAGAACGAAGTTTAATTGCTCCTTCATGATCACGATTGTAATTCACTTGAAGAGTTGACCATTGGACCACGAATGAAAATATATTGTACTAGTAGCCGGAAGTTCCGAGTTCAATACCGAATAGAAGTTTACTAGTCAGGCTGTAGCGACCACCATTCACCGTTGATAAAAAATTAATGGTGTTATTGCGCCTAAGTTGGCGTAAGGACACATTTATAAACGCCACACTGAACACAACTGATTCACGTAACTCGCATAAGCTCTCCCCCTAAGAGCTTATCAGGGATCTCCTCAGAGGTGCGAATGTCTGTATAAACGTAATCATATCATCCAATAGTAATGAAATTTTTGCAGCGCCTTACCTTCAGTTCAAGAAATTAAATCAAATCATGTTTAGCCTTCAGGGAATTAACTTTTCATTAACGCCCTGTATATTGAATATCATTTTTAACCAGTCATTTCGCAGAAGAATACACCAAAATTTCCGAAAGACAAACTCAAAATGTAGCCCGAACGAGGAGGTAGGTTGCAATTAGTCGATAAATATTTTTCCTGTGGTTTGGTCATTGTTAAATAACTTAACGTACGAGATAAAATCGTCAGAAAGAAGATATTCATCACGACAATAACGAAAACGGGTCTTATGGACACAAAATTGTACTAAGCAATTCTGAATATTTTGTCCGAAATTGTTTTTACTTTTTCCGAAATAGCATTTACTTTTTCCGAAATTGGTTTTACTATTACCGAAATTGCTTTTACTTTATCCGAAATTGAACCTGAAAAGATAAAGAGATTAACATCTATATACCCTTATTCTTTGTGATAATTTCCATTGAGTTATTTATACAAGTTGCATTTCAAAGTGAACACGATTTTGTCTTTGAGTATCACATTCTACGGGCCCCGCCTATTGATCCCGGCGTTAGTTGCAGTCCAAATAAACGGGTCATGTAACAATTAACAATTACAAATAGCAAGTAAAAGTTATGTTATTTTTCATTGACAATATTCATGCAGACAAGTAACAATTATCAATTAACAAAGAACAAGTAGGAGAAGTTGGCCAACTTTTAACTTTCTACTTTAATATAGAACGAGATTTAGTACTCGTATAGGCAACTACGTATACCTTTTCAAGTTCAATTTCGGAAAAAGTGAAAGCAATTTCAGAATATGTAAAACCAATTTCGGAAAAAGTAAAAGCAATTTCGGAAAAAGCAAAACCAATTTCGGAAAAAGTAAATCTAATTTCGCGCGAAATATTCCGATTTACTCAGTACAATTTTGTGTCCATCAGACTCATTTTCGATATGTTCTTGATCAATATCTTCTTTCTTATGATTTTAACTCGTGTGTTAAGTGATATAAATACGACCAATCTCCAGGAAGAATATTTATGGACTAATTACAACTTTACTGGGAGTGGTTTAGGCATCTGGGCCTGGTGGTTCGGTTGCATTTTGAGTCAGTATTTCGGAAAAGTCCATGTATTAGCGAAATGACTTGTTGAACGTGAAGAAGGGGTGCGGATGCATTTCTTATTGTACTGGAGTCAATATTGCAATATATAGGGTGTTAATGAAAAGTTGGTCCTTTGAATGCTAAACTTGATTTTTGAAATAATTTGAATTCATTCCCTGAAGATAAGGCGCTTAAAGAATTTCTTCACCATCGGATGATATATTTATGATTATACTGACATTCCTAGGATTTCTGAAGAGACTCCTCATAAACTCTTAGGAGCTTGTGCGACTTGAAAGAATGAGTTGTGTTCTGTGTAGACTTTGTTACTATGACCTTGGGCCACCATAAGCACAGCGTTCTTATTTTTCCATCCAACAGTGAATGGGTGTCGCTAAGTGAAAATTTGTTTCGTAGATTGCACTCGGGGCCTTCGTTTCCTTGTCCAATATATGCAGGGTAGTAATCACATGTAAATGGAGATTTTAATGGAGTCGGTGCATATTTCTCGAGAATTTGTACTACCCAGATCTTCGAAATGCGTGTGCGTGTTTTTTCTGAAAACTTTGTTCGGCAGAGGTGTTCACAAAGTACCTTTGAACACATTATAAATAGCTCCCAGTGAGACTTTATTCGAACAAAAAAGAAAAAGCTAGTAAAATTTGTGGAGAAATATCAGCAAGTTTAGAACTATAATTATAATTCTAAAAATGCTAATTTTCCCTTGATGTTGGACTAGGAAACGGAGTACCGAGTTCACACCTGAAGCTAGTAAAGAAATTTCCTACTCATACGGTAGCGCCCAGCTACGTAAGATGACGTCAGATGGCGTAAGGGTACCAGTGACAAAGCCTACACAGAACACAATTGTTTCTCCTAACTCACACAGTCTCTTAAGATGAGGGGTCTCATACTCTCCTCAGATGTAACCAGTGTTGCCAGATATACAGATTTCTCCGTATTTATACAGATTTTCGATGTATGATACAGATTGCCTCCGAATACAGATTTTTATACAGAATTCTCTCATATTGATAAGAAATATTATTTTACACTTTAAGTTGATTTAGTTTAATAAATTATGAATTCTAAAATTGAACACGGTAGAAAATATAAAGAATATCGATATCTTGGCGTTTTGGTGGTTAAAATAGAGTTCAGAATACGTCGGGGAATCCCAGGATTTAGGTAGTTCCCACATATTTCGCACACGTTGCACTAGTTACTCGAGATTAGTCGAAATCCGACTTTGCTGACGATTTCAAAGGATTGTATAATTATTTTATCCTAAGTAAATTAATTTTGTTTCTGTACCTAACCACATACATCCTTTCCAAATAAGGTAGAGACAATTTTCATGCTCATGAGAGAACAATGAACAATATTATTTAATAATCATGATCTCCATTAATTACAAATATGTATTTCATTTGATTCTGCACTTAGCCATACGCCATACCTATTGGCTGTTGGCATTGCATTTTTAGAAAAATAAAAAAATGTTGAAGATGCTGACGTCATGAAAATTGAAATTAAACCACAGGTAAGATGTCAAATCTGCAAAAAAACGAAGTTTCTATGATCATACAGATTTTATACAGATTTCTGCTAATCAACTACAGATAAATGGCTTCGGCCATCTGGCAACACTGGATGTAACAGATGTAACGAAGTGATTTTTCGTTACTATAAATTTCCGTAAAATTGCATTATTCATATTCCCCTCCAGAAGAAATGATTATTATCAGTCGAACTATTCGAATTTCTTTCGATCCATTCAACAAAGAGTCCATCAGAGTCCTTAGAATTTAATTTATTCATTTTCCGTTCAGCGGAATGATAAATTATAACAGGTACTGCTTTGTATACCATATTTTAGTAGAGTTAACTCATACCGTCATGCCGATACATTTCAGTATCATGGATATACAGGATGGACCTTATTTCACTGTTTATTCTTGACAACATATAAATTCTAATTATTGCATTCATATTTTAGTACTGTCAACTTATACCGACACATTTCATTCATATTGATATACAGGGTGAATTATATTTTCGTAGTCAGTCACACCGGTGTCCGTTATTGAGTCACTTTCACAGGCACTGCTTTGTATATCACTTTTTGATAACTCCAATGCATTTCAGTAACATTGATATACAGGCTGGCCCCTGCATTTCTGTTCAATCATACTGCAGCCTATTGTTTGATTTAATTCTTGGACACTACTTTATATATCACATTATTTTACATTGCTTTTCACTCCGACTGATATACAGGGTGGGCGTTCTATCTCTGGACACTGGTGACTGTGAATTTCTATTTTTATCTGCTGGTACATTTTTACTGTTTTCAAATTCTCCTCATACCTCTCTACTCTGATACTGTATATAACTGTTTATCCTAATTTGGAAACTGTGTGAATATTGTGAATAAAGTTGTACATGTATGAGTTTTATTAATTATTATTGTGCAGTGTCAGAAACCCATTGCAACTGGCGCCCGAGTAAGTTCGGCTGCTCCATTCCAAAACACAGTAACTAACATTTTTTCAGAAAATGATATTTCTTAATATTTGGATATACTGTGTTTGGACGCATCTTTCAACCTAGCCCCTTTGCTGATAATTTCAATAGATTTAGAGATATGACATAACCACAACCCAGTATCTGCACAAATTTTCTCATCTTCACATTTCAAAACACAGCATCTGCTTTTCCCAGAGCAAAACACAGTATATACCAGATACTCTGTTTTGGCAATTTGAAAGACATGATCAGATTCTGCGATTCTGCTCCAGATTTAGTCGAGGAGTATGACAACAGCAATTTAGAGGATAGTATGTAGTAGATTCTTTGGTTGTAGTATTTCTAAACTATTGTAGTGTTTCTAAACTAATAAACGTTAGACATAATTTAACTGTTTGTTATCTTGAATTCTGTGAATTATAATAAACTGTTATTTATTCAAATTTTGATGCAGATACTCGGATTTGAAACCAGCAAAAATGTTTCATATTCAATACCAAAACCAAGCATGTGCCAAATCTAAAGTAACAACTAAAGATATGTACAATTTGATTATGTAGAAAAAATTATACGACGAACTGTAACACGTAACCGTAAAATAAAAAAAATTGCATTAAAATCGTCTCAGGGCCAAACAAAAACACTAAATCTCGTTTCCCACACAATTCCATTATTTTCACATACTGTGTTTTGGAATGGAGCAGCCGAGTTGTGGAAAGTAAGTTATACTGCTCCGGAGAAAAGGTCGTCACACGGAAGACCTATGAGTGTCATTATAATCATAAACATATCATTACATGGTAATGAAACATTCACAGCGCCTGATCTTCAGTCTGAGAAATGGATTGAAATCTATTCTTTCCAGTATTTATATGCTTACTAGCCTGCATATATTGGACTAGGAAACGGAGGTTCCGAGTTCAACCCCAAGTCTAGGAAAGAAATTTCTTACCCATGACGGTAGCGACCACCATTCACTTTTGGGTCGATAATTAACACAGTAACAAAGCCTACACATAACACAACTGTTTCTCCTAATTCGCACAAGCTCTTGAAGGCTTTGGAGGGGTATCCTCAGAAAACCTAGGAGTGCCCAGTATAATCATAATAATCATATCATCCCATCTCAATGAAATTTTTTAAGCGCCTTATCTTCAGGGAATGGATTCGAATTATTTTAGAAATCAAGCATTCAAGGGAACAACTTTTATTAACACCCGTTATATTGTAATGTTGACTCCAATACAATGAGAAATGCATCCGCACCATTTATTTAGGTCTACCAAGTCATTTCGCTAAGAAATACACCGAAATTTCCGAAACACTGACTCAACAAGCACTGACGTGAAGTAAGGAGCTTTTGCGCTTATGTTCTTTTGTGATTAATAGTGTCCAATGAGAATAGACCATAGAACATCCGCTCCTGACTTCACATCAGTGCTTGAACCAATTTTATTTTTTTCGTAATTTTTAAAAAAATTTTCTAGGGGTACGGTTCTCACAAAATTTTACACACGTCTTCATGTCGAAATTCTACAACTAGTTATCAAGCTTCAATTCGATCGAATCTAGATTTTTTTAGTTATAGAGGAAATAATATTCCAGGTGGGTATAACTCCAAACCCGTTGGACCGATTATGCTCAAAAAATAACTTATCCCTCCCATTCAGGATGCGCAAGCTCCCTGAAAATTGCAAGTTCCTATCCCCTTCCGTTCGAAAGTTTTCGAGGTAAAGGTCACCCATCCAGCTACTGAACTCACACAAGGCTGCTTGGATCTCCCACAATATAGATCCGATCGTGTTCAAACTTGGAACTTGGCAGTAGAATTATGTTCTGAAGGCTCTCGCAAAATTTCAGCGATGTCAGACAAATTGTTTCTGATATATAGAAGTTTTTTTCAATGATTTTTTAAAAATATTCTAGTGATACGATCGTCACGAAATTTCGCAAAAATTGTCGCGTAGGCATTCTACAACTAATACATGTTTGAATTGGATCGGTTTTGTATTTGTCGAGTAATTGAGGAAATAACAACCAAATTTCAGATGGGTATAACTCCAAAATTGTTCTACCGATCATTCCTATAAGCAATCTAAAATGTCGCATTCAGACAGTCGCTATCTCTCTCCGTTTTCAGGTTATCGTGACATAAATAATATTTTTGATAATTCTTTTAAAATTTTGTAGTGATACGATTCTCACAAAATTTTACAAACGTCCTTAGATATGTATTCTAACTACTTACCAAGTTTCAATTCGATCGGATCTGTATTGGTTCGAAACAAAACTATTACTCGGAAACCATTGGGCCGATTATGCCCATTAACGAACTTGTCCGTCGGATCGGTACGCGCCACCTACTCTGAAAATTTCAAGTCGCTATGTCTTTCTGTTCTCAAGTTATCGCGGCAACGGACGGCCGGACAGAATCAAATTTGTCCTCGAATTCTTCATCAGGTAGTCGAACCCAATCGTTTGAGAGCATTTTCGCAAAAAATCCGAAAATGACAGGCATTTAGTCAAAATGATAACGCGATGTTCCTCAGAACATACGCGCAAAAATGCAAACCGAACCACCAGACCCAAATGCCACCACCACACCGAAAGTGTAAATTGCAATTTAGTAGATAAATATTTTCCCTGGAATTCAGTCGTACTAAAATCACTCAACGTACTAGTTAAAGAACATATTGATCACGAACATATCAAAAATGAGTCTGATGGACACAAATTACTGAGTCAATCTGAATACTGTGTCCGAAATTGGATTCACTTTTTCCGAAATTGGTTTTACTTTTTCGAAATTGGTTTTACTGATTAGTCATTCTTGAATCACTTAACGTACGAGTTAAAATCATAAGAAAGAAGAAGTTCATTATGGACATCCCAAAAATGAGTCTGATGGACACAAATATGTATGTAAATCTGAATATTTTGTTCGAAATTGGTTTTGACAAATCATATCTCCGAAAGTATTGCTTTCTCAGAGTTGGGAATATTATCAATGGATTATTATGATAGAACTGCATCATAAAGGAAATGTAATTCAATTACTAGTTTATTTATCAAGATTAAATGAGCAATGTCCAATGCTTCAAAAATTATCATTTAAAATAATAAGGAAAGTATCATCGAAATGTCTAGCAGATTGTCCATTTATTCCTGATATTTGAGTAGTTAGTGGATTACGAACAAATTATTTTAATAGTTCATAATTTAATAGGTCATACCTCTAACACATTCATTATGTATTATGAACTTTAACTCAAGAGAAAATATTTGATACACAAATGTAGATCCATATTTCAGCATTTTTTTGCTAGCAACATTACGAAATACTGTATATAGTCTATATAGGAACATGTCTTACTACTTAGGGAATTAAAAGGTAATATTACCCTCAGTGGCCAACGAACAGTAATTGGTTTTGATGATTCCATTATGTTCTTCTTTCCTATTGTCTTCATAAAATACATCATTAAAATGATCCAATTCTAAATCTTCTGAAACAATTATTCAATATGCAACTAGTCAATATTATTTTCGGTTACAAAACAGTCTTGTATACAGGGTCCTGCAATAGTGCGTTAGGCTTTCATAGCTGCCAAACCAGACGTTTTAGAAATTTAGTTGAAAAGCATATCCTATGTAATTTCAATTCTGCATCTCAGGAATTTATTTTCTAATATACAGGGTGTTCCCAAATAATATTGTTCAACAAATTAGTGATCTTTTAAATGGAACAGCACTTATATTTTCGCATATTATGAATGCTCTTCAATACCTCTATCATGATGCAAAATATTAGGGATATTTTTCCAACGGTACGCATCTTATTCAGAAAAAACTGCAAAATTTCTACGAAACAGTAGTTCGGTGAAAGCCCTCTACCAATTTCCAGAAGCCATAGAATCATAAATTTGATCAGAATTTCTTTTAACTTGAGAATTAGCCTAGTCATCGTTCCTAAATTATCAACCTTTTTTATACAGGGTGTCCGTTATCAATGTCCAAATATGAAGAATTTCAAATTGTTTTTTCTCGATTTTTTCGAATGTAACACCCTGTATTTTTTCCATGATGATGTACACAGTGTAAAACCTTACATTTTTTAAGAAGTAACCTTAGGATTATTTTCACTCCTGTGTCCAGCAGACACGAAAAATGACATTTCAACCAAAAATTTCAGGAATAATGAACATAATAACTAACGGATATTTTAAATGAGTCACACAATGAAACCAAACTGAATGAACAATTTTTGAAAAACTTCAAAACCCTTCCAAAATCATAATCCTTGAAGTTCAACATGAAATGATAATGTTTGTCCGAATAAGTAACACATACATAGGTATTATTGGTAACATGTGTATTCTAACGATTACAGAGTTTTATCGGCATCCAAAAAAATTATTATTCATTAAATGGTTCATATAGTTTTCATGTCGCAGCAGTGCCACAGAAACTGTTATGAAGTACATCGATTATTATTATTGATCAAAATATTGTTATCCAGAGCTCAAAGTTATTTCCAAGTACAATTAATTGAGATGAATTTTGGTAAAGATGAAATGGTTGAAATGATATTCATGTTGGGACAGTGCCACAGAAACTGTTTATTAGCCAGTAGATCCTATGCTGTCGAATATCCCGAAAGAAGACATCCACATGAATCGAGTTTTCGGAGGCTTTTAAACAGATTTGTAGAGACAGGAGATGTCAAGTATAAAAAAGAAGAGAGGATAAAATCGGCCACTAACGAGGACAAGGAGCTCGAGGCTTTACTGCATGTAACTGAAAATCCACACACAAGCCAAAGGGAGCTTGGGTTAGCCTGTAGTATAAGTGAGCGTTCAATTCAAAGAATCCTCAAAAAAAACCGTCTGAATTTCTGTAACTGGGCAAGTTTTCAAATTGAACAGAACCCTACATTTTTTGAATTTGTTTTATTCAGTGATGAAGCAACCTTCCACAATTCCGGAGCCGTCAATAGGCACAATTTTCATTATTACTCTGTAGAAAATCCAAGAATTATAAGGGAAATAGACAATCAACACAGGTGGTCATTGAATGTCTGGGGAGCAATAATCGGCAATCATGTGATAGGCCCTCATTTTTTCGAGGGAAATTTAGATGGAGCTGCATATTTTACTTTCATTCAGAACATTCTTCCCGGAATGTTAGCAGTGTTACCTACGGAAATACGGAATGAAATATGGTTTCAGTATGATGGAGCACCCGCTCATTATTCTCGTCCTGTGAGGGATTTACTGGACCAACAGTTTCCAAATAGATGGATTGGTAGGGGCGGACCGACAAGATGGCCTGCTAGATCACCGGATCTCACCAAAATAGATTTTTTTTGTGCGAATACATAAAGGGAATCGTGTATGATGAAGTTCCAACAACAGCTTCTAATATGCGAGAGAGGATTGTGACTGCTTTCCGAAGCATTACTCCAGCCATGCTGAGGAGGGTTAGTGGGGCATTCAACGATCGGATCGCTTTGTGTTCCAGAGAAGGCGGACGGCACTTTGAACATCTCTTGGATCATTGACACAATTTTTATTTGTCTTTTTCAAAGCCCGTTTGTTTTTGGCGCTCTAGTTCCTCGGAACTGAGTGCTTATCAATTTGCCCAAATGTCTGTAATTTTCGAATATTTCGATGAAAATGGTCTTAAACGATTTGGTTCGACTCACTGATCAAGAATCCGTGGTCGAAATTCATTCTGTCCGGCCGGTCCGGCCGTAGGCACGATAACTCTCGAACGGAATGAGCTAGAGAGTTGAAATTTTCAGAGTTGGTTTGGGGGATAAATATCTCGGCTAAGTTCGTTATTGGGCAAAATCGGACAGATGGTTTCGGACGTAAATATTGAAAGCATAATTCTGTAGTTCGAGAGAGGAGAAAATTTGGTGAACGTAGATCAGGAAATTTTTGTTCGATTACAAGGTAATTTTTTATTATTACTTATCTTCTTTCATACATGTTTTATGGAATACCTACTATTTGTAGGTACTTTAAACCTGTTTTGGGCAATTGTCATACGAAACTTGTTTTTTTGGCGCTCTAGTTCCTCGGAACAGAGTGCTTATCAATTTGCCCAAGTGTCTGTAATTTTGGAATTTTTGGCTGAAAATGGTCTCAAACGATTTGGTTCGACTCACTGATCAAGAATCCGAGTGCGAAATCGATTCTGTCCGGCCGGCCGACCGGCCGTAGGCACGATAACTCTCGAACGAAAGGAGTTAGCGGATTGAAAATTCCAAGGTGGTTTTGGAGCGTTAATATCTCGGACAAGTTCGTTCGATCTATCTGAAATTTAGCATCAAATTGTAGAATCATGACCTTTATACGCATGTGAAGTTTTGTATTGACCAGATTACCGCAAAGTGTAAAAAAAAATTTGAATATTTAAAAAAAGTTTTTCCACAATAACTCTCGAACGGAATGAGCTAGGTAGTTGAAATTTTCAGAGTAGGTTAGGGAGATGAATATCTCGGTTAAGTTCGTTATTGGGCAAAATTGGCCAGATTTAATTCGATTTCTTCCATGGTGCATTTCTCATTCTCATGATTGCTCATTTAATCTTGATAAATAAACTATTATTTGAATTGAATTTCCTTTATGATGCAGCTCTATCATATGTACCTATACATTGATATAATTCCCAACTCAGAGAAACCAATACTTTCGGAGATATAATTTGTCTGTTTGAACTAGAGCGCCAGAAAGCTCCTGTCCACAGGGCTTGAACCCATTTTTATATCCAATATTTGAATACAATTTTCCGTACTGATTTCATTTTTCGTACCTGCTGGACGCAGGAGTGAAAATAGCCCTTTGATTACTTCTGAAAAAATGTAAGGTTTTAAACTGTGTACATCATCATGGAAAAAAATACAGGGTGTTACATTCGAAAAAATCGAGAAAAAACAATTTGAAATTCTTCATATTTGAACATTGATAACGGACAACCTGTATAAGAGAGGTTGATCATTTAGGAACGATGACTAGGCAAATTCTTGAGTTAAAAGAAATCCTGATCAAATTCATGTTTCGGCTTTTACCGAACTACTGTTTCGTCGAAATTTTGGAGTTTTTTCTTAATAAGATCCGTACTGTTGGAAAAATATCCCTAATATTTTGCATCATGGTAGAGGTATTGAAGAGCATTGAAAATATGCAAAAATTAATAATTTGATAAATAATTTTATTTGAGAACACCATGTATATCATAAAATAATTTCCTGAGATGCAGAATTGCAAGTAGGTACAAAGGGAATGCTTTTCAACTAAATTCCTAAAACGTCTGGTTTCGCAGCTATAGAAGCTTAACGCACTATTGCAGGACCCTGAGTATTCACAAATTCAAAAATCGGATACTTGTTTTCCAGCGGTAAATATTTTCAAACTACGAATTGATATGTCTCTAATAGCTAGATAAGATGACATTTATGAATAGTGAACACAGACAGATTCTGTGTTCACATTCTGTGAATACATAGAACTTACGACGTATTATTGAAATTTTGAAAAATCATATCTACGTAAGTATTAGGTTGTTAGAGTTGAAAATTACAACAATGGATTCTTATGATGAAATTTCATTTTAAAAAATTGAATTCAAAAGTGTAATGTAAAAAAAATAATTTTTTCGTTACTCCGAAACTATTAAGCCGATTTTGGCCAAAAACGAAATTAACCGAGATACTTATCTCTCAAACCTACTCTGAAAATTTCAACTGTCTAGCTCATTTTGTTAGAGAGTTATCGTGTTAACCAGCTGGGCGGACATAATCGATTTTGACCACGGATTCTTGATCAGTGAGTCGAACCAAATCGTTTAAGACCATTTTCATAAAAAAATTCGAAAATTACAGACATTTGGGCAAATTGATAAACACTCTGTTCCGAGGAACAAGAGCGGCAAAAGTATAGTATCATACAATCAAACACTAATTGGCACTAGGGAAGAAAATGAGGAGAAATAAGATTTAATTTACAGAAAACATTTTATTCAATTATAATTGTAAGTAAATAAAGCATATTTGAATCAGCTACATTTGATCATAGCGGCATTTTTTTTGGAACGGTATTTATAGCTTTGTATTGATTATATGAGCAAAAGGATCTTTCTCTGGTTCACCCTTAGGAGCAATAGTTTTATCGCCGGATACAGGATGGCTCACTCTACCATGGAACAATACAATTGCATTATGTCTCAAAATTACAATGAATGGATGGTCTGCCAAAAAGTATGTGGGCAGAGCGATACTATCGAGGATGAACTCCAGTCCTGCAAATCAAAATTACTTATATTGAGTCGAAAACAAATATTTCATGAATAATAAGATAATCATGATAGAACTTTTATAGAAACTGTTCAATTGATCAAACGAATTTATGGTGATGGGTGTTTTTGCCGTAGCAGAGTCCTTGTCACCTGGTCAGGCGTGTCATATTTGGCCAGAATATCGTGAAGAAGAAAGTTGGTGCTTGTTACAAAAAATCGCTCTGAATCAACGACACTCGCTGTATACGTGTGGTTAAGCATCGTCTGGTTTCTATCTATTCAGAGAATGCATTTGGAGACGAAAGGAAAGAGTTTTGCCCACGTGGACTCCGAAAAGCTTGCACTGGAATTCTAAGATTGATTTATACGATTGTTGCATCAAGTTTCATGTATTTGTATTCTAGTTTGGTTTAGTACATGGTGCGGCAGAACCAGTTGAGCAGTTTTGAAGAATTATAAAAGAAGAAGCCAGGGTATATATGAAACAATTGTTTTTGCGCGATGTTCTAGGGAACAACGCGTTATCATTTTGCTCAAATGTCTGTAATTTTCGAATTTTTCGCCGAAAATGGTCTCGAAACGATTGGGTTCGACTCAGTTACTTCTCCTCTGCGCATGAGCAATCTACTCGCGCCTGAAAGTGCCCCCAAAATAACACTCCTTACAATAAACTCCGATTCTCCAACACTAGTTGTTCAGGGGATTTCGCATCTTGAATCCACGCATGCGCAGACCCTCGCCAGGGGATTCTATGGAGGAATAGCATCCTCCACCCCAAAACCCCAATCCTCTCTGACGAAAACTCCAGCAGTTAAATCACTTCTCATCCGCGCATGCGCCTAACGAAAAATGCCCGGAAGGGGCAGCATGAAGTTAAAAAAAAAACAGGTTTCGAAATTTCAAGCAAAATATTCCGCAAAATATTAGTAATAATTTTTTTTTTCTTTGTCATGTGATCCTCACCAAATTTTGCAAAAGTGTTTGCTTCGGTCTTTTGCATCTAACTACAAAGTTTCAATTCAATCAGATCAGTATTTCCCGAGTTATCGTGGAAACAAAATTTTAAAATTTTTGATTCTTATTTTGCCATTTTATGGCCATCCGGTCAGAACAAAACTTTGCAGGCATATAAAGGTCATGATTCTACAATTTTATGCCAAATTTCATATTGATCGAGTGATCGGTTACGGAAATATTCATGAAAAACGTTTTTTCTAAAACGGCCTTAACTATGAAACCGCTTGGTGGATTTTGCCCGTTAAAGAACTCGTCCGAGATATTTACGCTCCAAACCTACCCAGCAAATTCAATCCTCTAACTCCTTTCGTTCGAGAGTTATCGTGCTAACCGCCGGACCGGACGGACAAAATTGAATTTAAATCGTTTGAGACCATTTTCGAAAAAAAAAATGGAAAAATACAGACATTTGGCGATTTCCAATGACACGCTCGGAGGGCTCGAAATCGATCTCATCTCTCATGCATCTGACCAAATGAACCGAAAATATCTGTCAAATATAACACCGAGTGATCCGAGCGTGTCAATGCAAATCGCCAATTGTGGCAAAAAGATAGCACGCTGTTCCTTGCGGTACGCGCGCGCAAAAACCGTTACTTCCTGTCAATAAATATTATCTATAGCCTGAAGTTGTGTGGCAAATGCAATCTTGAACTACGTGGTCATAATGAGTCGGAAAACTCGATTAAAAACACAAGAGAGCGAGAACCAGATCGGTTGCTTACGTAGGTACTTTAAATTTAATATATAAATTCCATTCACTTTTATAAAGTCTCCCGGTTGGCCATGATTTAGGTGTATCACGTTTTTGTAACTAAAACAAAGGCAGGTTGGCACTTCCGAAATATCGTCAATGTCAAAACAATTCTCTGAGACGTTGCCAATTTGTACTCTCAACAGTCTCAACAATCAACATAATGTTCCATCTTAGACATGATATTATCTCCATACCATTATCTTCGAATAATAAAGAACTCTTCGCTTCGAAATTGAAAATGCCGAAAGCAGTTTTAAAGAAGCAGAGGCAAGATAAAGTACACATCAGGAAGTGCTATAAAGAACTGAAATCTGCAATAGGAAAACTTCATACTGTCTTAGGACATGTTGAACTCTCGAATGAAGTTATTTAGTTTCCTATCCTATCACTATCCTTTTATGGAGGTTTAACAGTGACTACTACATTTTTAAACACGAGTATTTCAAGTTGTGCAACAAGGTATTTAAATGTCTTCTGTAGGCATATTTCTTGAGAATTTCGAAAAGTGGGGAATTCCATAGGTACGTCTGTTCGTTTAGAAGTTCTGTCAGGATATTCAGGTACTTTTATTCATTCAACTATCACAAAGTAACGGACTACTGTTTCCATTATTTTTCATTAAAATTTCAACACCTTATTCTTGATTTCCGTGCAAGAAAATAGAATAACTGAATCTTCCAAACAGTCTATATACGTGAAATATTACAATAGTAGGTAAGAACAGATGACTAATTTTCTTCAACAGTCGCCAGGTCTGCGGAATTGTTGGATTCACATATCTTCTCAAATTCATTATTTTTCCCACGAAAATTCACATTGTGAAAAATACGTAATTACTACTACTTATATGTAGAGAGGACAACGTTGCGTAGTTGTCTGACAGGAAAATGAGCATAACCTAACATTTTCAAAATATACACGGTGAAATGTGTCAAACTTTCATGGCCAACCGGGAGACTTTATAAAAGTGAATAAAGTATAGTAGGTCCTTCGTTTGCATAGAAAGTGTAGCACTTTCCTACACTCGGTGTAATTTACACTCGATATCAGTATTCGTTTGCTTATCGGATTTACACCAGTGTACACGAAGTGTAGTTTATCTGCACCTGGTCGAAAGGAGGTGTGAAATGCACTCAAAACAGAATGTAGGGTTATGGTTAATGTTACGGCAAAAAGAAGGCGCCAATTAATGACTTGTTATGAAAATATTTGTTGTCTGGGAGCTTTGATCTCTTCTTTAAAATAGGTATTATCAAATTTAAAATTTGCAATAAGGTCAGGAGGATGAATTTACTGTTAATTTTTTTGAAAAAGCCGTCAGGAAAAGGATATTACTATACAGTATGGGATTTATATCCATCAGATTGATGGCTGAACAAAAATAATAACCAATGTTTTTGACGTTTGATAAACAAACCTTATTTCAGTTTATTTTTCATTCATTTGCGTTACTGCACTGAAAATCAGCTGATTCAGAGTGCAGTGTATTACACTACACCAAGAAACAGACGAAAGAACCTTATGTCGTATGGTTTGGATTCAACTTTTTGTGAAATATGTAAAGTTTTGTTTATATTGATATTGATGCCAATGACAACCGCAGAAACTGAAAGATGTTTCTCTACTTTATAATTCACCAAGGCCTAAGGAATACAAGGTCGGAAGAAAGATTGACGGCGCTCGCAATGTTCCCATCGAACAAAATTTATTTAAAGACATTCCTGACTTCAACGAAAAGGTGATCGAGAAGTTTACATGCGACAAAAACATAAGGATTGAGTTTAATTTTTAGAAGTAGGCATTTGCTAATTACCTCTATAATGTATATAATTTTTTGCGCGTATGTTCTGGGGAACATCGCGTTATAGTTTTGCCCAAATGTCTGTAACTTTCGAATTTTTTGACGAAAATGGTCTCAAACGATTTAGTTCGACTCCCCAATGAAGAATTCGAGGTCAAATTTGATTCTGTCCGTCCGGCCGGCCGTTGCCATGATAACTTGAGAAAGAAAAGAGCTAGCGACTTGAAATATTCAGGGTGGGTGGCGCATCCCAATACGACGGACAAGTTCGTTAATGGGCATAATCGGCCCAGTGGTTTCCGAGTAATAATTTTGTTTTCAACTAATATAAATCCGATCGAATTGAAACTTGGTGAGTAGTTGTAGAATATGAACCTAAGCACGTTCGTGAAATTTTATGCGAATCGTATGGCTAGAAAATTAAAAAAAAATTATTAAAAAATATTTTTGTTGTCACGATAACTTGAGAACAGAAAGAGATAGCGGCTTGAACCATACCCCTAGAAAATTTGAAAAAAATTACGAAAAAAAAATTTTAAGAGCCGTACTATTAGAAAATTTAAAAAAATCACGAAAAAAAATTGGTTCAAGCACTGACGTGAAGTCAGAAGCTTTTGCGCGTATGTTCTATTGTCCATTCTTCTGTATTGGACACCCTTAATCGAATTTACCATGGTAAATTCTGTCCATTCTCCTGTATTGGACACTTAATTCGAATTTACCATGGTAAATTCGAATTAAGTGTCCAATACAGGAGAATGGACAACATAATTTACCATGGTAAATTCGATTAAGGGTGTCCAATACAGAAGAATGGACAATAGAACATACGCGCAAAAGCTTCTGACTTCACGTCAGTGCTTGAACCAATTTTTTTTCGTGTTTTTTTTAAATTTTCTAATAGTACGGCTCTTAAAATTTTTTTTTTCGTAATTTTTCTCAAATTTTCTAGGGGTATGGTTCCTACAAAATTTTAAACACATCTTCATGTTGATTTTCTACTACTAGTTACCAAGCTTCAATTCGATCGAATATCTATTTTTTGAGTTATCAAGGAAATAATATTCCAGGTGGGTATAACTCGGAAACCGTTAGACCGATTATGCCCAAAAACGAACTCAACTGTCCCTATCGGATACGCAACCTACCCTGAAAACTGCAAGTCCATATCTGCTTTCGTTCGAAAGTTATCGAGGCAACGGTCACCCATCTACTGAACTCACTGAACGCATTTTTCGTTGTGCGCATGCGCAGATGAGAAGTCATTTAACTGCTGTAGTTTTCGTCAGAGAGGATTGGGGTTTTGGGGTGGCGGATGCTATTCCTCCATAGAATCCAGATCCCCGATGAGGGTCTGCGCATGCGTAGATTAAAGATGCGATATCTCCCGAACCACTAGTGTTGGAGAATCGGAGTTTTTTGTAAGGTGTGTTATTTTGAGAGGACTTTTAGCCGCGAGTAGATTGCGCACGCGCAGAAGAGAAGTGACTGTTTTTTAATTGGATGGGTTATGTTGGGAGTGCTGAGTCGATATTGTGAGGTTTTAAAAGAATATTCATAGCAATTCAGTTCAAATACAAGTCAGTTGGGGGATGTAGCGTTGTTTCCGAGTTAAAGTGTTCGTACCGTGGCCCTGGGGCTAATTTTGAAATTGATGTTACCCCTTACAGGCATTTTTCGTTATGCGCATGAGCAGACCATCAGTGATTTAACTGGTGGTGTTTTCGTCAGAGAAGATTGGGGTTTTGGGGTGGCGGATGCTATTCCTCCATAGAATCCCCTGTTGAGGGTCTGCGCATGCGTGGATTAAAGATGTGATATCTCCTGAACCACTAGTGTTGTAGAAACGGAGTTTTTTGTAAGGTGTGTGATGTCGAGAGGACTTTTAGCCTCAAGTAGATTGCGCATGCGCAGAAGAGAAGTGACTGCTTTTGGGTTGTATGGGTTATGTTGGGAGTGCTGAGCCGATATTGTGAGGTTTCAAAAGAAAATTCATGGCAATTCAGTGCAAGGACAAGTCAGTTTGGGGGATGTAGCGTTGTTTCCGAGTTAGAGTGTCCATACCGTGGCCCTGGGGCTAATTTCGAAATTGATGTTACCCCTTACGGGCATTTTTCGTTATGCGCATGAGCAGACCATCAGTAATTTAACTGCTGGTGCTTTCGTCAGAGAGGATTGGGATTTTGGGCTGGCGAATGCTATTCCTCTATAGAATCCCCTGGTGAGGGTCTGCGCATGCGTGGATTGAAGAAGCGATATCTCCTGAACCACTAGTGTTGGAGAATTGGAGTTTTTTTGTGAGGTGTGTAATTTTGGGAGGACTTGCAGCCACGAGTATATTGCGCATGCGCAGACGAGAAGTGAATGGTTTTGGGTTGTTTGGGTTATGTTGGGAGTAATGAGCCGATATTGTGAGGTTTTAAAAGAATATTCATGTCAATTCAGTGCACGGACACAAGTCAGTTTGGGGGAAATAGCGTTGTTTCTGAGTTGAAATGTCTGTATGGTAGCCCTGAGGCGAATTTATAAATAACTAGATTCGGTAGATCTATATTAAAATACGTTCGGATTTGGAGAAGAGGCAATTGCGTTCCTAACAGAGGTCCCACAACCGCAATTTTTTTTGATCTACGGAAAAGCTAACAGCCAAACTGTATTGATAGCTATATTTGTTAAAGGAACTTGAAAAAAAAAAGCACTGACGTGAACTCAGTACTCTTTGGCGCGCGTGTTCACGGTGGCTAATTTGAATTGAATGATGAGTACTTCAAGCTCAGTGGATAGAGCGAGCCGAAGATCTACCCAAAGGATAGTGGACACCATTCACTGTCGGTTCAAAAATTAACAGTGCTGTATCTAAGCTGCCATCAGGAAAGAGTAACAAAGTTGGAAAAGAACACAACTGACCCTCCTTAGTCGCACAAGCTCCTAGAAGATTTGGGAGGGTCAGTATAATCCTAATCATGTTTATAGCACGCGCGCAAAACCAGAGTGACTTAACAATGAAAGAAAAAGTGTAAAAAGTCAATCTGCTTTGGCGCGCGTGCTATAATCATGATTAGGATTATACTGACCCTCCCAAATCTTCTAGGAGCTTGTGCGACTAAGGAGGGTCAGTTGTGTTCTTTTCCAACTTTGTTACTCTTTCCTGATGGCAGCTTAGATACAGCACTGTTAATTTTTGAACCGACAGTGAATGGTGTCCACTATCCTTTGGGTAGATCTTCGGCTCGCTCTATCCACTGAGCTTGAAGTACTCATCATTCAATTCAAATTAGCCACCGTGAACACGCGCGCCAAAGAGTACTGAGTTCAAGTCAGTGCTTTTTTTTTAATGTTCAAAATCAACATTAAAATCGTGAATTCAGTTATCATCAACTTCTCATGCATTAATAATATTTGGATATTATACCGCAATTTCAATTGAGCAAGCCCTGAGCAGTAATCCAATTGTAAGAATTGTTGTATATTTCAATAAACTAATCGGATTCTATTCAACAGGCAAAATCTACAGATTTATCAACAACGCAACATACTGGTTTCATGCATCGAGATTGAATTTGTTAAATTATGATTACAATTTCGCTATGAAAATCGTGAAATAATAATCAGTGATACATTTCTTCAAGAATTCTATCTATGGCGAACTGTCCAGCTTGTGCAAAAATGTACTTCAATTTCAAATGAAACAATTCAATACAACGTATGATAATCCCCAAGAATCTCATTATTATATCGATTAATTTGAAAAATCGAAAACCATCAGAAAATGGGTACGTAGAATACCTACTATGAAATGCCTGATAGTAGGAAGTGAGCTATTATACGGTATCCATGAACGTCTGTGGAGAAATATCGTGTTTTTCGGCATAAATACTTCAGATGTTTGATGATAAACGTATGCATGGGTTTTGGATCGCATTCTCTTTATTAACAGGTCATTTTTTCTGAATATGATCATCCTCAGACGAAGGTTACACGGTCAGTCTGGTATCATTCTCGCATCAGTATTACCATCAATCCGGCTCATCAGTCCATCAGTCTACGCATATAGAACCAATTTCCCATCAATCTAAGATATTCTTTTAACAAGCAGCTCTTCTTCTGTTGAAACATTGGAAGATAATGGAAGAGATCACTTAAGTCAGTATATTAGCTCAATTTGAAATTTTGTAGGTTATAATTTTCCCTCTCGCCATTAAGTGAGACAAGTAAGCCGGACACAGAGCAGTCTTAGTTCTCTCAGATCTCTTACTTCATGTTATGTACCGAAATATAAGAAATTTGTGAGAGAAACCAATTTCGGAACAAGCTTCTGAGATTTTTCTCACTCCGCTCACATTTCGGAATACAAATTTAATGTTCTTACAAATAACCTCCAAAGTAATATGTGGACAGAATATTGTGGGTTTCTTTCTGAAAAGTAAGATATATTTTCGCATGATTACTACCTACCGCGTAATCTTAAAATCTTATTCGGATCTTACCGTTCAGATATCTCTTCCTTCGTTTGGTATTCCTTCGGGAATGGATTGGTCTGAATAACTGGCCAAATATCATCTAATATGTTGTTAAACCGATAGAGAATCCATGATTTAACCATCTACAAGCGAATCTACTTGTTATTCGAATATATTCGAACCATAGACATAGAATAATATGGACTGGTTCTGAGAAAGAGACCATTGATATCAGCATTAAAAAGAGATAGAATACTTCAAGGCAAAACCAGAGACAATGGTTATATTCCGTAAATCAACCAAACCAACCAAAGCAACCAAGACTGGTTTGGCAGCGGTTATCTTCTGGTTGTTTCGGTTGAAATTTATTTACGGAACGGAATACGGTTACTAAGTGCATAGACCAGCAGTGATATTTTAGGTTCATCTTCCGTTATCTGTGGTTCAACTTTCGAATAGAATAACAATAATAATAACAAACTTTCACTTGAATTACCGGCTGCTGGTATTATTTCAATCTTTTTTAAAAACAATATTTTTAATATGACAGATCAAAACGCAGCTTTATTACCTCGTTGAATGAATCCATCACAGTTTACAGTTTGTTCAATATAATCAAAACGAATAAAAATGACCAGAAATAACCTTACAATTGTGAAATCATGAAATATAAAATGTCCTTTAATTAACCTAAATCCCAAAATAAAAATCAAAGAAATTCACAAGTTTTATTTTCTATTTCTATGTAACAAACCAAAGCAACCAAAGAAATGCCTAATATGTCTTCGACCAGAAACGACTATTGTTGTGTGCCTCAATGCAATTCATGGGCGAAAAAAATGCCAAAATGTATAGGTTTGAGTTTTCACTTCTTACCTCCGGAAAACCAAATATAAATATTGGAAGAGTACTTAACCTGGACCTACATCCAGATAATCTTTATTATACCTCAAACATTACACTTATTGTTAATAATTCTTTTCACATAATATATATGTATCATATTTTGAAAAAATCATTTCAATTATTGGTAACTGTTTTACAAAAGCTTTATCTGGTTCAATTTGACACTATATTCTCATAAATAAACTAGAACATCATGCACCTGAACTTTAATTAATACATCAGTAATATATTTACACCTCCTCCGTGCTCCGATTTTACAAGAATATACCATACCTTCTATTTTAAGTTTACCATTCTCCACATTAATGGGCCATCAATTTTATGTGGTACTGAATTAAGGGCACTACTTTGTAAACATAAAGAACAAATATCTATAAAACTGGGACCAAAATTTGTTTTGTCACACACGATTACATGATCTACATTTAGAACCTCTTCTCCTTCTACAAGGACTCTAGAATTAGAAGTTGAAGCTCCTATGTACTCCAGAAATTCTGAGTCCCTTCCTAATCATTCGCAAATAGTAACTGAAAGAACTTTTAATTATAATGGAAGTTTGACAAACATATATGAATATACTTACTGGTTGTAGTCTTTATATCAATCAAGTGCCATAAAATTAGTTATATGATGATCAATATTATAATCTATATCACAAAGTAATCCAACAATGATCTCAAGTCAATTATAATTTAAATTTTCCATGAAAATTTCGGTCAAACTTCGTCGACTGACCTGTCCAACACGAGATTGTTTACATTTATTACTAGCCTGGTTAGTTCCCGAATCCCGCCACCAGAGTTTTGGAAGTTCCCAATAAATATCCCATGTATATTTGCCCATGGTATAAAAACACCATTATTTTTATACCATGATATATGCCTTGAATTATTCCATCCTTCATAACATCTCTCTCTCTAATGTATTCCGCAATGAACAGTGTGATAAAATTACGTGAGGGCCAGTCCATGTTATTCTATGTCTATGATTCGAACAAATTATTCCTTTAAAACGATTTTTGACATTGTCTTCGAAGCGTCTCGTTTTGTCAAATTTGACTTCGGTAAGTAACGGAAACGAGCGACAGCTTCGTTCGTTGGAAAAGTCAGCAAAAATTCTGTGTGGTTGGAATTTCGAGAGAAAAGTCACTTTTTGCGATGTCAATTCGAAGAAACTAGAATTTTTGTTCGAAAAGACAGTCGTAACGGAGTCATTTATTCTTTGGTTTTCCGTTCCTACTCAAATATCCTCCCGATCTTCGCCTAGCCGGCCACCTATAAAGGTTTCTTTTTCACCTTCAGCAAAAAAACGACGTTTTTGCCCGATTTCACGATTTGATATTAAATAGACGCCACGTTTTCCGGCCAAGACGGAAAAAAGTACCGCATAGAACAGCGCTTTCTCCCTCCGAGAGTACCTCCGTTTTCATCCCATTTTCACGAACGTAAACGGGAAAAATCTTTACAAAAAACCTTTTTTTTTGCTACATTTTGCATTTTAGTTTTCGATATTGTACCAAATTTCACTAATCACTTCATTTAATTTGTTTTTGCAATAAACATGAAAGTGATCACATTTCTGAATAGAGAATGACGAAACCTTTCAAAGGATGTATCACAAGCCCATACTTCCTATTTGAAAAATTGTGGGTTGTACCTGCCTTTCCAAGGGGGTTGAAGGTGGGATTCGCATTTTTACGAAGAAGAATGACAAAAAAAATTTAATTTGAAGTATTTCGGAATTTTCTATAAATATGTACAGAACCCAAGATAATGAATTTATTCCATTTGGCTTTTCCACACTATGTAATACATCTGTTCGGAAGGATCAATTACTATGCGAATAGGTTGGCTCTTAGCAATATGCGAAGCTCTTTGTAGTGTGACCTTGGACTTAGGGTTGTCAACGTTTTTATTTGAAAGTCGTAATGTTTATTTATTTCGTAATGTTCAATCTAAAAATATCTAGCGCTAGTTCTGTGAGAAGTAGTTAAAGTGTTGCTGATACTACGGAGTTAATTCTCGAAACTTGATACAAAATTCCAGTATCATTGGATCATATACTAATTGAGATTAGAGAAGAAAGTACAAAAAAAAGAAATGGGACTGAATTCAAATTCAAATATTTATTCAATAATAATTGTGAGTAAAAAAAAACATATTAGTATCGGATGTATTTGAGCAAAGTGGAAACTTTTTGGGAACTACATTTATAGCTTTATATTGATTATATTGGCAAAAGGATCTTTCACTGGTTCGCCCCTAGGAGCAATAGTTTTATCATCAGATAGGGGATGGCTCACTCTACCATGGAACAACACAGTTGCTTTATGCCGCAAAATTACAATAAATGGATGGTCTGCCAAAAAGTATGTGACTATAGGGGCACTTATGATGGCTACCTTCAGGCCTGCAATACAAAATGATTTATATTGAGTCGGAAAAAATTACTGCATGAATGATAAGATAATTTCAGTCAACTACACCCGGCGTCGCGGCTCCGTCAACACCAATATCAATGTATATAATTATTGAGAATTATTTGATTTAATTATTTTGCGTTCTTTTTGTGTCGCGGTTTTGAAAACCGCTTTAAAGGCGTATATTTTTGCATGTTTTGATTTGCTATATAGCCACGAAAACGTATTAAATTTTCTATTAACTCGGTGTTCAAGATAAAAGCCAGCTTATTATTAATTGTAATTGTATAAGGAAAAACTAGATTTTAATCAATATCATGAGTTTGATTTCTGCTAACAGAAAGTGAAATGTGCATCTATTGATCTGATATCTTATAATAGTGCATTGAGTTGCATTAGTAGGTAGATACTGAATAAATCTATAATATGAGTTTTTATCATGAAACTTTACTAGGATAGGGGGCACTATAGGTATCGCTCAAATAGCTTGCGGCGGGCCTGATTATACAAAAGCCACTTTCTCCTAGATTTCTATCGTACCAGGTCGCATTAATCTTACCCCAATTTTTCAAACAATTCCATTGGACTCAGTAATGAGGAGTCAAAGTAAATTCGGACCTTCCGTCCGAAAATACGATAACTTTAGAAAGAAGGAATTTAGAGATTTAAAATTTGCAGGGTACTAGGGTAGATCTAGACCTAACGGTCAAGTTCAAGAATGGGCAAAATCCATCAAATGGCTCTGGAGAAATACCCGCACATTTCCGTAACGAAGGAATCTTGAGACATCTCTTATATATAGCAAAGTTACCGTTATTTTAGCAGCATAATACGCTCCTGGAGGTATGTACCGTACTCATAAAACACCCTGTATGTTGATCAATGCAGGAACGAGTAAGCTACTGTATTTGACGTCACGTGAATTTTTTTATTGGATATTGTTTTTTGAATCATTTTTATTGAATCATAATCCTGAATACGTTGTTACTAAGTGAAATTTTTATTATTCAGTTGACGTGAAAGTTGTCTTATCATTACTAGTTGAAATTAATTCACAAATTTACTCAAACTAAAGTATGAATAACCATCACCTTGCATTAGTCAGAATAAACATACCAGAATTATCATTCGAAATCCAAGGATTATTAGAGATTTATTTTCGTTCTCTATTCAGTACCAAGTGTTATTCTTCAACAACATGCTGGAATGATGTAGAATTGATGAAATGAACAAATAAGTTCATACTAAATTAAATGGGATTAATAGTTGGAACTCACAATATTCAGTTGATCTTACTAAAACTGAATAGGAATCCCATCACCTGGCATTAATTTCAAAATGAATTTGAAGTTTCAGATTTATTATAATCAAAATACCTGAATTTGTTTTGTTGTTTTGTATTATTGTTTTCCACACTACAGTAATATAGAGATTATGAGAATGAGACAAAAACATCCATACACAAGGACAAGATTCGAAAATCATATTCCATGAAGACATGGCCGAAGAAATGGTTAAGATTTAAAATATTTATAAAATAAAAAAAATATTATTTTGCGATTTGCTTCTGCCTTAGAAAGATAAGATATTCTTCAGAAGCAATGTATCGAACAATGTTGCCTAACAAACAATAACGAAACAACATCAACGATAAAACAACTATTTCGTAACGTTTCGGAGACTATATCAGACTCCTTCGTCAGACATTATACGAATATCTTCAGAATTATTTTTTGTTGATAGCTATTCTGAAATTCAAAAATTGTCATATTGACAGTCTTTGAATATCATAATAACATAGTTTCACTTTACATAGGAATTTCCAAATTCCAACTCCTTTAAAACTGATTCAACCAAATATGGTCAATTCCAATTGAGCAATTTGTAGAATTGCATTCTCTGTTCAATAAAATACAAGTCGATTCCTTAAGTTTCCTCTTAATGTAATCAGAATCTGTGTTTACTCCAATCCATCATGTGATCTCAAATGTCTGTAATTTTAACATTTTTGGCGGAAAATTGTCGTAAATGTTTTGGATCCACTCACTGATCGAGAATCCGTGGTCAAAATCGTTTCCGTCCAGCCGTTAACACGATAACTCTCGAACGGAATGAGCTAGACCAGGGCTTCCCAAACTTATTTTTACTGTGACACCCTTGGGAATTCACCATTTTTGTACGACACCCCTTAAGTAAGCCCGCAAAAATATTTACCAATTTTGGTACTAGCCTAGTAATACGTTATCAGCTCACAAGACTCGCCCCTGGGACAACGTCGCGACTCACTGTTTGGGAGCCCTGAGCTAGACAGTTGAAAATTTCAGTGTATGTTTAGGAGATAAATATCTCTCTAATATGGATTTTCATCATAAGAATCCATTGATATAATTCTCAACTCTAACAAACTAATACTCATTTACTCTTTTTACGAAATCAATACCGGAGGAAAAAATCCTTGATAATTTGCGTAAAATTAAGACGTGACAACACTGAATGGCCGAAAAAAGAATTCTTACAACTATGTGAGCAGTTATTCAGTACGGTAGCCGCAACAGCTGGTTTAGAAAGAATTTTTTCAAGTTTTGGACGAATAATCCAATCTTAATTAAGGAATCGTCTGGCCAACGAATAGGCGAGTAAATTGGTACTTATTTTTGAATGTTTAAATCAAAATACAGCTAAAATAGCCAAAGGCGATGATGTAGTTGCCTTAAGTGACGAAGCTGATGATATTGGCCCGATTTTGTCCTACCTGAAAATATGTATGTCAAGTTATTTATATTAAATACCTGGCAGACTTCGTACTGCCTCCTCAACGACTACCCAACGCTAACGCCAACTCCAACCCCAACGCCAACTCCAATGCCAACTCCAACACCAACTCTAACCCCAACTACAACGCCAACTCCAATCCTAACGACTACCCCAACGCCAACTTCAACGCCAACTCAAACTCCAACTCCATTTCCACCTCCATCTCCATGTCCACCTCCATCTCCATTTCCACCTCCATCTCCACCTCCAACTCCAATCCAACTACAACTCCAACTACAACGCCAACTCCATAGCCAACGCCAACCACAATGCCTACTCCAACTTCAAGTTCAACTCCAACCCCAACGCTAACACCAATGCCAACTCCAACACCAACTCTAACCCCAACTACAACGCCAACTCCAATCCTAACGCCAACACCAACGCCAACTTCAACGCCAACTCAAACTCCAACTCCATTTCCACCTCCATTTCCACCTCCATCTCCAACTCCAATCCAACTACAACTCCAACTACAACGCCAACTCCATAACCGACGCCAACCACAATGCCTACTCCAACTTCAAGTTCAACTCCAACCCCAACGCTAACTCCAATGGCAACTCCAACACCAACTCTAACCCCAACTACAACGCCAACTCCAATCCTAACTCCCACCCCAACGCCAGCTTCAACGCCAATTCAAACTCCAACTCCATTTCCACCTCCATCTCCACCTCCAATCCAACTACAACTCCAACTACAACGCCAACTCCATAACCAACGCCAACCACAATGCCTACTCCAACTTCAAGTTCAACTCCAACCCCAACGCTAACTCCAATGCCAACTCCAACACCAACTCTGACCCCAACTACAAGGCCAACTCTAATCCTAACGCCAACCCCAACGCCAACTTCAACGCCAACTCAAACTCCAACTCCATTTCCACTTCCATCTCCACCTCCAACTCCAATCCAACTACAACGCCAACTCCTTAACCAACGCCAACCACAATGCCTACTCCAACTTCAAGTTCAACTCCAACCCCAACGCCAACTTCAACGCCAACTCCAACTCCAACTTTATTGAATAGCCATAAAGTTCAAATTGACTCTACATTTTAGTTAGAAAACGTTTGTATGGGAAAAAGAAAAGGGCTGTTTTTAGGGATTTCCCGGCAATTATTCGAAATTTACTCGCCTTAAAAACCATCCTTGGACTTCACCGAACATTAAAAAAAAAAGAATTAGCAAAATTGGTCCACTCACTGTTGAGTTATGCGCTTACCAACACATTTTGCGATTCATTTTTATTATATTATAGATTTAGCAAAATTTATTTTTTTTGTTTCTTTCTTTTGTTACTTATTTTGAATTAGAATTTGATTTTTGTTTTTACCAAAATAATGGTCTTCTATTTTATGTGTTTAATGAATTGTTTTTTTGCAATTTAGCTAAAGAACAACATTTCTGATATATATCGGATATGTATCTGATATTATGATATTTATATAAATATCATGATATTTGCCAACCGTGTTTTTTGATTTCTGTACGTATTTCTTAAATTGTTCTTATGTTTCAACTTTCTTACTACTAGTGGTCTCTATGTTTCTCCTCTATGCGATTTACCACAAATACAAGGAATATTATATACACAGTTTTTTTATTTTTGATTTTCATTAATGTGTTTTGCCTTTTATCTTTTTATTCCATTTGGCTTTTCCGCACTATGCAAAACGTCTGCTCGGGAGGATCAATCACTATGCGATTAGCTTGGCTCTTAGCAATAGGTGAAGCTCCTTGTAGTGTGACCTTAGACTTAGGGTTGTCAACGTTTTCATTTGAAAGTCGTAAGGTTTATTTATTTCGTAATGTTCAATCTAAAAATATTTAGCGCTAGTTCTATGAGAAGTAGTTCAAGTTTTGCTATTACTTCGGAGTTAATTCTCGAAACTTGATACAAAATTCCAGTATCATTGGATCATATACTATATAAATGAGACTAGAGAAGACAATACAAAAAAAAGAAATGGGACTAAATTCAAATTAAACATTTATTCAATAATAATTGTGAGTAAAAAAAAATCGTTCAAGCACTGACGTGAAGTCAGGATCTTTTGCGCGCATGTTCTATTGTCCATTCTCCTGTATTGGACACTCTTAATCGAATTTACCATGGTAAATTCGATTAAGGACAGGGTCTTTGGTGCTCTTGTCCAATCTTTGGCAAATCATATCTCCGAAAGTATTGGTTTCTCAGAGTTGGGAATGATATCAATGGGTTATTATGATAGAACTACATCATAAAAGAAATCCCTTTGCATCTTATCTTTATATGACGGTCCAATTTTGGCTACAAGTGTTTCAGGTGTTATCATGAGTCATTCTGAAAATTTGAGTAAATGAAATAGCCAGTTTTATTTATGAAACAAATCTAATGTAATCAGCCCAGAGATAACTCAAACCAGAATACTTATGTAGGAAATCTTAAATAGTATTACTAAGGTATAACTAGTTGTACATTAGTTGGAAATCCCGTTCTAAATCTTCAATTTTTAGAGAATGACTCGTAAATTATGCTCGACTTCCTTGCATCATTCATTTTTGACTCACTAACCAAAAAACTTTGCCTATGAACTTAGCGAATCCAAATCTCAAATTGTTTACATGCTTACGTCAACCAAAGTCTCCAGAAATACACTTTCAGTTTCGTTTGACATTAATGACGTTTCTCTTTCAAACTGGACCTACCACAAATAGATAGAACACAGACAGATATAATTCGCTTTCTGTGGAAACGTAGAAGTACGATGTATTATTGAAATTTTGAAAAATCATATCTCCGAAAGTACTAGCTTGTTGAAGTAGAGAATAATATCAATGGATTCTTATGATGAAACTGCATAATTTGTAATGTAAAAATTTTTTTTTTGTTACTCCGAAACCATCCGGCCGATTTTGTCCAATAACAAACTTAACCGAGATATTTAGGTCCCAACTGACCTAAACTCTGAAAATTTCAACTGTCCAGCTCATTCCGTTCGAGAGTTATCGTGCTAACGGACGGCCGGACAGAATCGATTTCAACCACGGATTTCGGATCAGTGACTCGAACCAAATCGTTTAAGACCATTTTCATCCAAGAATTACAGACATTTGGGTAAATTGATAAGCACACTGTTCCGGGGAACAAGAGCACCAAAAACATTCAGAGAAAGAACAAATGCAGAATCTAACTCGTCTAGAAAGGAACATTGGTCGAAAGTCACGAATGTAGAAAGTCAAATATCTAGAAAAACGTTGCCAGGTCTATGGTGTTTTACCTAGTATACAAGGCCAGCACATTTGAGAGGTTGGCCACAGAAGACAATAGTAAGAATGATCTGTTCCGGTTACTCGCTTAAATTCGACTAGTTACTGTTCATCTGTCAGACCAAATACACTGATCAACAATTGCTAGGGATCACTTATGAACTTCTCTTCATTTGTATTTTTTTCAAGTTATCTCGTGAATATCTGTACATTATATGTTCTCTAAGGAAAAATTAAGATGTTTTGAGTTGATTATATCAAATTTTTCCTCACTTCATCGGCTCTTGTTCACAAAATCGATTATTATCTGTAGGCTGTTACATGTGGATTGAAAAGCAATGTGGTATTTGTTATTAAATCTGTTTTTTTCTCTCGTTCAAACACATAAGGTGACAATAATTGAAGAAATGAGAACAATATTAGCTTATCAGTCATGCCGAGAAGACGTTTGGCTCCTGTGCAACTGGACCAAATCATACGGTGGATACAGGAAGGTTTGTCCCAGCGAGAAGTGTCCCGGCGGTTGAATGTTTCGCAAAGTGTCGCGAGTCGGGCTTGGAATAGGTTCATCCAAAACGACTCAGTAGCTTATGTTCATGGGGGAGGTCGGCAGCGCAGTACAACAGCTGCCCAAGATCGTCTTCTGGTCCTCAATGCTAGGAGAAATCCCACTTACCCGGCGTCGCGGCTCAATAGATCACTGAGAGTTGCAACAGGAGTTCTAATTTCGAACCAGACTGTAAGACGACGACTACATGTTCGTGGTTTGAGAGCACGTAGGAGGGTACAACATCCCCGTTTGAATAGGGAACACCGGGTTCATCGACGGCAATGGGCTGAGGAGCACCGCAATTGGACAGTTGAAGATTGGAGCCGATGTTTATTTACGGATGAGTCTAGATTTCGTTTGGTCAACTCCGATGGACGTATTCTTGCTTGGAGGGAAAGAGGTCGAAGGTATGCAGAACAGTTTATGGTACCCACAACAGCTTTTGGCGGAGGTTCTATATGTGTATGGGGAGGCATTTGTTTGAACCAACGCACAGAGTTGGTTGTTCTGCAGAACACCACAATGACCAGCCAGAGATATCACGATATGATTATTGAACCCATAATTGTTCCGTTTGCGGCTGCCTTGGGCGAGAATTTCATTTTAATTGACGATAATGCCCGTCCACACCGTAGTCGTCTGGTTAATGAAGCGCTAGAAACTCATGCTATTGATAGGATGGACTGGCCAGCTCGCTCTCCAGACATGAATTGCATCGAACATGTCTGGTCTGAGATGTCTAGACAATTGTCAACCTTAGAACAACCGATCAATAACCTGGAGGACCTTTCTAACGCTTTACGGGATATTTGGACGAATTTGCCCCAAAATTTTATAAATCGTTTGATTGAAAGTATGCCTCGTAGAGTAGAATGCTTGAGACGAGCTCGTGGGGGGCCAACTAGGTACTAGCTTAACCGAAACTTCAGCCTTCTTGTGGTGTCATCATACAATTTTTATGTTATTCAAACACAGAATTTTGAGTGTTCCTAATAAAGTCTTTTTTTCTCTCCAACTTTCCATTTTTTCATTCTTTTCTCAAGTGAACCATATTATCAACTGAAAATACTCTGATATCTGCCTAAATTTATAATCTTGGAGCGAATAATTCATAAATAAATTTAGAAAAAGTAAGTGATCCCTATCAATTGTTGAGCAGTGTAGTAGAAGTAAGTTAATCTTTTTTCAACGTGTCACTATCAGTGAAATGAATCATTCATTGTGGAATTGAAATGGTCTGTGTTGTTACTTTCGGTCGTTGTTTCATTCTGGGCAAATCCCTTACTGCGAATGTTTTTTCTGCGGGTGTAAGTTTCTACGCCTGTTCTTTCTAGGTTAGTATCATTCGGCATTTGTGATATTCTGCAATTGTGTAGGGACCGGATTTGAGTCATCATTGAATTGAAAGACGAAATTGAATCGGGTTGCCTCGTCTGGACGTGTTGAATCGTGTTGCGGCAAAGTGGTTGGTTTATTATTTTCATGTCTTTTGTCTACTTTGATTCTCCTTGTCTTACTCAGCTGAACACCACGTTGTGGTTTACCTATTGTAATTTCTTGTCAATATAAACAAAGTGCAATAATGGGGTGGAATGAAAAAAAAATGCAAAAACTTTACAGTTTATTGAAATGTACCGTGCTCGGATATCGTTTTGGGATTCACAGAACAGTTATTTATTACGAAAAGAAGTTCAAGAGGCATGATAGATTAATGGAAGTTGCTGTTTCCTCTTGACAAACTTATTTCTTAAAGGAGTGGATGAAAGAGTGGAACAGTAAAAAAACCGGTAGCGGAGAAGATGAACTATGCGCGAGCAAATGGTTTGCATTTCGAGCTCTGTTTCTGGACGACAAAAATAAACCAAGAAAAACGGTGGATAATGTGGAGGTATAAGTCCAAATGAAATTCACTATTATTATTCGATAGCTCTTTTGCTCGCATATTGTAGGGAACTGCGTGCAATAATTTTGCCCAAATATCTGTAATGATCGAATTTTTCGTAATCACTCATAATCAACAAAAAATGGGAAAGCCCTGTGGACAGGAGCTTTGGCGCTAGATTATTATGATAGTACTGCAACATGAAAGAAATTAAATTCCCTTCGCATCTTATCATTGTATGACGGTCGAATTTTCGCTATAAGTGTTTCAAAACTATCAGGGGTCATTATGAACAATTGAGTAAATGAAATAGCCACTTTTAATTATAAAACAAATCTAATGTACCTAATCAGTCCACAGAGAACTCAAAACGGAATACTTAGGTAGGAAATCTTAAATAGTGGTACTAAGGTATAACTACCTGTACATTAGTTGGAAATCCCGTTCTAAATCTTCCATGATGAGAGAATGACTCGTAAATAATGCTCGACTGCCTTGCAATATTCATTTTCGACTCACTAATCCAAATTTCAAATTGTTTACATGAGTACATCAACCAAACTGTTCAGAATAACACTTTCAATTTCGTTTGACGTTTATCTTTCAATCTGGACCAAACGACAACTACCGCAAACAGTAACCAGTTAGTTGAACGAAAGTAAGCCTTATGAGCAACGAACCAGTAATAAATTTGACATGTCTGTTATAGGTAGATAATATGAACACAGATAGAACATAGACAGATAGAATTGGCATTCGGTGAAAACATAGAGGTGCAATGTATTATTGAAATTTTAATAATCATTTCTCCGAAAGTATTAGCTTGTTAGGGTTGAAAATTATATCAATGGATTCTTATGATGAAACAGCATCTTAAAAAAATTTATTATTATTATTATAATTGATTATTATTTTTTTTATCTCCCAAACCTACCCTGAAAATTTCAACTGCCTAGCTCATTCCGTTCGGGAGTTATCGTGTTAACAGACGGCGGAACATAATCAATTTTGACCACAGTTCTTGATCAGTGAGTCGAACCAAAACGTTTGAGACCATTTTCAACCAATAATTCGAAAATTAAAGACATTTGGACAAATTGATAAGCACTTCCGAGGAACAAGAGCGCCAATAAGATATCGATACTTCCGCACTGAACACTGCTTAAGGACTGAACGATGCTTCCAATCACTTTCAACTCGTCTATATTCAACAAAGCTGTGTAGACGTTAGTGAGAATCGAGCAGAAAAGTAGAAACGAATGATTTGAACAACTCCATTCGCTTTCTATTCGTCATAATATGGATCCAGCTTAAGAATATCTCTACAGACGACCTACAACACTCGTTCGCACATTGTTATACAGGGGATAAAATATGGAACCGAGTGAATATCTTGGAAACGAAAAGGATGATGTTTATGAAACTCATCAGGCTAGTACAATGACGTATAACGCAACTGATATCCAAATTATTGTTACTACTCTACTTCCAGTTTGACCGGAAATACCCTCAACTTTGAACCTTTGTCAGTCAACATTCTTTTGCCACGGAATACCCGAATGTAGTATGAAGAATCAGTTTTCTAGAGATGTTGAATGTTAGGTGCGGTTCATACTGACGCGATATCACCTTTATAGGTGATATATCTTATGATATATCGCAATAAGAAAATCTCGTCGATATATCTCATGGAATAAGGTTCAGACTGCTTGTGATAAACCGGCACGCGATAAATTTGATGGGAACAACTTTCTCACTACTTCAGTTAAATATAGGATGTTAAAAAAAAACTGCGAAAAATTTCAGATTCCTTGACCAAAAATATAACTTCTTTGTTATATGAAACGTGAACCTTGAAAGGATGTATTGATTTTTTCACTTTTAATTTTTTATCTGCCGAATCAAAATACTCAGACGTATAGATTTTGATGTTGTAAAATACCATAATTATATATGTTATTAAATGGTTTCTTTCTGGGTTTTCTCTCCAAAACTTTGGAAAATATCTATAAAATAAAAAATGTATTTTTTTGTGAATTGCTTCTTCGGAGAAACACAAGATATTCGTTAGAAGCAATCTATCGGACAATGTTGTTTACAAACAATAACTAAACAACATCAGAGATGAAACAACTATTTCGTAACGTTTCGTCAGACACTGCTGCCACCTCGACGTTCTCTCCAGTAGATGCCGCCTCGTTTTGACGAACACCTGTCACCATTGTGCGTGACGCCTCAAAACCGGAACGCCGCACTGGAGACATGACTCCGGTACATTCGAGCTGAAGTCAAAAGCGTCTACGACAGGCTCTCACTGAACAAAGCCGTATCGCTAAGTTCATCATTAAGAGCCGGAACGAAACGCTGGACGGCCGAGAGGTTGTGGGGCCTCACACCATCACAGTCAACGAAACCCGCAATTGGTGACCCCGACATGATGGTAAGCACCTGACATCCTGCTAGGTGAACTGATGTGTGCTACTTTCTCGCACCTTCCATGCTGCACGTCCGGGAGCACGAGGTTTGGTCTTCCTCGCTCAGCCTGATAGTTGCATGTGAAAGTACACATCATACCCAACGCTTCGTGACTTCACCACTAGTAAGGGGGTATTGTAGGGAACTACATCCTTCCCTCCGATCCTGCTGCCTCCTCGCCGTTCTCGCCAGTAGATGTCGCCTCGTCTTGACGAACACCTGTCACCACTGTGCGTAACGCCTTGAAACCGGAGTGCTGCACTGCGCACTGGAGACATCACTTCGGCAAATTCGTGCTAAAGTCAGATTACAAGTATCTGCCTGCGTAAACTATATCTTATGCGCGATATCGCGTCAGTATGAACCGCACCTAAGGTATCGTGCATGAGATATGCTTGTCTTTTGCGCCACTGTGAACCATTTTTATCGCGTTCCTTCTAGTTTTCAAGTACCTTCTGTGCCTATCGCGTATGCGATATCTTATACGCTTCGTGTCAGTACGAACCACGCCTCATACGAGCACACCATGTGCCACAACATAGTAACAAGTATTTTCGATGAAATTCTTCCAAGAGATTACCATCTACTCGTACCATTTGTAGTAACTTCAATTGAGTTATACAAGGTGTATTTCAAAGTGAACACGATTTTTTCTTTAAATTGAACATGAAAAATTCTAGTGGTGCCACTTATTGGTCCCTGCCTGAGTCGACATAGTATTTATATGTTTCGCTGAAGTTCTGCAAAATGTTGAATGGCAATCAGAAGTCGTGTCATTGCGAAAATGAATATCGGACAACAGAAAACTTCCGAGTATCATATGATGATAGACTAAGACTAGGGAAGTGAATACAAAACAAGGACACATGAAACTCAATTTATAATAAACATTTATTCGATAATAATTTTGAGTAAAAAAAGCATATTAGCATCAGCTATAGGTGATCATAGCGGCATTCTTTTGGGAACTGCATTTATAGGTTTATATTGATTATTTGAGCAAAAGGATCTTTAACTGGTTCGCCCTTGGGAGCAATAGTTTTATCACCAGATACCGGATGGCTCACTCTACCATGGAACAATATAATTGCCTTATGTCGCAAAATTACAATGAATGGATGGTCTGCCAAAAAGTATGTGGGCATAGGGGCACTTGGGGCGATGATCTCCAGGCCTGCAAATCAAAATTATTTATATCGAGTCGAACATTTTTTTAGCTTGAATGACAACCGAAACTGTTTAAAACATCAAAAAAATGTATGGTGATGAATGTTCATCCCGTAGTAGAGTCCACGGTTAGTATGTGAGTTTTAAAGGAGGTCGTGAAAGTTGAACAACATGTTGGGCAATTAAAATTTGCGATATTAATGATCAGCCAGAATCTTAATGAGGTAAATGTTAATTTCCCTATACTATTCGAAGGCAATGATTCATAATGAGCCCTTCCCACCTATCCAGACGGTTGATACTATGTTTCATCTTGAATTATTGAAATATTTGGCGTGGCGTATTTAGCCAGAATATTGTGAAGAAGAAAGTTGGAGCTTGTTGCATGATAAGGCACCATTTCATCGAATGAAACCTTTGGCGGATTTTTTGACCAAATATTAATTTAAAACAACGAAACTCGCCGTATTCGTCTGGTAAGCAACTTGCGATTTATATCTATTTGGAAAAAGTATTTGGAGAAGAAAGGAAAGCGTTATGCCCACGTGGACACTATCCACGGTGCATTCACACTATGACAAGTGGAGTTGTGCAACTCGTGTTGAATAGAAAGACGCCTGAGTCTGGACGTAGTGAATCAATCACTTGAAAGTGGAATACATTGGAGACGAATTGAAGCCGAATCAAATGGATTCGAGGAATGGGGACACAAATCTAGAAAAAAAACATATTCAGAACGGCACGATTATAGAAACGAACTCATATAGAAATGGGTTCAAGCCCTGTGGACAGGAGCTTTCTGGCGCTCTAGTTCAAACAGACAAATTATATCTGGTATTGGTTTCTCAGAGTTGGGAATTATATCAATGTATTCATATGATAGAACTGCATCATAAAGGCTATTCAATTCAAATAATAGTTTATTTATCAAGATTAAATGAGCAATCATGATAATGAGAACTGCACCACACTTTGCGGGAATCTGGTCAATACAAAACGTCACATGCGTATAAACGTCATGATTCTACAATTTGATGCTAAATTTCAGATAGATCGAGTGATCGGTTTCGGAAATATTCATAAAAAATATTTTTACTAAAATCGGCCATAACTCCGAAACCCCTTGATGGATTTGGCCCATTAACGAACTTGTCCGAGATATTTACGCTCCAAAACCACCTTGCAATTTTCAATCCGCTAACTCCTTTCGTTCGAGAGTTATCATGCACTCGGATTCTTGATCAGTGAGTCGAACCAAATCGTTTGAGACCATTTTCAGCCAAAAATTCCAAAATTACAGACACTTGGGCAAATTGATAAGCACTCTGTTCCGAGGAACTAGAGCGCCAAAAAAACAAGTTTCGTATGACAATTGCCCAAAACAGGTTCAAAGTACCTACAAATAGTAGGTATTCCATAAAACATGTATGAAAGAAGATAAGTAATAATAAAAAATTACCTTGTAATCGATCAAAAATTTCCTGATCTACGTTCACCAAATTTTCTCCTCTCTCGAACTACAGAATTATGCTTTCAATATTTACGTAATATTTTCAAACATTTTCGGGTGAGGTCCCCGTTGCATCGCTAAAATACGAGTATTTCAACCCCAATATTTTTGAAGTAACAATATTCCCTTCTGTCAGTCCCGTCATAAATTGAGAGAACTGAGCATTCGTCTATGGATGAAATGCAGTCTCACTACTCTCAGATCTCTTACTTCATGTTCCGTTCCAAAATGAAAAACTAATTTCGGAGCAAACAACTGAGATTTTTCTCACTTCGCTCACAATTCGCTCGGAATACACTTTATTCTCATAATTCTTCGATTGATTAGATAATGTCATGTCATGTCATAAGTTGAAATTATGACAATTCATACATAGAATAATTATATCAATCTGTGAAATACGATTTACATTGAAATTTTGAAAAATCATATCTCCGAAAGTATTAGCTTGTTAGAGTTAGAAATGATATGAATGGATTCTTATGATGAAACTGCTTATTGAAAAAAAAAATTACGAATTTGTTGAGTAAAAAAAAAAATTTTTTTTTGTTACTCCGAAACCATCTGTCCGATTTTGCCCAATAACGAACTTAGCCGAGATATTTATCCCCCAAACCTACTCTGAAAATTTCAACTCTCTAGCTCATTCCGTTCGAGAGTTATCGTGCCTACGGCCAGCCGGACCGGCCGGCCGGACAGAATGAATTTCGACCACGGATTCTTGATCAGTGAGTCGAACCAAATCGTTATGACCATTTTCATCGAAAAATTCGAAAATTACAGACATTTGGGCAAATTGATAAGCACTCAGTTCCGAGGAACTAGAGCGCCAAAAATTGGTTCAAGCACTGTGGACAGGAACTTTTTGGCGCTCTTGTTCAAACAGACAAATTATATCTCCGAAAGTATTGGTTCCTCAGGGTTGGGAATTATATCAATGGATTCCTATGATAGAAATGCATCATGAAAGAAATTAAATTTGAAAAAAATTGTCGTTTAAAAAAATGCTTCAAAAATTATGTTAGCATTTCGGTAGAAATTTAGCAGACTGTATAAGTAAATTTGATAATTATTTAGAAATACACCACAAATCTCATATGGACACTCACCCTCATCCACTGAATTCCTGGTTAGTTGGGGATCCCCTTGTCTGGAACTCTGACATACCAACACCTTGTTGAACTATAGTTCTTGTAATAAGAAATTCTGAACACTTTTGTTCTTGAAAGAAGGAAGAAATTCATAAGCGAGAAAATATCGAACGTAACGTTGATCCGTGATCATTAAGATTTAGTTCAAGAAGAAGTCCCTCGCATGCACACAGTGTCGTCTGAAAGATAAGTGGTGCATATGCGCAATTTCAGAAATATATGGAAACTTGAATGCTGCACTAACATAGCCGCCCACCAAAACCCCTTTGGGTTTTTCTAAAGAAAACAAAAAAAATATTTTTAAAGAGACCACCATGTAAGTCACCAGAAAATTAAACTTAAATAATAGAGAAAAAAAAAATAATACTAGAAATACATTATTTTTATAATGGAAATTAATTTGTAAAATTAATTTCTCGGAAGTGGACAAAGCTTCACAACTGGTCTACGGAAAATACCATTAGCTGTTTTCACCGCAGCTACCCTATTGTGTCCATCCTCTCCCGGAAATAATTCCACAATGCGACCAACTGGCCATTTAAAGGGCGAAACGACATCACTTTTTTCCAAAACAAGGTCGTTTAGCTCAATTTCTTTGGCTGGTTCAGCCCATTTGAAACGCTGCTGAAGCGTATTCACATATTCCGCGAAGTACCTTTTCCAAAAATCTCGCTGCATATTCTGTATAAGCTGCCATCTAGACAGTCTATTTAATTTCAAATGGGAAACATCGATATCCGGAATTGTTGAATTCAAGGGTTCTAAAGTAAGAAAATGCCCTGGTGTGAGCGGAATTAAATCATTAGGATCTGAGCTCTGAGAACATAATGGCCTCGAATTCAGAATAGCTTCGATTTGACAAATCAAAGTTGTAAATTCTTCATAGGATAATCGCTGATCTCCTACCACTCGTAGTAAATGGGACTTAACCATTTTTACACCCGCTTCGGCAAGGCCATTAAAATGTGCACCCGTAGGGGGATTGAAATGCCACCGGAAACTTAGAGTTTCAGAAGTTTCTTGAGCTAACTTGAACAATTCATTTTGGGCTCCAATGAAATTTCGACCGTTATCGGAGTAGCACGCATGAATCATGCCACGTCGAGAAATGACGTAGAAAGCTCCTGCGTTAATTCTAAGTGAATAGCTTTGGTGGAAGTGCAGACAAAAACGCATATGTAAGATTTTAAATATTTTGCACCTTTTATGCGATGCATAGTTACGAAGAAAGGTCCGCAGAAATCAATAGCAACGTGAGAAAATGGCTTCAATTTAGAAATTCTGAAACTTGGAAGATCAGCCATTTCAGGCGGTTTGTAAGTATTTGGACGGGCACGAAAACATTGGAGACAATGAGAAATAACTTTTCTTATTGTTCGACGAGCTGATAATATCCAATATTTTTGAAGAAGTAAATTATGTAACATTATGATAGTTTCACAGGAGTAGGACAGTAGCAATAAAAGACTAATTTGAGCTAAGCCAACGTTTCGTCCATATATTCAGACTTTATCAAGGCTGCAGAGAAAATAATACAAACCAGGTATAAGTTAACAGCACAAAAAATATATATATGTATAAACAAAACGGTGGACAGTTCTTTATAATCTTACCAAGTTCATAAAGTCGAAAACAAAAGGTGTCCATAGGCAGTAATTAACACTTTGTCAACAAAATTGGACATAGAAACAACAAAACAATCGAAAGGTGTTATTATGATAAAATAGAAATCTGATCTGAACAAACTGACACATGAATCACACTCCGATATTTTTAATTCACCCACATGAGCCCTCTTATCACGCACCGTGGAATTCTCGATATCTGTCCAATATATTTGAATAAACCTGACTGAGATCTTGTGTGTCGGTTCTATAATTGACAGTATTATTTAATTTTATAAACATCATTTCGCTGATGTTCCCTTTTCTACCTTTCGACTCGTAATCCATGATTTCCGTATTATCGAAGTCGAACGTATGACCCTCTGAAAAATGATGTACTGCGAGGGCGGTAGTATTTTCCTTGTCCCGGAATCTCATGTCACAATCGTGTATGTGCTGCTTTATTCGCGCTTTCAGCAACTGTCTTGATTGTCCTATATAGCACCTCTGACATCCCGAGCATGGTATCTTGTACACCAAGTTGGATCTGTTGTCTTGGGGCGTTGGATCCTTTAAGCGGGAATACAGTGACCGTGTCATCTTGAGATTGTAAAAGACTAGTTTTGTGCTAGTTGACTTTTCTTTAAAGGCACGAGCAACCTTATTGCTAAGGGATGGAATATAAGGGAACCGGAAGTATATGTTCCAGGTCCTCTGAACCGTTACCAACGTTAGATTCCTTATATTCCTTTTATTCCATCCCTTAGCAATAATGTTGCTCGTGCCTTTAAAGAAAAGTCAACTAGCACAAAACTAGTCTTTTACAATCTCAAGACGACACGGTCACTGTATTCCCGCTTAAAGGATCCAACGCCCCAAGACAACAGATCCAACTTGGTGTACAAGATACCATGCTCGGGATGTCAGAGGTGCTATATAGGACAATCAAGACAGTTGCTGAAAGCACGAATAAAGCAGCACATACACGATTGTGACATGAGATTCCGGGACAAGGAAAATACTACCGCCCTCGCAGTACATCATTTTTCAGAGGGTCATACGTTCGACTTCGATAATACGGAAATCATGGATTACGAGTTGAATGGTAGAAAAAGGAACAACAGCGAAATGATATTTATAAAATTAAATAATACTGTCAATTATAGAACCGACACACATGATCTCAGTCGGGTTTATTCGAATATATTGGATAGATATCGGGAATTCCACGGTGCGTGATGATAAGAGGGCACATCTGGGTGAATCAAAAATATCGGAGTGTGATTCATGTGTCAGTTTGTTCAGATCAGATTTCTATTTTATCATAATAACACCTTTCGATTGTTTTGTTGTTTCTATGTCCAATTTTGTTTACAAAGTGTTAATTACTGCCTATGAACACCTTTTGTTTTCAACTTAATGAACTTGGAAAGATTATAAAGAACTGTCCACCGTTTTATTTATACATATATTGTGCTGTTAACTTATACCTGGTTTGTATTATTTTCTCTGCAGCCTTGATAAAGTCTGAATATATGGACGAAACGTTGGCTTAGCTCAAATTAGTCTTTTATTGCTACTGTCCTACTCCTGTGAAACTATCATAATGTTTACCCAAGGTCGTGAGCCTATCGATTTCATTTAAATTATGTAACGTTTTTGAATCGGGATGTAATAATTGTTTGTGAACAGACTCTACAATCAAAATCGTTAATTTATGTGAACTAGGCATCAAAAGGGGGTGTTTTGCTGCATATGCAATATAATTGGATTTCTTTAAGCGGCCGCCCACCCTGAGAAAACCTAGAGAATCTAGAAAGAGTGAAAGTTTCCGAAAGGGTTTAGGTATATTTTGTTATTGTTAATTATTTCTATGATATCAGAAAATACCGAATATTGCGTATGTTTTATTAAACACATCAACGATTCATTCAATTCATGAATTGTTAAAATGCCTGTTTGTTTAATAGAACCTGGTTTTGAAATTTTCGAAAATCGCAAACAGTAACCTAAGATTATTTTTATTTTTTCAAGAGAGGAAAATTTATTTAAAATGTTATCTAAATCGTTCATTGGAATATCTAGATATAAAGATATATTTTTTTCATCGACAGAGACTACATCATTATGAAGTTCAAAATTTTGAGTAGAAAAATTCGGCCATTCGGTTTTTGGGCTGGATAGGAATTCTGGTCCATTCCACCACATTTCGAAACGAATCAATTGTAATGGATTCATTCCTCTAAATGCACAATCGGCAGCATTTAGAGATGAAGGAATATACATCCATGAATCGGGAGATACCAATTCCTGAATATGGTGTACTCGATTGGCAACAAAAGTTTTCCAACGGCTCGGTGAAGCATTGAGCCAAGAAAGAACTACCTGTGAATCAGTCCAGCATGTGACTTGATCGAATAAGAGTCGACTAGAAAATGTGTCAGTCACAAATTTGACCAAATCAGCCAAAAGCTTTGCAGTAGTCAGCTCAAGTTTAGGAAGAGTAATTGTTTTTAAGGGGGCAACTCTCCCTTTAGAACAGATTAGAAATACGTGAATAGAATCACCTCTTGGTACTCTGAGGTAAATTACCGCTTCGTAACCTATGCTTGAAGCGTCACAAAATCAATGTAACTCACATCTCTCATATTGATCAAAGATGATTCGCCTAGGAAGACGTAATCCAGAGAGTTCTGAAAGTTCACACTTCAATTGTGCCCATGAATTTTTAATGGACTCGGGAAGTTGTTCATCCCAATCCTTTTTCAAGGACCAAATACATTGCATAATGTATTTTGCTTTTAAAAGACTGGGACATAGAAAACTCAACGGATCGAAAATCCGTCCTATATCGGACAAAATACCTCGTTTTGTGAGGTCTTTTGATATAGTTTGACACTTGTAAGAAAATATATCGAGAGAAGGGTACCACTGAAGACCGAGAACCTTCAGAAAGGGTGGTTCATCCTTATCAAAGGACAAAGGGATCTGACAGTCAGAATGATCTAAGGAAGAAAGCAATGCTGGAGAATTACTAGCCCACTTTATCAACATAAATCCTCCGCGACCAAGCAGATCAACTAAATCCTTTTGAAGAGACAGAGCCTCAGAATCAGATGATGCACTACCAAGCACATCATCAATATAAGTTTGATCCTCTAGTATCTTACTAGCCTTTGGAAAGTTTTCTCTCTCTCTGAGAGCTAGCTCACGAACGGTACGCATTGCCAAATACGGGCTACAATTAAGTCCGAAAGTAACTGTATTTAAAGTATATTATGAAAGAGAATCGTTTGGATTAAAACGCCATAGAATTGTTTGGAAGTTTCTATCAGAAGGAGATATTAAAATGTGCCTGAACATTTGCTTTATATCAGCCACGAATACCACTGCGTCTAAACGGAAGAGTAAAAGTAAAGAAACTATATCCTTTTGAAATATTGGACCAGGAAGTAAAGTATCATTTGAGCTCACACCTCTCGAGCCTTTTGCAGATCCATCCCAAACTACTCGGAGTTTTGTGCTTACGCTCTCAGGCTTGAGAACACAATGATGAAGAAAGTAACAAAAATTATCATTGGGTATAGCTTCATATGTTCACTGTCAAGATATTCTTTCATGAAATCTGAATAAGAAGAATACAAAAATGGATTTTTTAATAAACGTTTTTCAAGTAACAAAAATCTACGATAAGCTTGAGTATAAGTATCTCCTAGAAATGGTTTCGAATTTCTGAAAGGAAGCGAAACTATAAATCGACCAGATGAATCCCGAGTGGTCGTTTCTTTGAAAAAGGTCTCACACCTTTCATCTTCGACGGAGTAAAAATGTTTATCAGGAATTTGTTCTAATTCCCAGAACTTAGGAATACAGATGTCGACACGAACATCGGATTGAAGTAGAAAAGTTTTTGTTTCTGAAATTGTAGATGGATTTTTAACTTGAAAACCACTCAAATAATTTTGAAATATTATCATACCTAGCCTTTAATTGCCCAATTTTCGACGTATCAGTTAAGCTTTGCTTTGCAATAATGTAAAATTCCGAAATTCGGCTAACGTATATTTTACGTTTGCTTTCAAATCTTTTGATGTTACTCATTTTTTGTGAAATATTTTATTGAATGAATTTAAATATGAAAAGTAATAGATGTAAAGAAACAAATTATGCGAAGAAAGAAATAATGTAAAGAATGAAAGTTTATTAGAACAGAAAAAGTGTCAGCGAAAATTTTGGAAGTTGTAATCGTATTTGAGTTTTAATTATTTTCCAATATGAATTGAAAGAAGAAATATTCAAAATGAAAGAATATGTTAATATCGATTGAAGTGAACCTAAGTTGAACATATGGTTTTTTTGGCGCTCTAGTTCCTCGGAACTGAGTGCTTATCAATTTGCCCAAATGTCTGTAATTTTCGAATATTTCGATGAAAATGGTCTTAAACGATTTGGTTCGACTCACTGATCAAGAATCCGTGGTCGAAATTCATTCTGTCCGGCCGGTCCGGCCGGCCGTAGGCACGATAACTCTCGAACGGAATGAGCTAGAGAGTTGAAATTTTCAGAGTAGGTTTGGGGGATAAATATCTCGGCTAAGTTCGTTATTGGGCAAAATCGGACAGATGGTTTCGGAGTAACAAAAAAAAATTTTTTTTTTACGAAACAAATTCCAAATTGAATTTTTTTTAATAAAAAGTTTTATCATAAGAATCCACTCATATCATTTTTAACTCTAACAAGCTAATACTTTCGGAGATATGATTTTTCAAAATTTCAATAATAAATCGTATTTCAACGTTGTCACAGAATGATATTATTCTATGTATGAATATGAATTGTCATAATGTCAAATGATGTTCCTGAGACATTATCTAATCAATCGAAGAATTGTGAGCGAAGTGAGAAAAATCTCAGTTGTTTGCTCCGAAATTAGTTTTTCTCAGAAAATTCTTACATTTCGGAACTGAACATGAAGTAAGAGATCTGAGAGTAGTGAGACTGCTTTTCATCCATAGACATAGATATAACTCTCGAACGGAATGAGGTAGGTAGTTGAAATTTTCAGAGTAGTTTAGGGAGATGAATATCTTGGTTAAGTTCGTTATTGGGCAAAATTGGCCAGATTTAATTTGATTTCTTCCATGGTGCTTTTCTCATCCTCATGATTGCTCATTTAATCTTGATAAATAAACTATTATTTGAATTGAATTTCCTTTAGGATGCAGTTCTATTATATGAATACATTGATATAATTCCCAACTCTGAGAAACCAATACTTTCGGAGATATAATTTGTCTGTTTGAACTAGAGCGCCAGAAAGCTCCTGTCCACAGGGCTTGAACCCATTTTTTGTATGAAGCGATGAGCGTATACCGCTTGTACGGATTTATCGATTCTCTATAATCGATATGGATGAAAATTAATAATAATTTGATGGTGACTTACGTGGAAATCTCGAAATGAAAAATAAAGAAAATAATCACTAGTCAACTGGTTCGAATGGACCAAAATGTTAGCACTTCGGTAGAAATTTAGCAGACTGTATAAGTAAATTTGATAACTATTAAGAAATACACCACAAATCTCATATGGACACTCACCCTCATCCACTGAATTCCTGGTTAGTGGGGATCCCCTTGTCTGGAACTCTGACACCAACACCTTGTTGAACTATAGTTCTTGTAATAAGAAATTCTGAACTTGTTCTTGAAAGAAGAAGAAATTCATAAGCGAGAAAATATCAAACGTAACGTTGATCCGTGATCATTAAGATTTAGTTCAAGAAGAAGTCTCTCGCATGCGCACAGTGTCGTCTGAAAGATAAGTGGTGCATATGCGCAATTGCAGAAATATATGGAAACCTGAATGCTGCACTAACAATTATCTTATAAAAAACTAGAACAAGAGGTGTACCAGAAATAATTTTGACATTTATCTCTCATAGGAAAATAAGATGACATGTAAGAACACAGATCATATAATAATTCATAGATACAATAATTGAGTACAGCATTCTATGAAAACATAAGAAGTACAGAAGTACGATTCATTATTGAAATTTCGAAAAATCATATCTCCGAAAGTATTAGCTTGTTAGAGTTGAAAATGATATCAATGGATTTTTATGGTGAAACTGCATATTAAAAGGAATTAAATTTGAAATTTGTGTTGTAAAGAAAAATTTGTTTTTTCGTTTCTCCGAAACCTTCAGGCCAATTTTGCCCAGTAACGAACTCAACTGAGATAATTATCTCTCAAACCTACTCTGAAAACTGCCTAGCTCATTCTGTTCCAGAGTAATTGTAGAAACGAAATTTAAAAATTAATTTTTTTTATACCTTATTGCAACCCGGTCAAAACAAAACTTCTCATGCATATAGAAGTCATTATTCTACGATTTGATGCTAAATTTCAGATAGATCGAGTGATCAGTTTCGGAAATATTCATAAAAAAATGTTTCTACTAAAAAAGGCCATAACTCCGAAACCGCTTGGTAGATTTTGCCCGTTAACGAACTCGTCCGAGATATTTACGCTACAAACCTACTCTGCGAATTTCAATCCTCTAGCTCCTTTCGTTCGAGAGTTATCGTGCCTACGGCCGGCCGGCCGGACGGAATTGATTTCGACCACGGATTCTTGATCGGTGAGTCGACCAAATCGTTTTAGACCGTTTTCAGCCAAAAATTCGAAAATTACAGACATTTCGGCAAATTAATAAAGCACTCTGTTCCGAGGAACAAGAGCGCCAAAAAAGGGGGTAAGCCTGTGACAGGAGCTTTGGTGCTCTTGTCCAATCTTTGGCGAATCATATCTCCGAAAGTATTGGTTTCTCAGCGTTGAGAATGATATCAATGGGTTATTATGATAGAACTACATCATAAAAGAAATTAAAATCCCTTTGCATCTTATATATATGAAGGTCCAAGTGTTTCAAAACTATCAGGAGTCCTTCTGGAAAATTGAGTAAATGAAATAGCCAGTTTTATTTAAGAAACAAATCTAATGTAATCAGTCCAGAAAGAACTCAAACCAGAATACTTATGTAGGAAATCTTAAATAGTGCTACTAAGGATCTTAAATAGTGCTACTAATCTTCAATAATTAGAGAATTACTCATAAATTATGCTCGTCTTCCTTGCAATATTCATTTTCGACTCACTAATCCAAATTTCAAATTGTTCACATGCGTACATCAACCAAACTGTTCAGAAATAAACTTTCAATTTTGTTTGACATGAATGACGTTTATCTTTCAAACTGGACCAAACGACAACTACCGCAAACAGTAACCAGTTAAGTGCACGAAAGTGAGCCATATGAGTAACGAACCAAAAATAAATTCGACATGTCTGTAATAGGTAGATAATATGAACACAGATAGAACGCAGACAGATAGAATTCGCATTCGGTGAAAACATAGAAGTACAATGTATTAATGAAATTTTGAAAATCATCTCTCCGAAATTATTAGCTTGTTAGGGTTGAAAACTATATCAAAGAATTCTTATGATGAAACTTCATCTTAAAATAAAAGTGGGGAAGCCCTGTGGACAGGAGCTTTGGCGCTCTTGTTCAATCTTTGACATCATATCTCCGAAAGTATTGGTTTCTCAGAGTTGGGAATGATATAAATGGATTATTATGATAGAACTACACCATGAAAGATATTACTTTGCATCTTATCTTTATATGAGGTTCTAATTTTGGCTATATGTGTTTCAAAACTATTAGGAGTAATTCTGAAAAATAGATGAATAAATGAAATAGCCACTTTTATTTATGAAACAAATCTAATGTAATCAGTCCAGAGAGAACTCAAACCACAATACTTATGTAGGAAATCTCAAATAGTGTTACTAAGAAATAACTACCTGTACATTAGTTGGATATCCCGTTCTAAATCTTCCATAATTAGAGAATGACTCGTAAATTATGCTCGACTTCCTTGTATCATTCATTTTCTACATACTGACCAAAAACTCTGACTATGAACTTAGCGAATCCAAATTTCAAATTGTTTACGTGCTTACATCAAGTAATCATTAAAGGATACTGTGAGAGGTATATTGATTATTAAATGGTTTCTTTCTGGGTTTTCTCTCCCAAACTCTGAAAAATATCTACGCTTCTGCGTAAAAAACACGGACTTGTCAGAAGCAATAAATCGAACAATGTTGCCTAACAAACAATAACGAAACTACATCAACGATGAAACAATTATATCGTAACGTTTCGGAGTCTAGATCAGACTACTTCGTCAGACACTTAACGAAAATCTTCAGAATTATTTTTTATTGATTGCTGTTCTGACAAATCTGTGTTTTTTTACGCAGAAGCAAATCACTAAATAATACATTTTTTATTTTATAGATATTTTTCGGAGTTTGGGAGGGAAAACCTAGAAAGAAACCATATAATAATGCTTACATCAACCGTTTGACATTATTGACGTTTATCTTTCAAACTGGACCAAACAACAGCTACCGCAAACAGATAGAACACAGACAGATAGAATTCGCATTCTGTGAAAACATAGAAGTACGATGTAATATTGAAATTTTGAAAAATCATATCTCCGAAAGTTTTAGCTTGTTAGAGTTGAGAATGACATCAGTGGATTCCTATGATGAAACAGCATCTTAAAAAAAATTGAATTTAAAATTTGTAATGTACTAAAAATTTTTTTTTGTTACTCCGAAACCACCTGGCCTGTTTTGCCCAATAACGAACTCAACCGAGATATTTATCTCCTAAACCTACTCCGAAAATTTCAACTTTCTAGCTCATTTCGTTCGAGAGTTATCGTGTTAACGGCCGGCCGGACAGAATCGATTTTGACCATGGATTCTTGATCAGTGAGTCGAACCAAATCGTTTAAGACCATTTTCAGCCAAAAATTCGAAAATTATAGACATTTGAGCAAATTGATAAGCACTCTGTTCCGAGGAACAAGAGCGCCAAAAATAGAACTAGTTTGTTATATGAAACGTGAACCTTGAAAGGATGTATTGATTTTTTCAGTTTTGATTCTTTATCTACCGAATCAAAATACTCAGACGTATAGACTTTGATGTTGTAATATACCATATACATATATGTTATTAAATGGTTTTTTCTGGGTTTTCTCTCCAAAACTTTGGAAAATATCTATAAAATAAAAAATGTATTATTTTGTTCTTCGGAGAAACACAAGATATTCGTCAGAACCAATATATCGAACAATGTTGCTTTACAAACAATAACGAAATAACATCAACGATGAAACAACTATTTCGTAACGTTTGGTCAGACACTGCTGACTCCTCGACGTTCTCGCCAGTAGATGTCGCCTCGTCTTGACGAACACCTGTCACCACTGTGCGTGACGCCTTAAAACCGGAACGCCGCACTGGAGACATCACTTCAGCACGTTCGTGCTGAAGTCAAAAGCGTCTATGGCAGGCTCTCACTGATCAAAGCCGTATTAAAATTTCATCATTGAGAGCCGGAACGAAACGTTGGGCGGCCGACAGGTTGTGGGTCCTCACACTATCACAGTCAACGAAACCCACAGTTGGTGACCCTGTCGTGATGGTGAGCACCTGACCTCCTGCTAGGTGAACTGATGTGAGCTACTTTCTCGCACCTTCCATGCTGCACGTCCACGAGCACGAGGTCTGGTCTCCTCGGTCGGCCGGCATGGTTGCATGTGAAAGTACACATCACACCCAACGCGGCGTGATTTCGCCACTAGCAAGGGGGTATTGTAGGGAACTACATCCTTTCATCCTTCTGCCTCCTTGCCGTTCTCGCCATTAGATGTCGCCTCATCTTGACGAACACCTGCCCCCACTGTGCGAAACGCCTTAAAACCGGAGCGCTGCACTGGGGACATCACTTCGGCAAATTCGTGCTGAAGTCAAAAGCTTCTACGGCAGGCTCTTAGTGAGAGCCGGAACCAAACGGCTGGGCGGCCAAGAGGTTGCGGGTTCTATTCAACGCAACACGTCCTGAAACCCACAGCAGTTTTTAACACCTATTTATATAATAGCTCTGGCGTGAGAGGATGAGGAGGAAAACGAGATACTGTTTACATCCCTTCAATTCTGCAAACGTGCCCCATAGCTCGGCTCTTGTTTCTCTGACTAATGCATCGAAATTCAGGGAATTTTACCAAATGGGTCCCGAAAACTTTGAGTTTCCGAAAAGGCTAGTGATCAGGAAAACTCGAAAAAAAACTGATTTCAGGAACGCTTTTTCTGCAGATGCATGTGATAAATTGCAGATGCGACAGAAAAGTTGCACTCTGTAAGATGCGGTTCATACTGATGTGATATCGCTTATGCTATAAATATCGCAGGCCTAATATGGCTCCAGTGTGAACCTTTTTTATCGCCTCCCTTCAGAGTACAAGTATCTGCCTGCGCCTGTCGCGAAAGCTATATCTTATGCGCGATTTTTGGCGCTCTAGTTCCTCGGAACTGAGTGCTTATCAATTTGCCCAAATGCCTGTAATTTTCGAATTTTTGGCTGAAAATGGTCTCAAACGATTTGGTTCGACTCACTGATCAAGAATCCGAGGTCAAAATCGATTCTGTCCAGCCTGTCCGGCCGGCCGGCCTTAGGCACGATTAGAGTTAGGAACGAAAAGAGTTAGAGGATTGAAATTTGCAAGGTGGGTTTGGAGCGTAAATATCTCGGTTGAGTTCGTTAATGGGCAAAATCCATCAAGCGGTTTCCGAGTTATGGCCGATTTTAGTAAAAACATTTTTTATGAATATTTCCGAAACCGATCACTCGATCTATCTGAAATTTAGCATCAAATTGTTGAATCATGACCTTCATACGTATGTGAAGTTTTGTTTTGACCAGGTTACCGCAAAATGTCAAAAAAATTTTTTGAAAATTAAAAATTTTTTTTTTACGATAACTCTCGAACGGAATGAGCTAGGCAGTTGAAATTTTCAGAGTAGGTTAGGGAGATTAATATCTCGGTTGAGTTCGATATTGGGCAAAATAGGCCAGATGGTTTCAGAACCAAAATTTTTTTTTAATTTACAAATTTCAAATTCAATTTTTATTTAAGATGCAGTTTTACCATAAAAACCCAATGATATCATTTTCAACTCCAACAAGCTAATACTTTCGGAGATATAATTTTTTTCGAAATTTCAATAATGAATCGTACTTCTATGTTTTCACAGAATGTTATCATTATTCTATCTAAGCTTTATTATATGATCTGTGTTCATACTCGTACATGTCATCCTGTTCTATAAAAGAGAGTCAAATTCATTTCAGATATTTTAATTTGATTTCTTCCATGGTGCAGTTCTCATTCTCTGATATAATTCTCAACTCTGAGAAACTAATACTTTCGGAGATATAATTTGTCTGTTTGAACTAGAGCGCCAGAAAGCTCCTGTCCACAGGGCTTGCACCCATTTTTGGCGCTCTAGTTCCTCGGAACTGAGTGCTTATCAATTTGCCCAAATGTCTGTAATTTTCGAATTTTTCGATGAAAATGGTCTTAAACTATTTGGTTCGACTCACTGATCAAGAATCCGTGGTCGAAATTCATTCTGTCCGGACGGCCGGCCGGTCCGGCCGGCCGGCCGTAGGCACGATAACTCTCGAACGGAATGAGCTAGACAGTTGATATTTCAGAGTAGGTTTGGGAGATAAATATCTCGGCTAGGTTCGTTATTGGGCAAAATCGGACAGATGGTTCCGGAGTAACAAAAAAAAATTTTTTTTTACAAGGCAAATTCCAAATTAAATTTTTTTCAATAAGCTGTTTTACCATAAAAATCCAATGATATCATTTTTAACTCTAACAAGCTAATACTTTCGAAGATATGATTTTTCAAAATTTCAATAATAAATCGTATTTCAACGTTGACACAGAATGATATTATTCTATGTATGAATTGTCATAATGTCAAATGATGTTCCTGAGACATGACATTATCTAATTTATCGAAGAATTGTGAGCGAAGTGAGAAAAATCTCTGTTGTTTGCTCCGAAATTAGGTTTTCTCAGAAAATTCTTACATTTCGGAACGGAACATGAAGTAAGAGATCTGAGAGTAGTGAGACTGCTTTTCATCCATAGACATAGATATAACTCTCGAACGGAATGAGTTAGGTAGTTGAAATTTTCAGAGTAGTTTAGGGAGATGAATATCTCGGTTAAGTTGGTTATTGGGCAAAATTGGCCAGATTTAATTTGATTTCTTCCATGGTGCAGTTCTCATTCTCATGATTGCTCATTTAATCTTGATATATAAACTATTATTTGAATTGAATTTCCTTTATGATGAGGTTCTATCATATGAATACATTGATATAATTCCCAACTCTGAGAAACCAATACTTTCGGAGATATAATTTGTCTGTTTGAACTAGAGCGCCAGAAAGCTCCTGTCCACAGGGCTTGAACCCATTTTTATATGCGATATCGCGTCAGTATGAACCGCACCTAAGGTATCGTGAATGAGATATTCTCGTCTGTCACGCCACTGTGAACCATTTTTATCGCGTTCCTTTTAGTTTTGAAGTACCTGTCTGGGCCTATCGCGTACATGATTTCTTATACGCTTCGCGTCAGTATGAACCGCGCCTTATACGAGCACACCATGTGCCAGGACATAGTAACAAGCATTTTCGATGAAATTCTTCCTAGATATAACCATGTACCGGAGTTCCAAAATGGTCGTTACGGCGGGATGTCTACTTTCCCCGCGTCCCAGTTTGGAACTCCAAAATTAAGTATAAATTGAAAAATATATAAACAAGAACGACTAAGATTATTAAATGTTATAAGTGTTATTGTAATTAGTGAAGAGTTTGGTTATTGTCCGGATTCATGGTGATTGTTGGATAGTGAACGTACACGAGGCTGTAATATTCCTGGTGATCGGTTTATCCGAGACTCCCGTTGGCCCCAGGGACACCAGGATATACGACGAAGAAAATTACCGAGATTGGGTACATAGCCTTACTGTGCTGAGCCCATGTTCAAACCTCTCCAAATAGGGGGTTACTATTTTGGGGCTCTGTTTGTCCGAGAATTTACATACATACATATAGCCATGTACCCATAATTTCAATTGAGTTATACAAGGCACAATAACATTCTAGTGACGCCACCTATTGATCTCTGCCTGAGTTGAAATAGTAGGTGCATGTTTCACTGACGTTCTGCCAAATTTTGAAAGACAATCAGATGAGTAGAAGTTATGTCATTGCGTTGTAAGTGGCGTGTTTGTTCCATCGAAGCGAAAATAAATATCGAACAATTAACAATAGTAAAACTTCAAAATTCGAGTCTCATAGGATGATAGACTAATTGAGACTAGGGGAGTAAATACACAAAAAGGAGACATAAGACATAACTTACATTTAACATTTATTCAATAACTACTTTGATTAAAAGAAGCATATCCAGCTTGAGCGCTATTTGATCATAGCGGCAATTTTTTGGGATCCGCATTCTACAGCTTTATATTGATTATATAGGCAAAAGGATCTTTTACTGGTTCGCCTTTAGGAGCAATAGTTTTATCGCCAGATACCGGATGGCTCACTCTACCATGGAATAATAAAATTGCCTTATGTCGCAAAATTACAATAAATGGATGGTCTGCCAAAAAGTATGTGGGCATAGGGGCACTTGTGGCGGTGATCTCCAGGCCTGCAAATCAAAATTATTTATATCGAGTAGAAACTTTTTTTTGCTTTTTTTTTTTAGCCCAGTAACATCTCACAGACATCGCATGGCGAAGGTCTCAAACTGCTCACCCTGGGGAACATTTTGAGAGGTTTATTGCGATATCGCAGGGAGCTCGCCCAGACCTCTCTATCACCTCCAAATGTCCTCCATAGGGGATGAACCCAGTAACATCTAAGAGATATCACATGGGAAAGTTCTCAGGCTGCTCATCCGGGGCAGTACTGAGAGAAGATGGCAGCGATATGGATCTATAAATAATCTATACAGGGTGTCTGGTGAGGAATGGGACAACGTTTAGGTGGTGATGAGGGATGTCTCAAGGAGTGAGAAAATGCCATTTGAAATCATCTGAGGTTCATGATTCCTGATATACAGGGTGTTTTAGAAAAAAGTACGAAATTTCAAACGACTATAATTCAGGAAATATTAAAGCTAATCCGACTCAGAAATTTTAGTTTTTCTGAAATTAGGAAAAAACAACACCCTGTATGCGGTTTTTAATTTTTTTGACTTCAGATTCTGAGAGAGCAGGAAAAATACTTTCAGACTCAACTGTCATCCCGAATGGCACAAATTTTCCCTGCTTTCTCTGACCCTTCGAATGTCATTTTTCCGATTTTCGCTTCTTCCATATTTTTTTTCTCGATATTTCAGAAACATGAGATCTCAGATAGTTACTTATAAGTAAAAAAAAGATCATAAACGAATCAAAAATTTTATAAAAATTATCAAAAAAGCGAAAAACAGTTAACATTTGGAAAATTTGCGAAGTATTTCTGAAGTACTAATTGATGATTCAGTAGGAACAAAATTAATGATTAATTCTTTAAATATTGTTCAAAATGAAAACCGTCAACTTCTTGTCTCTTTCAGATCTTTCAGATGAGTTTGGATCATTTTTTCCTGTAACATCCAAAGTTTCATTCGTCATGTACATATCTCCATCATTAGTCTTGAATCTAGTTGCCAGTTATGTCATTCTATGGTTTGCTATCATTCATGATGAGAAAAGATAGAGCATTTAGTTATCTGTCAAACTAGTGATATTATTGTTGATACAATCTTACTTCAATTTGTTGAAAATCATGCCGCACACATTTTCTAATGAAGAGTATGTTGACATGATTTTGGTGTATGGTTCATGTGATATGAACGGAAGAGCAGCTGAAGGGGAGTATCGTAGACGTTTTCCCAATCGTCGAGTTCCAAATCACAAAATTTTTTCCCGCCTTGTTGCGCATACGAAACAACATGGTAGTTTTCCCAGCAAAATAGTTTCTGAGAGACCACATACAATAGAAGATAATATCCGTGAGAATATTTTAGAAACTGTGCAAAACAATCCGGGAGTAAGTATCAGACGATTGGCTTCAATTCATGAAGTATCGAAATGGTACGTTTGGAATACTCTGAAGAGTGAAAAATATCACCCATATCACCCTCAAGTGGTTCAGCAGTTGGAGCCTGGCGATGAGATCGCACGGCTTCAATTTTCCAGGTGGATAAGAAGTCATAGAAGAAATGTGCAAAGAATATTATTCACAGATGAAGCTCAATTCACTCGCGATCATAGACATAGAATAATATGGACTGGTTCTGAGAAAGAGACCATTGATATCAGCATTAAAAAGAGATAGAATACTTCAAGGCAAAACCAGAGACAATAGAATAGATTCTATTTCTCTATGGGCAAAACCACGGTGTGACGATATAAGAATATATTCTTATACTGTGGCAATTGGGAACTTCCAAAACTCTGGTGGCGGGATTCTACAACTAACCAAGCTCCTAATGAGCCACGTGCCACGTGTTCGAGTTTAATTGTTCAGTATTCGTCAATAAACTTTTGTTTAAAAGAAAAATTCAAGTTGAAATAGTGAATATTATCCTGCCTAATATGTCTTCGACCAGAAACGACTATTGTTGTGTGCCTCAATGCAATTCATGGGCGAAAAAAATGCCAAAATGTATAGGTTTGAGTTTTCACTTCTTACCTCCGGAAAACCAAATATAAATATTGGAAGAGTACTTAACCTGGACCTACATCCAGATAATCTTTATTATACCTCAAACATTACACTTATTGTTAATAATTCTTTTCACATAATATATATGTATCATATTTTGAAAAAATCATTTCAATTATTGGTAACTGTTTTACAAAAGCTTTATCTGGTTCAATTTGACACTATATTCTCATAAATAAACTAGAACATCATGCACCTGAACTTTAATTAATACATCAGTAATATATTTACACCTCCTCCGTGCTCCGATTTTACAAGAATATACCATACCTTCTATTTTAAGTTTACCATTCTCCACATTAATGGGCCATCAATTTTATGTGGTACTGAATTAAGGGCACTACTTTGTAAACATAAAGAACAAATATCTATAAAACTGGGACCACAATTTGTTTTGTCACACACATACATACATTTAGAACCTCTTCTCCTTCTACAAGGACTCTAGAATTAGAAGTTGAAGCTCCTATGTACTCCAGAAATTCTAATCAACTGAGTCCCTTCTTAATCATTCGCAAATAGTAACTGAAAGAACTTTTAAATATAATGGAAGTTTGACAAACATATATGAATATACTTACTGGTTGTAGTCTTTATATCAATCAAGTGCCATAAAATTAGTTATATAATGATCAATATTATAATCTATATCACAAAGTAATCCAACGATGATCTCAAGTCAATTATAATTTAAATTTTCCATGAAAATTTCGGTCAAACTTCGTCGACTGGCCTGTCCAACACGAGATTGTTTACATTTATTACTAGCCTGGTTAGTTGCCGAATCCCGCCACCAGAGTTTTGGAAGTTCCCAATAAATATCCCATGTATATTTGCCCATGGTATAAAAACACCATTATTTTTATACCATGATATATGCCTTGAATTATTCCATCCTTCATAACATCTCTCTCTCTAATGTATTCCGCAATGAACAGTGTGATAAAATTACGTGAGGGCCAGTCCATGTTATTCTATGTCTATGCTCGCGATGGAATAAACAATGCTCGTAATAATCACCTTTGGCATCAACAGAATCCTTTCGCTGTCGTACAAAGACAATCACAGAGACGTTTCAGTGTAAATGTGTGGTGCGCAGTTTATGATAATATTTTAATAGGTCCTCATTTTTTCGAAGAAAGACTCACTGGAGAAATTTATAGAGATTTCCTCATGAATGTTTTTCCTAATTTATTAGGGAATATTAATCAAAGAGGACTTATCTTCCAGCATGATGGAGCACCCCCACATTTCTCAATTACAGTGAGAAATCATTTGAACGAGGTCTATCCAAATAGATGGATAGGTGGTGGTGGTCAAAGAGCATGGCCACCTCGGTCTCCAGACATGACACCGTTAGATTATTTCCTTTGGGGCCACCTTAAAACTATGGTGTACGAGCAAGAGATAAATACGAGGGAACAATTAATTCAGCGAATAATAGACGCATGTGACGAAATACGAAACAACCCAAATGTGAAAAGGAAAGCAGTTTTGAATTTAATGAAAAGAGCAGATAAATGTGTAGAGGTTGGTGGTTTTCATTTTGAACAATATTTGAAGAATTAATCATTAATTTTGTTCCTACTGAATCATCAATTAGTACTTCAGAAATACTTCGCAAATTTTCCAAATGTTAACTGTTTTTCGCTTTTTTGATAATTTTTATAAAATTTTTGATTCGTTTATGATCTTTTTTTTACTTATAAGTAACTATCTGAGATCTCATGTTTCTGAAATATCGAGAAAAAAATATGGAAGAAGCGAAAATCGGAAGAATGACATTCGAAGGGTCAGAGAAAGCAGGGAAAATTTGTGCCATTCGGGATGACAGTTGAGTCTGAAAGTATTTTTCCTGCTCTCTCAGAATCTGAAGTCAAAAAAATTAAAAACCCCATACAGGGTGTTGTTTTTTCCTAATTTCAGAAAAACTAAAATTTCTGAGTCCGGATCTGATTTTATTTCGAATTTTCCATTCAAACAGATTCGTACTCACTCTATCATTGTTCATACCAAAAATCATCGGATTAGCTTTAATATTTCCTGAATTATAGTCATTTGAAATTTCGTACTTTTTTCTAAAACACCCTGTATATCAGGAACCATGAACCTCAGATGCTTTCAAATGGCATTTTCTCACTCCTTGAGACATCCCTCATCACCACCTAAACGTTGTCCCATTCCTCACCAGACACCCTGTATATCCTCCAAAAGTGCAGTACATGTGTGGCGCCGAATATATCACTTCGATGCGTAGATCGATATTCCATTCGGGTTATTAGCGATGGGGTTGTTCTTCGGGGTACAGAGTAGACGATTGCGCCATCTACCGGTGGAAACGAGAAGTGCATAGTAGGTATGGAGTAGATCCCTTCAACTCGCCACCTGATTTCCTATTCTTGTTGAATTTGCGAGGTTTTTAGGACCTCGCAATGGAATGTGTCATTCTCGTTACACTTGTGATATCTTGAGGATCTCGCAACAGGAATGTCTTATTCTGGTTATATATTGAGAGAAAAAGAAAAGGTAAAGAAAGGGATATCTTTAGGAGCTCGCAATAGTAATATCTTATTCTGGTTACATATGTGATATCTTGAGGACCTCCACAATAGTAATATCTTATACTTGTTATACTTGGGATGACTCAAGGAACTCGCAATAGAAATGTCTTATTCTGGTTATCTGTGGGATATCTTTATGAGCTCGCAATGGGAATATCTTATTCTGGTTATCTGTGTGATATCTTTAGGAGCTCGCAATGGGATTGTCTTATTCTGGTTACATATGTGATATCTTGAGGATCTCCGCAATAGGAATATCATATTCTTGTTATACTTGCGATGACTTAGGGAGCTCGCAAACAGGAATGTCTTAGTCTGGTTATCTGTGTGATATATTTAGGAGCTCGCAATGGGAATGTCTTATTCTGGTTACATATGTGATATCTTGAGGATCTCGCAACAGGATATCTTAGTCTGGTTATCTGCGGGATATCTTTAGGAGCTCGCAATAGGAATATCTTATTCTGGTTATCTGTGTGACATCTTGAGGATCTCACATTGGGAGCTCGCATTTTCATCCACATTGTAACCTCTCAGAGATCTCTATGCGAGGTCTGTGTTACCTGGGTTTATGGGTAATGATCTCAAAAAAGTTGAGAACCACTGCTCTAGACTAACGAGAATAATAATTTAAATCACTTCAAAATGCTCGCCGTTCACCTCCTGTCAATACAATGCAAGCCTATTAATTCATTTACTTTAGATTAATGAGAATAAAAACGTACACACGTATTTTTAGGTCTTCATTGTACAGGGTCTTCATACATGATTGTAACATGGCAGTTGGCTTTGAAATATTTCCATTTTGCCGCTTCATATAGATGTACAGGGTGTATACAGGGTGAGTCTTTAAGTTGTGCATTAATTTTAATCAAAGATTCTTCTCGTCAAACCAAACACTTTTTTCATTTACAATTTTTCCAAATTCGGCTCTGGTGAAGAGATAGAGGCTGTTGAAATTTCGAAAAAAAATCAGTTTTTCTTTTCTATCTCTGACATGGATATTCCGAATGGAATGAATTTTGGGGTGATGTTTTCTATAATACATAATTTCCAATTAACATTTTTTTCCTACTTCCACTCGTTTCCTAGTTATAGACTCACGAATTCAGAAAAACTATGTGAAATTACCATAAAGATTAAGTTTAACCTAAGTTATTATAAGAATCTACAATCATTTTAGAAAAATAAAGTATTCTTCATAATATCTCCTGAAACGTACTGTCCTCAAGATATTCTTCTTTGAATGATATAAAGTCTGATGAAAAATCCAGAAATTTCACTACATTTATCAATCCGCCCCTGGATAAGGAACCCTCAATCAAAACCAGAGATATGATACCTCCATATCTCTGATCAAAACTGAAAGCCACAATGCCATCGTTCTGCATCGTTCATAGATTATTATTTTGATTGAAAATTTCATACAACATTTAATAGGTGTCAAAGGATTGAGTTCTATTAATAAACATGTATGTTATAACTTGCGTTTGTTCGCAAGTTCTTGATTCTCTTTTGGACCAAAATATAATTCAAAGCCTAACGACTTACTGTTTTGAATAATCCTTTGAAAGCAATCAAATATTTTACTTAAGAATAATATGTATGTGAAATTTATATTAAAATCAGGATGTACCTATCTACACAAATAAAAATATGATCGATTCTGCAGAATTGATATCAGCTTTTAGTAATCCCTGATTCCATTTCAAATACCTACTTACGTCTGTCATATTTTAGAATGTGTATAAATTATTATTTCTTAAGATTCAGATAGCTCACCTTTGAAATTTAATGATTTATTTTTATAATATTCGTACAACCGGACGCCTAATAGGCCATCTCCATTATTAGATATAATCTATTAATCTTTATAAAACTTTAAATAAGACAAAGACCATTCAATGAACATGGAAGAAACGAATAATATAGCGCACACCTAGATCTAAACAGTAACAACTCAAAAATCATGATTTTTGCGATAATCATCAATTCGTAATCTACAAACTTTGTAGATTACGAATTGATGATTATCGCAAAAATCATGATTTTTGAGTTGTTACTGTTTAGATCTAGGTGTGCGATATGATAATTTAGTAAGACTACCATTGCAAAACACGATGTTTTGCCCTACATCAGCTGATTTCTATCATTGCATCTCACTCTTATGTTGGAGTCAATGCCTCTCTCTCTAAGCTCTTCTTCTACTAATGCTGCGTTTGTTTACCCACATCAGATGCATCTTTTACATTTCAAGCGTTTGTTTAGCCGCATTTTTCGCATCTTTTACATCTGAAATAGCGTTTGTTATTAGATTCAGATTACATTTTTCACATCTAGATTCGAAATGAGATGTAACCGCTGTAACCAGTTGAATTGTCAAAGTTGTCATATGAAATAATTCATTTGTGGTAATTGAGTGGCGTTTTGGGTTTTGGTATTGATAAATACTTTGATAAGGGAAGATATAAGAACAAATATAATTGTATTCTGTGTTGATAAACAAATAAACCTCTGAAGACTAGTTTGAACGAAATATTTCTTGAAAATGTATTTCGCATTAAAAAAGAATGAGAACAAGGTTGGAGTGGAAGAAACCCCAGATAAATAAGTACATTTGAAAACTACCGGCTATTCACAAGTCATTATTATTTTTTTGATATGAGTTTTTGTTTACATCTAATAACTGTCATGAGCGTTTGTTTAAAATATTCTATGATCACATCTGCGAGACGTAATCAAAAAATCGGAGACATCTCAAGATGTATCTGATGTGATTAAACAAACGCAGCATTATTATTAGATCGTTGCTATGAAGTTCGAAGTGCGATCATCGATTATTAGTGTTCTGTGCTGTGATTTATATTGAGGTTGGAATTGGAATAGGAATAATATGAGTGAATTAATTTATGAAGTATCATTGAAGATATATAGGCTATTTAAGGATAATTAATTTCAAATTATATATTATTGAAGATAGTTAGGACATTTAAGGATTTTTCTTAATAGAAGATCATGAAATTGTGTATATATATAGTGTAAACAATTGGGTAATGAAGTATCGAATGGATAGAATAGGTATCAAGTTAAAGTGCACTGTTTTAATATTCAAGAATTGAAGAAACTTTTGCTGGAAATGTTGCATGGAGGGCCAAATCATATTAATTGAGTGAGTAAATAAGTTTTCTCAAACAAAGTCTGTGGAATTCAAGCATCAGATGATACAGATTTGGTCAATATACAATACGAGTTACATTAAAAGTAATCTGCGCTCACGTACAGAGAATATTCAGGGGAGTATCAGCCCATTGTGAAGTTCTTAAACGCTTATAACTTTTTACCTGAGCCGAATCTGGAAAAATGGTACATGAAAAATTGCTTCAAGCACTGACGTAAAGTCAGAAGCTTTTGCGCGTATGTTCTATTGTCCATTCTTCTGTATTGGACACCCTTAATCGAATTTACCATGGTAAATTATGTTGTCCATTCTCCTGTATTGGACACTTAATTCGAATTTACCATGGTAAATTCGATTAAAGAGTGTCCAATAAAGGAGAATGGATAACATAATTTACCATGGTAAATTCGATTAAGGGTGTCCAATACAGAAGAATGGACAATAGAACATAAGCGCAAAAGCCTATGACTTCACGTCAGTGCTTGAAGCAATTTTTTTTTGAGTTATCAAGGAAATAATATTCCAGGTGGGTATAACTCGGAAACCGTTTGGCCGATTATGCCCAAAATCGAACTCAACTCTCCTTTTCAGATACGCAACCTACCCTGAAAATTGCAAGTCCCTATCTCCTTTCGTTCGAATGTTATCGAGGCAACGGACACCCATCTACTGAACTCACACAAGAATGCTCGAATCTCCAACAATATTTAACCGATCGTATTAAAACTTGAAACAGGGCAGTAGAGTTAGGTTATGAAGGCTCTTGCAAAATTTCAGCAATTTCAAACGATTAGTTACTGATATATAGATTTTTTTTTTTATTTTCAATGATTTATTAAAAATTTTCTACAAATGCTATATATATATATATTTTGCAAATATTTCCGCGTTGGCATTCTACAATTAATAACCATGTTTGAATTCAATCGGTTCAGCATTTTTCGAGTTAATGAGGTACAAAAAACCACCAAATTTCAGAAAATTTCAGATGGCTTATAACTCTAAAACCGTTTGCCGATTATGCTCATAATCAAACTGAAATGTCGCGTTCTAGTGCACATCCTAACCGGAAAACTTGAAGCCGCTATCTCTTTCCGTTCTCAAGTTATCGTGACAACAAAAATATTTTTCAATAATTTTTTTGAAAATTTCTAGCCATACGATTCGCACAAAATTTCACAAACGTGCTTAGGTTCATATTCTACAACTACTCACCAAGTTTCAATTTGATCGGATTTATATTGGTTGAAAACAAAATTATTACTCGGAAACCACTGGGCCGATTATGCCCATTAACGAACTTGTCCGTCGTTTTGAGATGCGCCACCCACCCTGAAAATTTCAAGTCGCTAGCTCTTTTCGTTCTCAAGTTATCGTGGCAACGGCCGGACGGCCGGCCGGACAGAATCAAATTTGACATCGAATTCTTCATTGGGGAGTCGAACTTAATCGTTCCATTTTCGTCAAAAAATTCGACAGACATTTGGGCAAAATGATAACGCGATGTTCCCCAGAACATACGCGCAAAAAAGTGTTTTATTTGATGAGAGGAATATCTGGTTCAAATTAATGCACAGCTTTAAAGACTCACCCATCAAATAAAACAATTTTTTGGCGCTCTAGTTCCTCGGAACTGAGTGCTTATCAATTTGCCCTAATGTCTGTAATTTTCGAATATTTCGATGAAAATGGTCTTAAACGATTTGGTTCGACTCACTGATCAAGAATCCGTGGTCAAAATTCATTATGTCCGGCCGGTCCGGCCGTAGGCACGATAACTCTCGAACGGAATGAGCTAGAGAGTTGAAATTTTCAGAGTAGGTTTGGGGGATGAATATCTCGGCTAAGTTCGTTATTGGGCAAAATCGGACAGATGGTTTCGGAGTAACAAAAAAAAATTTTTTTTTTACGAAACAAATTCCAAATTAAATTTTTTTTAATAAGCATTTTTATCATAAGAATCCATTCATATCATTTTCAACTCTAACAAGCTAATACTTTCGGAGATATGATTTTAAAAATTTCAATGTAAATCGTATTTCACAGATTGATATAATTATTCTATGTATGAATTCTCATAATGTCAACTTGACAGAAGGGAATATTGTAACTTCAAAAATATTGGGGTTGAAATACTCGTATTTTAGCGATGCAACGGGGACCTCACCCGAAAATGTTTGAAAATATTACGTAACTATTGAAAGCATAATTCTGTAGTTCGAGAGAGGAGAAAATTTGGTGAACGTAGATCAGGAAATTTTTGATCGATTACAAGGTAATTTTTTATTATTACTTATCTTCTTTCATACATGTTTTATGGAATACCTACTATTTGTAGGTACTTTAAACCTGTTTTGGGCAATTGTCATACGAAACTTGTTTTTTTGGCGCTCTAGTTCCTCGGAACAGAGTGCTAATCAATTTGCCCAAGTGTCTGTAATTTTGGAATTTTTGGCTGAAAATGGTCTCAAACGATTTGGTTCGACTCACTGATCAAGAATCCGAGTGCGAAATCGATTCTGTCCGGCCGGCCGACCGGCCGTAGGCACGATAACTCTCGAACGAAAGGAGTTAGCGGATTGAAAATTGCAAGGTGGTTTTGGAGCGTAAATATCTCGGACAAGTTCGTTCGATCTATCTGAAATTTAGCATCAAATTGTAGAATCATGACCTTTATACGCATGTGAAGTTTTGTGTTGACCAGATTACCGCAACGTGTAAAAAAAAAGTTTGAAAATTTAAAAAAAGTTTTTCCACAATAACTCTCGAACGGAATGAGCTAGGTAGTTGAAATTTTCAGAGTAGGTTAGGGAGATGAATATCTCGGTTAAGTTCGTTATTGGGCAAAATTGGCCAGATTTAATTCGATTTCTTCCATGGTGCAGTTCTCATTCTCATGATTGCTCATTTAATCTTGATAAATAAACTATGATTTGAATTGAATTTCCTTTACGATGCAGCTCTATCATATGTATACATTGATATAATTCCCAACTCAGAGAAACCAATACTTTCGGAGATATAATTTGTCTGTTTGAACTAGAGCGCCAGAAAGCTCCTGTCCACAGGGCTTGAACCCATTTTTCATTTACCATTTTTCCAGATTCGAATCAGGTAAAAAGTTATGAGCGTTTAAAAACTTTACAATGGCCTGAATTTTCTCTGTACGTTGAGCACAGATTACTTTTAATGTAACTCGTATATTATATTGACAAAATCTGTATCATCTGATGATTGAAACTCACTGAATTTGTTTGAGAAAACTTCTTTACTCACTCTTTTAATATGATTTGGCCATTTAGGCAACATTTCCAGCAGAAATTTCTTCAATTCCTGAATATTGAAACAGTGAACTTTAACTTGATACCTATTCTATCCATTCGATATTTCATTACCCAATTGTTTCCACAATAATAATATACAAAATTTCACGATCTTCTATTAAGAAAAATCCTTAAATGTCCTAACTATCTTCAATAATATATAATTGGAAATTAATTCACTCATATTCACCTCAATATAAATCACAGAACACTAATAATCTATGATCGAACTCCACAGCAATGATCTAATAATAAGTAGAAGAAGAGCTTAGAGAGAAAGAGGCATCGACTCCAACATAAGAGTGAGATGCAATGATAGAAATCAGCTGATGTAGGGAAAACATTGTGTTTTGCTAAGTCTTACTAAATTATCATATTTTATTCGTTTTTTCCATGTTCATTAAATTTTTTTGACTTATTTAAAGTTTTATAAAGATATAATAGATTATCCGCAGTATTCACAAAGCATTCGATCTCCGTTAAATCCTAACTGAGATCCTCAATTAAGGATAAAAAATATGAATCGCAACCTGAGTTAACGTATTTAACGGTGGAGAAACAGGCCTGTTTCACGTTAATTTTCACTTGACCTGAGGTTGCGATTCATATTTATTTTAACTGAGGACCTCAGTTAGGACTTAACGGAGATTGGATGCTTTGTGAATACGGTTGTATATCTAACAATGGAGATGGCCTATTAGGCGTACAGGTTGTACGAATATTATAAAAATAAATCATTAAATTTCAAGGGTGAGCTATCTGAATCTTAGGAAATAATAATTTATACACATTCTAAAATATGAGAGACGTTAGTAGGTATTTGAAATTAAATCAGGGATTACTAAGAGCTGATATCAATTTTGCAGCATCGATCATATTTTTATTTGTGTAGATAGGTACATCCTGATTTAAATATAAATTTCCATAACATATTATTCTTAAGTAAAATATTTGATTGCTTTCAAAGGATTGTTCAAATCAGTAAGTCTTTAGGCTTTGAATTATTTATTTGTCCAAAAGAGAATCAAGAACTTGCGAACAAACGCAAGTTTCATTATACATGATTAATAGAACTCAATCCTTCGACACAGCTATTAAATGTTTTATGAAATTTTCAATCAAAATAATAATCTATGAACGACGGCATTGTGGCTTTCAGTTTTGATCAGAGATATGGAGGTATCATATATCTGGTTATGATTGAGGGATCCTTATCCAGCGGCGGATTCATAAATGAGAACAGTACGTTTTAGGAGAAATGATGAAGAATACTTTATTTTTATAAAATGATTGTAGATTCTTATAATAATAGTAATCCTTTCTTTCGAAAGTTATCGAGGCAACGTTTACCCATCTACTGAACTCACACAAGGCTGCTCGAATCTCCAATAATATTTAACCGATCGTGTTAAAACTTGAAACACATACATTGGGCCGATTATGCCCATTAACGAACTTGTCCGTCGCATTGGGGTGCGCCACCTACCCTAAAATTTCAAGTCGCTAGCTCTTTCCGTTCTCAAGTTATCGTGGCAACGGCCGGACGGCCGGCTGGACAGAATCAAATTTGACCTCGAATTCTTCATTGGGGAGTCGAACCAAATCGTTTGAGATCATTTTCGTAAAAAAAATCGAAAGTTACAGATACTTGGGCAAAATGATAACGCGATGTTCCCCAGAATATACGCGCAAAAATAGGTTTCGGAATTTCAAGCAAAACATTCCGCAAAATAGTAGTAATTTTTTGAATTTTTTCATGTCACGTGATCTTCACGAAATTGTTTGCTTTGGTCTTTTGCATCTAACTACTGAGTTTCAATTCAATCAGATCAGTATTTTTCGAGTTATCGTGGAAACAAAATTTCCAAATCTTTGAATTTTTTTTGCCACTTTATGACCATTCAGTCAGTACAAAACTTCACAGGCATATAAAGGACATGATTCTACAATTTGGTGCCAAATTTCAGATAGATCGAGTGATCGGTTCCGGAAATATTCATAAAAAACGTTTTTACTAAAAACGGCCTCAACTCCGAAACCGCTGGGTGGCTTTTGCCCATTAACGAACTTGTACGAGATATTTACGCTACAAAAGTACCCTGCAAATATCAACGCTCTAACTCGTTCCGTTCGGGAGTTATCGTGCTAACGGCCGGCCGGACATAATTGAATTTGACCTCGAATTCTTCAACCAGGAGTAGAACCCAATCGTTTGAGACCATTTTCGCAAAAACAAATCTAAAAATACAGACATTGTGCCGAAATGATAGCACGCTGTTCCTTGCGGAACACGCGCGCAAAAATAGCAGAACATGTATGTTAGGGTGATTCAAAAAAAAAAATATTTTTTTTTTCGTTTGGTACTCTGAAAAATAGGTTCCTAGACACCTCTAAGAAAGCCTCTCCAAGCATGAGTTCTTAATTGTAACGGGAAGGTCCTCCTTCTTACAGTTTTCTATTTTTTCTTATTATCAGATAGAAAAATTTATATCTCGCTTCCAACTACTTGAAAAAATATCTTGTTCCTTAGATTTAGTAGGAAATTGAATGCTCTACAAAAAAGGTCTCTTACGATTTTTTCGTAGACCCAACCGTTTAAAAGATATTAACGGTTAAAGTTTGATTATTTTTGGGAAAATTTTTTATTTCTTATGAATTTTATAACTCAATGAAAAAAAATCATTATGAATGATGAAACTCATAGTTTTGTAGGAAATTTACTGCTCTATAAAAATGGTCTCTTATGATTTTTCGATCAAGTTGAGCGTTTACGAGATATTCATCGTCAAACATCAATGCATATCAATTTTTCTAGTTTTTGATCAATAATTCGAAAAATTTCAATTTATTCTGTGAGTTTCAAGGAAATTTAGACAAATTTGAGTTTTTATTATAAAAGCAACTCCTATAGATGTTTTCTGTTCAAAAATTCATTTGAAAGTTTTTATTCTAATAATATTTTTTTTTTAATTTTATCTTTAATAATTTAAAATCTTAATCGCGTTGTCATTTATTATTATGAAATTTGTTCAGTGCGTATTTTTAAATTGTTTTTCACAAAATATACATAAAATTTTCGTTCGAGGGGATTTTTGTTTCGAATTCCATTTCTTCTTCTGTTTGTCTTCTGAAACTAACGCCATCTATGTTTTTTACTCTCAACTATCTTCAGTATCTACCCATTTAATACCGTATTTTCAGTGTTCCTAAAACTGATCATCTTGAATACGTAATAAAATATTGAAAATTATATGGCAGTTGATAATTAAATAAATAAATTCTTCGATAAAAAAGTGAAACACATGTGAAACACACTAAATTGAATTATATATTTAGAAAAATGCACTAATTTTTTGTTTTAATGTAATCAAACATGCCCAAGACTAAAAAAACTAATTAAAAAAATAGTTCATAACATATTTCTATTCATAGAAACTCAAATTTGTCTAAATTTCCTTGAAACTCACAGAATAAATTGAAATTTTTCGAATTATTGATCAAAAACTAGAAAAATTGATATGCATTGATGTTTGACGATGAATATCTCGTAAACGCTCAACTTGATCGAAAAATCATAAGAGACCATTTTTATAGAGCAGTAAATTTCCTACAAAACTATGAGTTTCATCATTCATAATGATTTTTTTTCATTGAGTTATAAAATTCATAAGAAATAAAAAATTTTCCCAAAAATAATCAAACTTTAAACGTTAATATCTTTTAAACGGTTGGGTTTAAGAAAAAATCATAAGAGAACTTTTTTGTAGAGCTTTCAATTTCCTACAAAATCTAAGGAACAAGATATTTTTTCAAGTAGTTGGAAGCGAGATATAAATTTTTCTATCTGATAATAAGAAAAAATAGAAAACTGTAAGAAGGAGGACCTTCCCGTTACAATTAAGAACTCATGCTTGGAGAGGCTTTCTTAGAGGTGTCTAGGAACCTATTTTTCAGAGTACCAAACGAAAAAAAAAATATTCTTTTTTTTTGAATCACCCTAATGTATGTACAATCCAAGGAGATCACATGTTGGATTGGAGTAATACAAAGATTCTAATGACAGAACCTGATTATATTAAACGAAACTTAAGGAGTCAACTTGTATTTTATTGAACAGAGAATGCAATTTTGCAAATTGCTCAATTGGTATTGACCATATGTGGCTGAATTTATTGAAACAGGAGTTGGAACTTGGAAATGTCTATGCAAAGTAAAACTATAGTCGAATTTAAGCGAGTAACCGGAGCAGAGCGGTTAAGACCAATCTCTTGCTAGACATAACCGATCGGTTATAATAGCAAAGGATTGGTCTTAACCGCACCGTTCCGGTTATTCGCTTAAATTCGACTCAGGATAGCTATGATTTTCAAATACTGTCAATGTGACAATTCTCGAATTTTAGAATAACTATCAACAAAATAATTCTAAAGATTTTCGTTAAGCGTCTGACGAAGGAGTCTGATATAGACTCCGAAACGTTACGATACAATTGTTTCTTCGTTGATGTTGTTTCGTTGTTGTTTGTTAGGCAACATTGTTCAAGTGATTGCTTCTGACAAATATCTTGTGTTTCTTACGCTGAAGCCAATCACAAAATAGTTAATTTTTATTTTATAGATATTTTTCAGAGTTTGGGAGAGAAAACCCAGAAAGAAACCTTTTAATAATGAGTATAACTCCAACAGTATCCTTTAATGATTACTTGTGGCCAACGTTTGCCTAAAACAGGAAGACCTGGGACCCCAACGAACGAAGCTATTAGACAAAACATTGTAATTGATTTACAGGAATCACCTTTAACTCCAACAACAAATTTGGCACTATGACTAAACCATGGTATATTTCGAAGTTCTGTAGGGATAATATTGAAAATTGAAAAGCATCGTCAGTATGAGACAAAATTGAAAAAAAGAAAAAATTATTTTGACCGACGGATGGAGTCTTACGAACTGCTGATGGACATTTGTAATGACGACGAACATTTTGCAGCTAAAGTAGTATTTTCCGATGAGACAACTTTATGTTTAAATGAGACAGTTAACCGCCATATCTCAAGATATTGGTCAAATGAGAATCCCCATTTGATTCATGAAGCACATACCCAACCTCCACAAAAGTTAGATGATCTCATTGTGGCTTTTCGGGCAATACATGGTTGTTTTCGAACCGTTCGACCGAATCAACTTCCGAACATATTTCCTTAACAATAGGATTCTTGATGTGTGGAATGATCTTTTTTATCAAGGTAGGTATTGAGTTTATTGCTACAATACTCAACATTGTAACCTTGATTAATAATAATAACGACAATGAGATGATGAGCGAAATCGCAAGGAGAGGAAAATTGATTTGAATTGAATCAATATCATATTAATCGTTTATTTCAAGTATAAAAAGTATAGTATAACATAGAATAAATTTTGTTCACGAGGGCATCAGTAATCGTACATAGATATTTACGAATAACAATTAAAGTCGTATATAGATGTTATGAGAAAATGGGTCTTTCACTGGCTCTCCTTTAGGAGCAATTTTTCCATCGCCAGATACAGGGTGGCTCACTCTACCAAGAAATAGTAAATTTCTTTTATGTCGCAAAAGTACTATAAACGGGTGGTCCGCTAAGAAGTAGCTAACAGAAGGAGCACTTAATGGAACGAATCCTGTGCCTGCAAATAAAAATGATGTATGGAGTTAATTAATCAAAACATTCACTACCAAAATTCTTTCACACCGATTACTAACTAACTGAGCATTCCAAGTATTAGTATTCATTTATTCTCATTGTTATTGACAGCATGATGCAATCAGTGAGTTCAATATTTAGATAATGAAAAATTTGAAAATATTTGATAATGAAAGAAAATATGGAGGTATCCAATTACAGTAGAGTATTAATCATAAATGAAGATTATGTTATACAATATTTCGACATATTGTAACAGTGGTTTTAGAAGAAGTGTTCTATATTCTTGAGAACGTTGAGTTAAAAATACCTATAAAAACGTTAAGGATTGCTATTGAAATATTCTGAATGAGTTGAGAATGCTGAATGAATTGCATCTGTCATTGTGGTACCTATTTTTGATGATATTTGTTATTCAAGTTTGATGTGGATGGAATTTCATTTTATCACTTCGAAAAATTACTAATGTTGCCATAAAAGGAAAATAGTTTGAATAATCCATTTCGTTTGAGTCTCCTTCCATGGCACTCCTCAAACTTCTCGATACTTTTGCACCATTCACAAACAATCACGGCATTGATAAAATATTCACAGAATTCCCAATGAAAAATAAAATAGTCCAGTACTGTAACAGTAGATTTAACGCTGTCTGCGCATGGACTACTACGAGAGTCTGCGCTTCTAGTACTTCTAGCAGGCACGGCCTGTTCCCCCCCAAAATTTTGGCTCGGCCCGTACCTGTCTTCTAGTGGCATAGCGCAGTGGGATGCTTCAGATGAAGAGTATTTAATACGCTCTATTGGTGCTGACGTCATTTCGCAATTTTAGTTATCTAAGCTACCAAATTTTTTACACCATCATTTAGGTAATAAAGCAACAAAAACAATTTGGAGTGGTCATTTAAAGAATTATTTTGACGTCACTCTGTAAAAATGAATGACACCATAACATAAGTACATTTTTTATGTCATAAGGTGGCTAATCAAAACCAAAAATTGACCTGTCCTAGCGTTTCGCTTGATAACATTCAATAACGCGATTTTGTTCCTTACTTTATCCACACACTGTATACGTTCGGCCATAGACTGATAGAGTATAAAATTGTTGTTGTAATTAGGTTGGATTGGAATTATATGATATTACTGTATTTTTTTCTGATCGAACCAATATTGAGCTATATCGCCTTAGTTACCATGTGTCATAACATACTCATATTTCCCAAGGGAAATATGAAACGTCAGTTCATATTTCCCTAGGGAAATATGAAACGTCAAATCATATTTCTTTCAAAACGTCAAATCATATTTTATTTCTTTATTTAGTAACAAAATGGAAACTGCAATTGTTGAAATTTCCACTAATAGTATTTCCACCAGAAACAAAGGAAGAAGAAATATCTTGTTCATAATTATTCGTCGACGAGACTACAGTTTTCTTGAGAACATTCCGTTCGGACGCAACGCCGAATACTCCCTCACCAAACGAGCAGCACCCAGATCTTCTTCATCAATTATAGTGAATATTCTGTTTACATCATTCTTAGTCTTTGAGACTTTGATTATGATTACCGACCCACGATCTTCGATATCTGAAGATAGCATATTCACCAACTCTTGTGTTCTGCAGGCGCCAAAGATCTCCATTATTAAAACAACCTTCAAAATTATGAATGTAAAAATCTTATCAACAGAGGAAATCAAAATGAAACTTTTACCTTATACATCAAAAAAACGTCATTAGGAGCTTCACTCAAGAATGTCTAGAGCTGCTTTTTTAGGAACGTATCCTTTATTTTTGTTCTCAACAAATGCTTCGACTTCATCGAATAATTTGTTTTTTCCTTCAAATGCAGCATAGATCTTAACATCGATAGTTTCGGCCATAACGTGTTTGGAGAATATTTCTGCGACTGGGGATCGAATGAATTTATCATACATCAAGAATAACAAGAATCAGAGCAACATACCAAATCTTGGAAATATGCTAACAAAATATTATCGCTCACACCGTCCACCAAATTTTTTCTTTTCCACTCCTGAAAGCATTCGTACTCTTTACTGTAGGCAGCTTGAGATTTGGCCGGAACCAAAGATTCCCGGGCCTTTGCCGCTTGAGTTTTGACGTAGTTCGACATTTTTTCAACAATTTTATTTTTGACAAGACGTCAAAATGAAACCAGTCAACCAAGATTCTCAGAAACATGGCCCATAGCAACGTTAAAAATTTGATTATTACAAAAATATACAATCTAATAATAATTTCTCCATATCAGATTGTTTCAATCAGAAAAAAACTATTGATTACACCACGGGAAATATGAATACATTTCCCTCGGTTGTCTATACATCCCTCGGGCTCCGCCCTCGGGATGTAACTTTGACAACCTCGGGAAATATACTATTCATATTTCCCTAGTTGTAATAATAGCTATAATTTATATGATGCGAATTAGTCCCACCTCATGTCAATTATGTGTGTGTAAGCTAGTTTCGAGGAAACAGTTTAGTTTTCGAGGTGGAGAGTCCAACACGTGGTCCTTGGGCCAATTTTGAATCTCACGTTGCCCCTTTCAGTTACTTTTCGATCTGCGCATGAGCAGACCAAAAGTGATTTAACTGCTGGAGTTTTCGTCTGAGCGGAGTGGGGTTTTGATAAACTCATTTAGAGGGTCCGCGCATGCGTGGATTGAAGCTGTGATATTTCCTGAACCACTAGTACTGGAGAATCGGAGTTTTGTGTGAGGTGTTTGATTTCGAGAGGACTGCGCATGCGCAGAAAGAATTGGCTGCTTTTAGGTTGTATGAGTTAGATTGGGAGTGATTTACCGTTAGCGGATATGGGTCAGGTGCTGAGCCGATATTGTGAGGTTCTAAAGGAAAATTCATTGCAAATCTGTGCGCGCAGGTAAGATTCGGGAAAATAGCATTCTTTCGGTGGTGGAGCGTCCATACCCGTGCCCTAGGGTCAATTTTGAAATTCACTTTGCATATTATAGCTCTATATTGAATTGGACGAGCAATTCGGCTTTCATTTGATTTACGGAGCATTTATGTCTAGCATCATACCGATTCAAACTGGGAAAAAACGCGCCTCTCTCTTGCTCGGCATCGTGGAGTATAACCGAAAAGCGATCTAATGAACTAACAATATTAGTGTAATTTTGGTTGCTCTGAATGAATTATTAAAAATTGGTTCAAGCACTGACGTGAAGTCAGAAGCTTTTGCGCGTATGTTCTATTGTCCATGCTTCTGTATTGGACACCCTTAATCGAATTTACCATGGTTAATTATGTCGTCCATTCTCCTGTATTGGACACTCTTACTTCGAATTTACCACGGTAAATTCGAATTAAGTGTCCAATACAGGAGAATGGACGACATAATTAACCATGGTAAATTCGATTAAGGGTGTCCAATACAGAAGCATGGACAATAGAACATACGCGCAAAAGCTTCTGACTTCACGTCAGTGCTTGAACCAATTTTTTTTTAATTTTCTGGAGGCGCGGTTCTTTTTTTTTCGTCATTTTTTTCAAATTTTCTAGGAGTACGGTTCTTACAGAATTTTAAACACGTCTTTGTGTTGATTTTCTACTACAAGTTACCAAGCTTCAATTCAATCGAATATTTATTTTTTGATTTATCAAGGAAACAATATTCCAGGTGGATATAACTCGGAAACCGTTGAACCGATTATGCCCAAAAACGAACTCAACTCTCCCTTTCGGATACGCAACCTACCCTGAAAATTGCAAGTCCCTATCTCCTTTGGTTCGAAAGTTATCGAGGCAACGGTCACCCATCTACTGAACTCACACAAGAATGCTCGAATCTCCAACAATATTCAACCGATCGTATTAAAACTTGAAACTTGGCAGTAGAGTTAGGTAATGACCGCTCTTGCAAAATTTCAGCAATTTCAAACGTATAGTTACTGATATATAGAATTTTTTTTTTATTTTCAATGATTTATTAAAAATTTTCTACAGATGCTATCCTCACCAAATTTCGCAAACATTTTCGCGTTGGCATTCTACATCTAATAACCATGTTTGAATTCAATCGGTTCAGTATTTTTCGAGTTAATGAGGAACAAAAAACCACCAAATTTCAGAAAATTTCAGATGGCTATAACTCTGAAACCGTTTGGTCGATTATGCTCATAAACAAACTCAAATGTGGCATTCATATGCACAACATAACCTGAAATTTTCAAGCCGCTATCTTTTTCTGTTCTCAGGTTATCGTGACAAAAAAAAATATTTTTTAATAATTTTTTTAAAATTTTCTAGCCATACGATTCGCACAAAATTTCACAAACGTGCTTAGGTTCATGTTCTACAACTACTCACCAAGTTTCAATTCGATCGGATTTATATTGGTTGAAAACAAAATTATTACTCGGAAACCACTGGGCCGATTATGCCCATTAACAAACTTGTCCGTCGTATTGCGATGCGCCACCCACCCTGAAAATTTCAAGTCGCTAGCTCTTTTCGTTCTCAAATTATCGTGGCAACGGACGGCCGTACGGACGGACGGCCGGACGGCCGGCCGGCCGGACGGACAGAATCAAATTTGCCCTCGGATTCTTCATCGGGGAGTCAAACTTGATCGTTTGAGACCAATTTCGTCAAAAAATTCGAAAGTTACAGACATTTGGGCAAAACTATAACGCGATGTTCCCCAGAACATACGCGCAAAAATGGTGGGAAATTTATCCTTATCACATCTCCACCATTCGTAACTATTCATGAAATGCACGGAATAACACAAGAATTTGATTGGAGCAGCAATGATTTCTTGTAATTTGTTATGTAAAACTGAAAATATCAGATATTCGATAAAGAAAACTAACTACGATCAAAATTAAATAAAAGGCGAATTCAATATTTATCATAAAGTATTTGAATAAAAATCTACCAGAAATTAAACAAGTTCAAACTTTAAACCAATTAGTTTTATGTTATTAACTACATCGCTTCGTATGTGGCCAGGCTCGGCAGATGACCATCTGCACATCCTAAATTCGATAGCAATTTACTGGCAGCTGCCTTAAATAAGAGGTGAATTCAATATTTATCATTAGGTATTTAAAAAAAAATTACCAGAAATTAGTCAAGTTTAAACTTTAAACCAATTAGTTTTATATTATTAACTACATCGCTTCGTATGTGGCCGCCAGGCTCGGCAGATTACCATCTGCAGATCCTAAATTCGATAGGAAGTTAATGGCAGCTGCATTAAATAAGAGGTGAATTCAAAATTTATCATTAGGTATTTTAATAAAAATCTACCAGAAATTAGTCAAGTTTAAACTTTAAACCAATTAGTTTTATGTTATTAACTAGATCGCTTCGTATGTGGCCAGGCTCGGCAGATTACCATCTGCAGATCCTAAATTCGATAGGAATTTACTGGCAGCTGCATTAAATAAGAGTTGAATTCAATATTTATCATAAGGTATTTTAATAAAAACTACCAGAAATTTGTCAAGTTTAAACTTTAAACCAATTAGTTTTATATTATTAACTACATCGCTTCGTATGTGGCCAGGCTCGGCAGATTACCATCTGCAGATCCTAAATTCGATAGGAATTTACTGGCGGCTGCATTAAATAAGAGGTGAATTCAATATTCATCATTAGGTATCTTAATAAAAATCTACCAGAAATTAGTCGAGTTTAAACTTTAAACCAATTAGTTTTATGTTATTAACTAGATCGCTTCGTATGATGGCCAGGCTCGGCAGATTACCATCTGCAGATCCTAAATTCGATAGGAATTTACTGGCAGCTGCATTAAATAAGAGGTGAATTCAATATTCATCATTAGGTATCTTGATAAAAATCTACCAGAAATTAGTCGAGTTTAAACTTTAAACCAATTAGTTTTATATTATTAACTACATCGCTTCGTATGTGGCCAGGCTCGGCAGATTACCATCTGCAGATCCTAAATTCGATAGGAATTTACTGGCGGCTGCATTAAATAAGAGGTGAATTCAATATTTAGCATTAGGTATTTTAATAAAAACTACCAGAAATTTGTCAAGTTTAAACTTTAAACCAATTAGTTCTATATTATTAACTACATCGCTTCGTATGTGGCCCGGCTCGGCAGATTACCATCTGCAGATCCTAAATTCGATAGGAATTTACTGGCGGCTGCATTAAATAGGAGGTGAATTCAATATTCATCATTAGGTATCTTAATAAAAATCTACCAGAAATTAGTCGAGTTTAAACTTTAAACCAATTAGTTTTATGTTATTAACTACATCGCTTCGTATGTGGCGAGGCTCGGCAGATTACCATCTGCTGATCCTAAATTCGATAAGAATTTACTGGCAGCTACATTAAATAAGAGGTGAATTCAATATTTATCATTAGATATTTTAATAAAAACTACCAGAAATTAGTCAATTTGAAACTTTAACCCAATTAGTTTTATATTATTAACTACATCGCTTCGTATGTGGCCAGGCTCGGCAGATTACCATCTGCAGATCCTAAATTCGATAGGAATTTACTGGCGGCTGCATTAAATAAGAGGTGAAGTCAATATTTATCATTAGGTATCTTAATAAAAATCTACCAGAAATTAGTCGAGTTTAAACTTTAAACCAATTAGTTTTATATTATTAACTACATCGCTTCGTATGTGGCCAGGCTCGGCAGATTACCATCTGCAGATCCTAAATTCGATAGGAATTTACTGGCGGCTGCATTAAATAAGAGGTGAATTCAATATTCATCATTAGGTATCTTAATAAAAATCTACCAGAAATTAGTCGAGTTTAAACTTTAAACCAATTAGTTTTATGTTATTAACTAGATCGCTTCGTATGTGGCCAGGCTCGGCAGATTACCATCTGCAGATCCTAAATTCCATAGGAATTTACTGGCAGCTGCATTAAATAAGAGGTGAATTCAATATTCATCATTAGGTATCTTAATATAAATCTACCAGAAATTAGTCGAGTTTAAACTTTAAACCAATTAGTTTTATGTTATTAACTACATCGCTTCGTATGTGGCGAGGCTTGGCAGATTACCATCTGCAGATCCTAAATTCGATAAGAATTTACTGGCAGCTACATTAAATAAGAGGTGTATTCAATATTTATCATTAGATATTTTAATAAAAACTACCAGAAATTAGTCAATTTGAAACTTTAACCCAATTAGTTTTATATTATTAACTACATCGCTTCGTATGTGGCCAGGCTCGGCAGATTACCATCTGCAGATCCTAAATTCGATAGGAATTTACTGGCGGCTGCATTAAATAAGAGGTGAATTCAATATTTATCATTACGTATTTTAATTAAAATCTACCAGAAACTAGTCAAGTTTAAACATTGAACCAATTAGCTTTATGTTATTAACTACATCGCTTCGTAAAAGGCCAGGCTCGGCAGATTACCATCTGCAGATCCTAAATTCGATAGGAATTTACTGGCAGCTGCATTAAATAAGAGGTGAATTCAATATTTATCATTAGGTATTTTAATAAAAATCTACCAGAAATTAGTCAAGTTTAAACTTTAAACCAATTAGTTTTATGTTATTAACTACATCGCTTCATATGTGGCCAGGCTCGGCAGATTACCATCTGCAGATCCTAAATTCGATAGGAATTTACTGGCAGCTGCTTTAAATAAGAGGTGAATTCAATATTTATCATTAGATATTTTAATAAAAATCTACCAGAAATTAGTCAAGTTTAAACTTTAAACCAATTAGTTTTATGTTATTAACTACATCGCTTCGTATCTGACCAGGCTCGGCAGATTACCAACTGCAGATCCTAAATTCGATAGGATTTTACTGGCAGCTGCATTAAATAAGAGGTGTATTCAATATTTATCATTAGGTATTTTAATAAAAATCTACCAGAAATTAGTCAAGTTTGTAACGATATAATCGTCACATTTTTTCGAACGAGTCAAGTAGTCATTATTTGGGACGGATGTAGACATCTAGCGGGAAACGGTACGAGCAATTTCGATTTCCTATCGATTGAGAGATCGATGAATATGTGGAATACATTAGAAGAGGGGATGGACAGCGCAGGTCAGTGACGGCCGTTTTCAGGAAGATGACAAGAAGAGAGAGATTGGGGAATGTAGGCTGGTTCTGCGAAATTGAGAATTTTTGAAGAGTTTTCCGAATATTAATGAGGCTAATTATATTTTCCTTTGTTTTAGAAGTGTACCTTTTTATTGGTTCAAGTGGATGATTGATGGTCTATTTCTGGATGTGCTGATCATTCGCTGGATATTCGGAGTACTTGAATTTCGGGATTGATTAAAATTTTCTTTGGAAGATGGCGGACTGATGGCACCTTGTGAAAATTTATTTATCTTGGGATGCTTCAATCGCAAGTATCTTTCCTAAATTGATATCTGTATCTGATTTCTCTTGTTATCCTTTATATATTTTTTTTTAATCTGATTTCATAGCGCTCATTTCCTCCTGGATCAATTTCCTAAAACGAACATACATGGTCTTGAGAGGCGAAATAATAGCCGTGAATACGAGGTCATAACCCATTTTTTATTTACTGCACTTCATGCAACTGATTCAGGTGAATTTGGAAATACATATTTGCGAATAGTTGAATAATTATATGTGTATAATATTCAGTTCACCTGAAACACCCATTTCAAAATTCCATTTTTTTTTGTTACTTAATTCTTGCATTTCATTTCATGATTTTCATATAGATTTTGATGAGAAATCAAATATCGTTTTTTTTTGTGATTTTCTATGGAAAGGCTTTGTTAATTTTTGTTGGAAAATTAATTAATAGCCAAGGCCTACCTTTTCAGTTATAATTTTTTATATAGGTATTTAGATCTGAACACTGGGAGTCTGATATTGTTTTTTTTTGGTACAGTAGATTTCAATATTATAGCTTTGTTAACTTTCATTAGAAACTTAACTAATAGCTAACTTCATAATTTTTTTATTCATAGTTTCTTATATAAAATTTCGGCCAGGAGTCATCTGTCCAACATTCGTACTTATCAGTTATATATTTTTTGTTAGATTTGATTTACGCATTATATCAGATAGGTAATAATAGTTATTTTTAAAATTATACAATTTGGTTTCCCTGAAATATCCATCCACCAATCAAAGGGTACAAGTAGGTCAGGATACAAGGTGATCAATCCGGCAATGATTTCTGTTTCTTAATTATTGTTGATTTGACTAAGATTTTTGATTACCAATACCTACTTGATTTTGAATTTCGAATTATAATATTTCATTTGAACTGAAAGTTGTTGCTTCAGTATTAGTATCGGGCTGATTCTGTGATTTTGTTTTCAATAGAATATACAAAACTTTAGTTTTTAATTTATTGGTAATCCTTTCAGGGAATTTGAATTTTTATCCCAATTAAATCAAATATTCTGGTGCCCAAGGCAAGAACAATTTCAAGCAACCTTTGCCAGTAACACTTTTCAATCAGAAACTGGCAAAGCAGTCCAAAGATCCTACCCCTATTCACGATATTTAGCCGGGGGACATAAATAAAACCGAATAGCGTTACAAGTTTAAACTTTAAACCAATTAGTTTTATGTTATTAACTACATCGCTTCGTATGTGGCCAGGCTCGGCAGATTACCATCTGCAGATCCTAAATTCGATAGGAATTTACTGGCAGCTGCATTAAATAAGAGGTGAATTCAAAATTTATCATTAGGTATTTTAATAAAAATCTACCAGAAAATAGTCAAGTTTAAACTTTAAACCAATTAGTTTTATGTTATTAACTACATCGCTTCGTATGTGGCCAGGCTCGGCAGATTACCATCTGCAGATCCTAAATTCGATAGGAATTTACTGGCAGCTGCATTAAATAAGAGGTGAATTCAATATTTATCATTAGGTATTTTAATAAAAATCTACCAGAAATAAGTCAAGTTTAAACATTAAACCAATTAGTTTTATGTTATTAACTACATCGCTTCGTATGTAGCCAGGCTCGGCAGATTACCATCTGCAGATCCTAAATTCGATAGGAATTTACTGGTAGCTGCATTAAATAAGAGGTGAATTCAATATTTATCATTAGGTATTTTAATAAAAATCTACCAGAAATTAGTCAAGTTTAAACTTTAAACCAATTAGTTTTATGTTATTAATTACATCGCTTCGTATGTGGCCAGGCTCGGCAGATTACCATCTGCAGATCCTAAATTCGATAGGAATTTACTGGCAGCTGCATTAAATAAGAGATGAATTCAATATTTATCATTAGGTATTTTAATAAAAATCTACCAGAAATTAGTCAAGTTTAAACTTTAAACCAATTAGTTTTATGTTATTAACCTCATCGCTTCGTATGTGGCCAGGCTCGGCAGATTACCATCTTCAGATCCTAAATTCGATAGGAATTCACTGGCAGCTGCATTAAATAAGAGGTGAATTCAATATTTATCATTAGGGATTTTAATAAAAATCTACCAGAAATTAGTCAAGTTTAAACATTAAACCAATTAGTTTTATGTTATTAACTACATCGCTTCGTATGTGGCCAGGCTCGGCAGATTACCATCTGCAGATCGTAAATTCGATAGGAATTCACTGGCAGCTGCATTAAATAAGAGGTGAATTCAATATTCATCATTAGGTATTTTAATAAAAATCTACCAGATATTAGTCAAGTTTAAACTTCAAACCAATTAGTTTTATGGTATTAACTACATCGCTTCGTATGTGGCCAGGCTCGGCAGATTACCTTCTGCAGATCCTAAATTCGATATGAATTAACTTGTAGGAGCTGCAGTTCAGATAAGTATATAGAAAGTCTATAGAGACTATAAGTTTTTCTCACTTAACAATTTTAATATAGATCTCAGAAACATATCATGGGATAACATACTTTATGAAAATTTATTTATAAAGACCTCTGGAATTCTGTTACAAGTGCAGTCCGTGTAGAAAAAAGGGGTTATTTGAACTATCGATCAGCTCTTTTGAATAGAAAGGAGTTATGGAAGGCCATGAAAGCACTTAAAGTGGCCCATAAGCCAGTAATAGAGATCCCCCATGAACTGAGGGACCCCGAAGCTATTAATGATTATTTTACTTCTGTGTTCAGTCCTATGAATTGTTGTTCCGAGACGTCCCAATGGTACCGGTCGAGAACATTTAACACCGATATTGGTTTTTCCTTTGGTTTGGCAACCGTTGATGCAATTAAATCGCTTGTGCTGGATTTGAAATCGGATGTTGTTGGAAGTGACGATGTTTCTGCAAGGATGTTGCAGCTTTCCCTTCCTGTCACTGCCCCATATATAACTCATATTGTTAATTGTTGCTTGGAGGTGGGCTTCTTTCTATTACGTGGAAATATGCGTTGATAAAACCGTTGCCTAAATCGAACAAACCTGAATCTCTTGGTGATCTGCGCCCAATAAGTATTCTCCCAGCACTCTCTAAAGTTTTAGAAGAGTTATCTATCGACAGGTATACGATTATGTATTGCAGAATAATATACTAACTGATTTACAATCAGGCTTTCGAAAGGGGTTTAGCGCAACTACCTTGCTTCTCGATTTAACGGATAGCGTGCTTCGATCATTGGACGAAGGTAAAGCTGCGTCAGTCATTCTGTTGGATTTTTCTAAGGCCTTCGACACTATAGATCATGATCTTCTCTGCGCTAAACTAAAATACTTTGGTTTTGATGACATCTCCTTACGTTTTTTCGAATCTTATTTCTCAAACCGATATCAGAGGGTGCTTGTTGAGGATGGCTCGTCAAATTTTACATCAGTCACTTCAGGGGTACCTCAGGGCTCTGTCCTCGGGCCTCTTCTGTTTTCAATTTATACTTCTGACATTTTTAAGCATTTGAATAATTTGAAATTACATTCATTTGCAGATGATACGCAGCTGTCTTTTTCCTTCGAACCTCAATCTGCAAACTTAGCTTCACAAAAGATAAATCGGGATTTAGAGGCCATTTATGCATATTCATCTGATCATAATCTTAGGCTTAATGCTAAGAAATGTAATTCACTCTTATTTTGTTCAGATACATCCAGATCCACTGTTCAGGAAAATCTGATCTAGTTAGCAATAACGAACCATTGAGCGCAGTAACTGGTTGCAGAAATTTGGGAATAATTTATTATTGTACCCTTCGTTTTCGGGATCATGTTACCCTTCTAGTAAAAAAATCTTATGTAGTTTTGCGTCAGTTATATAGAAGTAGAGGTATTTTGAACTTTGAATTGCGCAAACTGCTTTGTGAGACTATGGTTATGTCAATTCTTAATTATGGGCTTTTGGTGTTTTATCCTTGCTTGGATCAGGTCACTAAGTATAGATTGCAGAAGATTCAGAATAGTTGTTGTCGATTTGTTTTTGGAATAAGAAAATATGATCGCGTATCTAGCAAAATAAAACAACTTGGTTGGTTGAATGTTGGTAACCTGTATAAATATCACCTCACGGCTTTTGTATATCGTGTTATTTCGACGTCAAATCCTTCTTACTTAAGGTCCAAATTGGTTTTTCGTGGTGATGTTCACGGTCTGTCTCTGAGATTTCCGCATAGTCTTATGCTGCCTAAATATAGGTTGTCGATTTTTCAACGGTCATTTACTTATAATGCAGTGTTAATTTTTAATGTTATTTCTATGGTATTTAAGGACAAATCTCTTAGTTTCTTAAAGCGTAATTATGGGAAAAGTTTGCTGCAAAGTCAGTAACCCTGAAATATGCTATGTTGTTGTAAAACTGATCTAGTGCTGATCCCTGAGTATAACTTTGCAATGCGATGTTAATTTTAGTAGATTACTTGACCTCCATAAATGTTTTTTTTTGAAGATTACTTTTAATTTCTTATGTATTATCATTTTTATTTCCGTTGTATCCTATTGAAAAAATGTGGTTGAGTAGAGTAGCTTAAGCTAGACTCCGCCTCTTGTAGCAATTGTTTGTATTTGCAAACGAATAAAGGCCATTTATTATTATTATTATTATTATTATTATTTGGTATATGGACTGAGTAGACGATGCGGAATCGGAAAAAGGTATTTTCAATAACTTTGCATATATATCTACCTGATTTGTACGCATAGTCCTGATTTCTTTATACATATAATAATTAACCTAAATATTATGTAGTATGTATCAGTAGGAACAAGCTGTATATTTTCATACGTAAGATGTATAACCTTACATCATCTTAAAAACGTGCCTCAGATAGATCCAAGTGATATTGAGAAGACACGTTTGTTTGTAACCATTGTCGTTCATGTTTATCAATACAATAAGCAAACAATATTATAAATATATACATAACATTTGGCTGGAAAAGAATAAATGCAAAAGGAAAGATACTTTTGATAAAAAGTGTGTTAAGAGTGACTATAAAGTAGGAGATAAGGTACTTATGGACAATAAAAATAGTGAAAGTAAACTGGACCCTTTGTTTCACGGTCCCTACGAAATAGTGAAAGTGGACAATCCAAACGTGGTCGTGAAACTAGACAACCGTAAACTGAAAACGGTTCATAAAAATAGGGTGAAAATTTATAACTCTTAACAGTGCTTAGAATTAAGGAATGTAGTGAATTTATTTTAATTTTAGTTTTCTAAATAGAGACAATTAATTGTATATATGTATAGGCTTAAGTGATTCTGTGATATTAAGTATATGATAGATAAGTCAAAAAAAAAAAATTATAATTGTGTAGAAATTTTTTTTTTCTCTCAAGGAGGGAAGGTGTAGTATGTATCAGTAGGAACAAGCTGTATATTTTCATACGTAAGATGTATAACCTTACATCATCTTAAAAACGTGCCTCAGATAGATCCAAGTGATATTGAGAAGACACGTTTGTTTGTAACCATTGTCGTTCATGTTTATCAATACAATAAGCAAACAATATTATAAATATATACATAACATTTGGCTGGAAGAAGATGAATTCAGTATTGATTGATACTTCATTGATTATTAAACTTACATCATAGTAGTCGAGTCTGTTGTGATCCGTTCAGTATGGCTTAAGAAATAAACACCCTTCGATGAGTCTGCTGTGTATTATTCGCCATCCCTCTACTGTATAACGATTGAGCGAACCTACCCTAGCGGGGTACATCACAATACCTTCAATTCATACACTCTTAGGATATATACATTTCCCAAAGAATAAAATAGCATCTTTGAATTTCAGCATCATGATGAAGGGATGATCTACCAAAAATGTTCGAACTTGCGAGGGAGCAGGAATTGGCATGAAAAGATGAGTCCCTGAAAAATATTGGCATGAAGTGATCGAATAGATTCTGTGAAATAGTTGAACACAAGGACTGAATACTGTTGATGAAAAGTAATGCAAAAAGACAACGGATGATTGGGTCAAATGGTCTTAGTACTCTTAGTTATCCCATCCTGAATGATATGAAGGGAACTTTATATCGCCCTGACAGACCCCAGTGGTATGAAGTATGTGTCCCTGTTTTTATACCAGAATGAATCAACATTTTATGGACATTTCATGCCTATTTTGACGCTCTTATTCCTCGGAAGAGAGTGCTTATCAATTTGCACAAATGTCTGCAATTTCGAATTTTTGGCTGAAAATGGTCTCAAACGTTTTGGTTCGTCTAACTGGTCAAGAATCTGTGGTCAAGATGGTTTCTGTCCGGCCATCCGTTAACACGATAACTCTCGAACGGAATGGAATAGACAGCTGAAATTTTCAGAATAGGTTAAGGACATAAATATCTCGGTGAAGTTCGATATTGGTGGATTCAGAGTAACGAAAAATTTTTTTTTTTTAATTACAAGTTTCAATTCAATTTTTTCTAAGATGCAGTTTCATCATAAGACCCATTGATATCATTTTCAACTCTAAGAAACTATTACTTTCGGAGATATTATTCTTCAAAATTTCAATAATTATTCTTAATTCTATGAATTCATAGAATACTCTAATTATAATTTACTGATGTATGTAAATCCAACATAAGTTAAGTCATATACCTACGTTCTATTTATGCAAGATTGCGAAATGTTCCTATCACATCCGAAAATGTCAAACGAAATCATTCGAGAATTAAAAAGATAATCGTAATTATTTTTGTTAGTATCCCTCAATTTAAAATTAATTTCTAGGGACTGTACAATTGTATATGCCATCTTAAGATTCTAAAGAGATATGATGATGTGGTTTTGACAGTCCTGTGCTAATTTTGCATGAAACGAATAATTCTGGAAAAAGACAATTGATTTCATTATTTTTTGAATTTAATATACAGGGTGTCCCAGAAATCAACGATAAGCCGGTAATGGGCGATAGGCCAAGTCATAACAGTTATCAGAAAATATAAAAAAACAATCTTTGTCATGTACTTTCCAAATTATAGGTATTAGAAAAAAAAGGAAAAACTGACATCCTGTGATGATCTTTCAAGTCCTGTGTCTACAAATATTATTTTTCGTCAGTCTTTTTTCTGTAATGTAATCATGAATAACCCTTCTGTTACAGTTTAAAATTAAAACATAACTGCCTCAGTTTTAAATAAAATGTTGGATTTTTGCCCAACATTAAATTCAAAATAATTGAATCATCCAACTTTAACCGACTCTACTGTAAAAAAATGTACTACACTATTTTGTAACATCAAAAGATGGCGCATTTAGTCTGGATTTCAAAATGGTATGATACTTGCTAGATTACTTCTTAGTTGAGAAAAATAATAATGTTTTTTTAAATGGAACCGGATTTCAGGACAATTCTGTTTAATTATTGGAAATGGAGCCTAGGCATCTTTAAGTCCACAATTTGCAAGTAAAGTTTGATTTAAACGGTAGACGGAGAGTGACGTTATTTTGCCTAGTAAGAGTGAGACAGATGGTGACGCTAAGTGTGAGCAGGAAAGATAGATACGCTACTTTTATACGAGAGTGAGACGAAATAAAAGGTGCAAGTTGGAAATAAAATTCAGACATTGGATTTTTTCAGTTGACTTTAATTTAATTAGATTTACGAGAAATTACAGGAAATGTTCAAATTGTTGGCCTTCAGCTGGTACCAACAAGATGCCTGCCCAGCGCATTATGCTCGCACAGTACGAGAGTTCCTCGACCGAGCTGGGTGGTACAATTTCGTGGCCTGCCCGTTCACCCGATTCAAACCCCATAGATTTATTTTACTGGGGAACGATAAAGGAAAAAATGTACTTTAAGCCCATTCAAGATTTAGCCGAGCTGCGCCAAAGAATTACAGAAGCCGCAAATACGTTAACTCAAGAAGTTACACCCGTCTTATTACGCGATCATATTTAAAGAAGATGTAGAGCTTGCATTGCAACTGAGGGCCAACAATTTGAACATTTGCTGTAATTTCTTGTAAATCTAATTAAATTAAAGTCAACTGAAAAAATCTAATGTCTGAATTTTATTCCAAACTTGCACCTTTTATTTCGTCTCACTCTCGCATAAAAGTAGCGTCACTATCTATCTCGCTCACACGTTACCATCTGTCTCACTCTTACTAGGCAAAATAACGTCACTCTCCGTCTACGTTTAAATCAAACTTGTAAATTGTGGACTTGAAGATGCCTAGGCTCCATTTCCAATAATTAAACAGAATTGGCCTGAAATCCGGTTCCATTTAATAAATCATTATTATTTTCCTCAACTAAGAAGTAATCTAGCAAGTATCATACCATTTTGGAATCCAGACTAAATGCACCATCTTTTGATGTTACTTGCCAAAATAGTGCAGTACATTTTATTTACAGTACAGTCGGTTAAAGTTGGATGATGTAATTATTTTGAATTTAATGTTGGGCAAAAGTCCAACATTTTATTTAAAACTGAGGCAGTTATGTTTTAATTTTAAATGTAATTTACAGAAGGGTTATTCATGATTACATTACAGAAAAAAGACTGACGAAAAATTAATATTTGTAGACACAGGACTTGAAAGATCATCACAGGATGTCAGTTTTTCCTTTTTGGCGCTCTAGTTCCTCGGAACTGAGTGCTTATCAATTTGCCAAATGTCTGTAATTTTCGAATTTTTCGATGAAAATGGTCTTAAACGATTTGGTTCGGCTCACTGATTAAGAATCCGTGGTCGAAATTCATTCTGTCCGGCCGGCCGTACGCACGATAACTCTCAAACGGAATGAGCTAGAGAGTTGAAATTTTCAGAGTAGGTTTGGGAGATAAATATCTCGGCTAAGTTCGCTATTGGGCAAAATCGGACAGATGGTTTCGGAGTAACAGAAAAATTTTTTTTTTCACTTAACGAATTCCAAATTAATTTTTTTTCAGTAGTTTTACCATAAGAATCCAATGATATCATTTTTAACTCTAACAAGCTAACACTTTCGGAGATATAATTTTTCAAAATTTCAATAATAAATCGTATTTGTACGTTTTCACAGAATTATATAATTATTATATGTATGAATTGTCATAATGTCAACTTATTTTCCTGAGACATAACAGTTTTCTGGCCTGAAAGTTGACTAAAAGCGAATATAAGGGTAAAAAACAGTCAAATAAACCCCCATGTGGCGATCTTATGTCGAAAAGTGAAAATTAAGAATATATATCCCAGGTAAGTACCGACGTTTTATTCCAATACCGGAGATCGATGAGATCGTTCGAGGAGCCCGATAGCCGGTCGGTCTGACCCGTCGGGTTTCGGAACGAGAGAAGGCGGGCTCAAATCCCGGAAAGGGAATTACACTTTTTGGCGCTCTAGTTCCTCGGATCTGAGTGCATATGAATTTTTATTTAAGATGCAGTTTCACCATTACATTCCATCGATATCATTTTCAACTCCAACAACCTAATACTTTCGGAGATATGATTTTTCTAAATTTCAATAATGAATCGTACTTACTTCTTAGTTTTCACAGAATGCTATAATTATTCTATCTAAGCTTTATTATATGATCTGTGTTCATACTCGTATATTTCATCCTGTTCTATAAGAAAGACTCAAATTCATTTCAGCTATTTTAATTTGATTTCTTCCATGGTGCAGTCCTCATTCTCAGATTGCTCATTTAATCTTGATAAATAAACTGTTATTTGAATTGAATTTCCTTCATGATGCAGTTCTATCATAAGAATACATTGATTTAATTCCCAACTCTGAGAAACCAATACTTTCGGAGATATAGTTTGTCTGTTTGAACTAGTTTTTTCTAATACCAATAATTTGAAAAGTACATGACAAAGATTTTTTTTTATATTTTTCTTATAACTGTTATGACTTGGCCTATCGCCCGTTACCGGCTTATCGTTGATTTCTAGGACACCCTGTATTTTTTTTGGCAGAATTTGATTTTGCCATAAAAAATAGGAGTAATCATTTAAGATTTGAAATTGAAGGGGTGGGTGGAATACCGGCGTGAAGTTGGCAGCCACTTATTAGCGCGATAGCTGTCGTTTCACCAGTGGCGTCGGTGTAAATACATTATATGGCGTAACTTCCGTTTGAAACATGGCTGGTATTCAAAATTTGCTGGAAATGTTTATTGGACCAATGAAATAGTTGTATTAATCGTATCCACTTCAGATGGGTCTAAGGGGTGGAAATTGGAACCTACCCCTGAATAGATATTTAATTACTTTCATAACTCGTTGAAAAAAATATCCTCTACAGATGAAAATCACATAGAACGTTTATTTTGGACCAATGAAGAATTCATATAAATTTTGTTGACTTCGGATGGGTCCGAGGGGTGAAAATGATAACCACCCCCTACTTTTCATATACCTTCATAACACATTGAAAAAAATATCCTCTACAAATGAAACTTACAGAAAATGTTTAATGTGAACTCATGAACAATACTTATTAATTTTATCGCCTTCGGGGGGGTCTGAGGGATGGAAATGGGAACCGCCCCCCAATTGATGTCAACCTCCATAACACGTCGAAAAAAATGGCCTCTACAGATGAAACTCACAGGAAATGTTTATTGTGATCTCATGAACAATACTTATTAATTTTATCGCCTTCGGAGGGGTCTGAGGGGTGGAAATAGTAACCACCCCCCAATTGATGTCTACCTTCATAACACGTCGAAAAAAATGGCCTCTACAGATGAAATTCACAGGAAACGTTTATTGTAAACTCATGAACAATACTTATTAATTTTTATCGCCTTCGGGGGGTCGGAGGGGTGGAAATGGGAACCGCCCCCCAATTTATGTCTACCTTCATAACACGTCGAAAAAATGGCTTTTGAAGATGAAATTCACAGGAAACGTTTACTGTGAACTCATGAACAATACTTATTAATTTTATCGCCTTCGGAGGGGTCCGAGCGGTGGAAATGGTAACCGCCCCCCAATTGATGTCTACCTTCATAACACGTCGAAAAAAATGGCCTCTACAGATGAAATTTACAGGAAACGTTTATTGTGAACTCATGAACAATACTTATTAATTTTATCGCCTTCGGTGGGGTCCGAGGGGTGGAAATGGTAACCGCCCCCCAATTGATGTCTACCTTCATAACACGTCGAAAAAAATGACCTCTACAGATGAAACTCACAGGAAATGTTTATTGTGAACTCACGAACAATACTTATTAATTTTTATCGCCTTCGGGGGGTCTGAGGGGTGGAAATGGGAACCGCCCCCCAATTTATGTCTACCTTCATAACACGTCGAAAAAAATGGCTTTTACAGATGAAATTCACAAGAAACGTTTATTGTAAACTCATGAACAATACTTATTAATTTTATCGCCTTCGGAGGGGTCCGAGCGGTGGAAATGGTAACCGCCCCCCAATTGATGTCTACCTTCATAACACGTCGAAAAAAATGGCCTCTACAGATGAAATTTACAGGAAACATTTATTGTGAACTCATGAACAATACTTATTAATTTTATCGCCTTCGGAGGGGTCCGAGGGGTGGAAATGGTAACCGCCCCCCAATTGATGTCTACCTTCATAACACGTCGAAAAAAATGGCCTCTACAGATGAAACTCACTGGAAATGTTTATTGTGAACTCATGAACAATACTTATTAATTTTATCGCCTTCGGGGAAATGGGAACCGCCCCCCAATTTATGTCAACCTTCATAACACGTCGAAAAGAATGGCCTCTACAGATGAAATTCACAGGAAACGTTTATTGTGATCTCATGAACAATACTTATTAATTTTATCGCCTTCGGAGGGTTCTGAGGGGTGGAAATAGTAACCGCCCCCCAATTGATGTCTACCTTCATAACACGTCGAAAAAAATGGCCTCTACAGATGAAACTCACAGGAAATGTTTATTTTGAACTCATGAACAATACTTATTAATTTTATCGCCTTCGGGGGGGCCTGAGGGGTGGAAATGGGAACCGCCCCCCAATAGATGTCTACCTTCTTAACACGTCGAAAAGAATGGCCTCTACAGATGAAATTCACAGGAAACGTTTATTGTGATCTCATGAACAATACTTATTAATTTTATCGCCTTCGGAGGGATCTGAGGGGTGGAAATAGTAACCGCCCCCCAATTGATGTCTACCTTCATAACACGTCGAAAAAAATGGCCTCTACAGATGAAACTCACAGGAAATGTTTATTGTGAACTCATGAACAATACTTATTAATTGTATCGCCTTCAGAGGGGTCCGAGGGGTGGAAATGGTAACCGGCCCCCCAATTGATGTCTACCTTCATATCACGTCGAAAAAAATGGCGTGTACAGATGAAATCTCTAATGAAGGTAGACATCAATTGGGGGGCGGTTACCATTTCCATCCCTCAGACCCCTAGGAAGGCGATAAAATTAATAAGTATTATTCATGAGTTCACAGTAAACGTTTCCTGTGAGTTTCATCTGTAGAGGCCACTTTGTTCGACGAGTTATGGAGGTATATAGAAAGCACTCCGGGGGCGGTTCCCATTTCCACCCTTCAGGCCCTTCCGAAGTTGATAAAATTGGTAGGACTTGTTCAATAGCCCACAATAAATGTTTCCTGTGAGTTTCATTTGTAGAGGATATTTTTTTCGACGTGTTATGAAGGTATACATCTATTGGGGGGCGGTTACCATTTCCACCCCTCAGACCCCTCCGAAGGCGATACAATTAATAAGTATTGTTCATGAAATCACAATAAACGTGTCCTGTGCATTTCATCTGTAGAGGCCATTTTTTTCGACGTGTTATGAAGGTAGACATCAATTGGGGGGCGGTTACCATTTCCACCCCTCGGACCCCTCCGAAGGCGATAAAATTAATAAGTATTGTTCATGAAATCACAATAAACGTTTCCTGTGAATTTCATCTGTAGAGGCCATTTTTTTCGACGTGTTATGAAGGTAGACATCAATTGGGGGGCGGTTACCATTTCCACCCCTCGGACCCCTCCGAAGGCGATAAAATTAATAAGTATTGTTCGTGAGTTCACAATAATCATTTCCTGTGAGTTTCATCTGTAGAGGCCATTTTTTTCGACGTGTTATGAAGGTAGACATCAATTGGGGGCGGTTACCATTTCCACCCCTCGGACCCCCCCGAAGGCGATAAAATTAATAAGTGTTGTTCGTGAGTTCACAATAAACATTTCCTGTGAGTTTCATCTGTAGAGGCCATTTTTTTCGACGTGTTATGAAGGTAGACATCAATTGGGGGGCGGTTACCATTTCCACCCCTCAGACCCTTCCGAAGGCGATAAAATTAATAAGTATTGTTCATGAAATCACAATAAACGTTTCCAGTGAATTTCATCTGTAGAGGCCATGTTTTTCGACGTGTTATGGAGGTAGACATCAATTGGGGGGCGGTTCCCATTTCCACCCCTCAGACCCCCTCGAAGGCGATAAAATTAATAAGTATTGTTCTTGAGTTCACATTAAACATTTTCTGTAAGTTTCATTTGTAGAGGAAATTTTTTTCAATGTGTTATTAAGGTATATGAAAAGTAGGGGGTGGTTATCATTTCCACCCCTCGGACCCATCCGAAGTCAATAAAATTTATATGAATTCTTCATTGGTCCAAAATAAACGTTCTATGTGATTTTCATCTGTAGAGGATATTTTTTTCAACGAGTTATGAAAGTATGTAAATATCTATTCAGGGGGCGGTTCCAATTTCCACCCCTTAGACCCATCTGAAGTGGATACGATTAATACAACTATTTCATTGGTCTACAATAAACATTTCCTGCAAATTTTAAATACCAGCCATCTTTCAAACGGAAGTTATGCCATATAATGTATTTACACCGACGCCACTGGTGAAACGACAGCTATCGCGCTAATAAGTGGCTGCCAACTTCACGCCGGTGGGTGGAATTCAGTACTACCGGATGCGCCCTTGGGAGGAATCAAACTTTTGTCTGTACAATGTTTTCTTTGCGATGCGTAGTTTTCGAGTAGTAACAACATTCCAGGTTAAATGAATCACCCGGTATATACAGGGCGAGTCTTTGAGTTGTACGTTAATTTCAACCAATATTCCTTTCATCAAATAAGATATAAATAAACTATAATATTATAAATAAATTTACTTTCGCCATTTTTCTAGATTCCGCGCAGGTAAAAAGTATCAAACGTTTAAAGATTTCACAATGTGCTAATTGACTCCTGCATTTCATTTATGTTCAATATGGAACTTTAATGTGTAATATGTATTATAGAGTATCCAATGAAATTGTTTGAGGAAACTTTACCAACTGAATTCTTATGATTTACTACTTAACTCAGACTATAGTCTACGGTTCTTAAGAGCCCTCGCAGACTGCAAACTTTTTTATGTGCCGATAGTTTGATCGGGTCAGGCTTTAAGCGCGCACACTGGTCCAATAGTTTGCTGATAGTTCAATTTGAAGGCAGTCGTGGAGCCCATCCAACTTATTAGTCGACCGACACCAAATTGGTCTAATGTGCGCACTTTCATACATGTTCATGCTTATCAACAACCCGATCAAACTATCGGCCGATAAAAAGTATGCAGTCTGCGGGGGCTCTTATGGAGCATATAAATATTTCACTATCAAAAAAGGGCATGGTCGTTGCAACAGCATGCTTTTCAGATGGAACTCAGTTGAAAGCCAAAGTTGTGAATGCGGGGTAACAGAGAAAACAAGGGATCATTTAGTTAATTATTATTGTCATATAGATTTCAGGATGGTTTTAGGGCTATTCATAATCTTTCTGAATCTGTTTTAGAATGGGCGGTGAATTTTAAATCCATATTTAATCTGAACGTGTTATCCATTTGGCTTTTCCTTTTTCAGATTGGGTTTCGGGTACCTTGGAGAAACCCTTCTGCTTGTTGAAGAAATAATCGACATTGAAGAAATAGATGCCTTTCACTATTTCAGCGTATTTTGTGAAAAAAGTCAATTTTTACAAATCACAACACAAACTAGGACACAGGGTTTTTTTGCAGAGGTTTTTGGCGCTCTTGTTCCTCGGAACAGAGTGCTCATCAATTTGCCCAAATGTCTGTAATTTTCGAATTTTTGGCTGAAAATGGTCTTAAACGATTTGGTTCGACTCACTGATCAAGAATACATAGTCGAAATCGATTCTGTCCGGCCGGCCGTTAACACGATAACTCTCGAACGGAATGAGCTACACAGTTGAAATTTTCAGAATAGGTTTGGGAGATAAATATCTCGGACAAGTTCGTTATTGGGCAAAATCGGTCAGCCGGTTTCGGAGTAACAAAAAAAAAATTTTTTACATTCCAAATTCCAAAATAAGTTTTTCTCGAGATGCAGCTTCATCATAGGAATCAATTGATGTCATTTTTAACTCTAACAAGCTAATACTTTCGGAGATATGATTTTTCAAAATTCAATAATAAATCGTACTTCTGTGTTTTCACAGAATGCGATAATTATTCTATCCATGAATTAATTTAATATTATCTGTGTTGATACATGTCAACTTATTTTCCTGAGACATGGTATGTCAAATTTTGATATTTAATGGCCATGGTTAATCCATATGATGATGGGAATGGTAATGGTAAGTTAATAATTTTGAGTTCAGAATATCTCCAGTAAAAACAAAACTGAAATATTGGCTACAGTTTCAATTGATATAATATAATTTCAGAGTGGATTTGAGGGAAAAATATATCATAGAATTGAGGAACCAATATCTCGGATGAGTTCGTTGTTGGGTAGAATTGGTCTATTGGTTTTGGATTAATAATTTTTGACACTCTTGTTGAAGTTAAATTTTTTTTATGATGTTTGAATTTAATTTCTGCTATTATGAAGTTCTATCATAAGAATCCATTGATATAATTCCCAACCCTTACCAATACTTCCGAAGATATGATTTGACAAAGTTTGAGCAAGAGCGCCAAAGCTCCAGTCCACAGGGCTTGAACCATTTTTTTCCCTAAGCTCTAGAATCATACATCTAATTCTACAGTACCCCGTTACACTAAATTTTCTCTGCTAACAATGTTCTATTTTTCATATACATGCTTTATTATTAGATCCAAAAAATGTAATGCTCGACGTTCAAAAGAATATACAGGGTGTCCCGGAAAGAATGCGACAAACGGATACCATGAGTTAATGTCATCAGGCAGGTCTCGTATCAAGAGGTTTCAATCGCCTGAGTGCCTTCGTTTGGGATATACAGGGTGACGTTCATCTTCTGAGTGAAATTTCACAGTTCAATAACTCTTGAACTAATTGACCGAATGATATCAAATTTTGATTTTTTGTCACCCTTTACTTTTAGACTACTGGCCCATGCTGAAAAAATTATGGGTCATTTGAACCACCAGGTGACCTATCTAGAACGATATAAGAGCATAAAATAATAAGATTCAGCACTATGCCGTCACTTGTAAGCTGTCCAACTGAGTGCAGGTGAGAATTCGAAAGCACAGGTAGAGTGAGTACATTTTGGTCACATATTTTTGTACGGCATTCTTACCACCGATAGATCCATGAAAAATAATAAGAAAACGCGCAGTGCCGTACAAAAATGGTGGTCCACAAAGTCGAATTTTTTTTTTATTTTCTGACAATTACCAGGGTAAATTTGGTCATTTGATCTTGTACGGCATCTGTGTCATACTATTTCAATACTGCTTCTAATCCATTATTCCGCAACGCCGTACAAAAATCATGCGACAAGGGGAAAAATTCGAGGGTTGTAATCCCCTCTCTTTCCGTAGTCCAGGGGATGATTTGAAAAAGTACGGCTTCGGTTCCAAAACATTATCTAGCACTTAAAAGTACTATTAAAAATATTGCCGTCAAAAAATGATTGTTCATTTGAATGTAAATCAATAATTACCTTAATTGCATCGTATCCTTGATTTTTAGAGCTGTAAAGTTATTTGATCCTGTACGGGAACTTTTTTTTTAACATGATATTGTAAAATACAATTGTTATATAGTATTGCCGTTCAAAAAAAACCGTTCTAAAAAAAATTATAGAGAAATACAAAAACTGAAATTTTGCGAATTATTGTAAAAGTTTAAATATCATAGATCAATGAAATATAGCAGTTTTCTACATTTTATCCCTTGTTTTAAATAGTATTAACATATATAAATTAGGAAAAAATGATGCCGTACATTTTTATGCACACCATATCTTTTAGGCTGATGAAAGTGACGCTACAATTTTGAGGGTACTTTATGGCCATACATATATTGATATATTGATACAGTACGGTATCAACATAATTTTGAAGAGAACAATTGATAATATGATAAAATCACTATGACGTCTAACTGAACTAAAACGGTGTGTATATTATGTCCAAGAATTGAAACTGTCAATCCCAGTATCAACAGTTTTGTATACTTTTTGGTTCAATATATACTTCAAACCTTATTGATACATACATATAATTGATTTGTTTCATTGTAATTGAATAAATAAAACAATCATGTTTTAGAAAAATTCGAAATATTTAATGATAATAATAAAAAAAATGGTCATTTCATAAAAAAAAATTCATAAATTTAATGATGATAATAAGAAATATGGTTTTTGTTTGAATTATTCTGCATCGGAATCCGTTGCTGAGTTGTTATCAGAATCAACGTCTTCATCGACGTCCGAATTATCTTCTCTCGGGTCCAAGCCGAGTACATCCGAATAAAATACGATATTCCCTACAAATGCTAAACGTCGTAACAGAACGTCGCTCCAAAAATGTGCGAGTACTTATGATACTGAAATTAGCAGAATTATTTTTGAAAAATTAAAAATAAAATTGCACATCTACATAATTCAAGTATGAAACGATAGTAAACAAACCCATATATGACATAGTTTCTAACTAGGAACCTAGAATCACGAAAAGACTGAAAATTTGTACAAATAAACTATCTAAATGCCGTATAAAATAAATTTCGTTATATAGATTTTTTCTTTTTGATTTTTTCTATTTAATTTTTTTTTCCCTTTGAACCAACGAAAATGTACGGCATATGAAAAAATATTATGTATGCATAAAATACTTTCAAAATAAATTTATTTCATGTTGTGTCAAATCACCTGCTGGACTACGGAAAGAGAGGGGATTACAACCCTCGATTTTTTCCCCTTGTCGCATGATTTTTGTACGGCGTTGCGGAATAATGTATTAGAAGCAGTATTGAAATAGTATGACACAGATGCCGTACAAGATCAAATGACCAAATTCACCCTGGTAATTGTCAGAAAATAAAAAAAAAATTCGACTTTGTGGACCACCATTTTTGTACGGCACTGCGCGTTTTCTTATTATTTTTCATGGATCTATCGGTGGTAAGAATGCCGTACAAAAATATGTGACCAAAATGTACTCACTCTACCTGTACTTTCGAATTCTCACCTGCACTCAGTTGGACAGCTTACAAATGACGGCATAGTGCTGAATCTTATTATTTTATGCTCTTATATCGTTCTAGATAGGTCACCTGGTGGTTCAAATGACCCATAATTTTTTCAGCATGGGCCAGTAGTCTATATGGCCTTGATTCAATATTTCTGAAATCGAAAATTCAGATCCGAACTGGGAAAATACAGGACTTTTCCTATTTTCGTGAATATTGGATCACCCTGTACATGAACATTATGAATTTCTTTCGTAATCGTAACCATAAAGAATTAATTCATAATAAAAATTCTAAATCTCTGCTTAGCACCGTCATACAGGGTGATCAATAAACATTCCCTTCAATTAATCTTGAACTTATAGGTAAAATTATTTCAAATATTATAGTTTTTTCACTCCTTGCGACTGCCTTTTTTCTCAAATTGGAAAAACAGAACCGGACTAGCAATGTTTTAGACTTCCTATATTTCGGGTGATATCGGATCAGCCTGTGCGTAAACATTATGATTTGTATGACGTTTAAATAGATAATTCAGATTAAGATATCAAATCCACAAAAAGTGAAGCAAAGTATTTTACATTGAAACATACTTTGCCTGGTTTGTTAGAAAACGTTCTAATAGAAACATTCTGGTTACAACATGATAGAGCTCCTGGGTATATTTGACTAACACTTTTGAAAACAGATGGATTGGGAGAGGTGGACATGTGGCTTATTGGCCTTCTCGATCCCCTGGTCTGACACCGTTGGATTATTTTTCATGGGGAGCACTTAAACAAGAGGTCTATGTAGTACAGATAAACAGTAGGGAGCAACTGCTACTGAGAATTATTGATGCTTGCGATATTATTAAATCACAAACCCAATACGATAGCAAAAACTGTGTATTGATATTTTGAACAATTCCTGAACTGAAAATTTTTGCATTTAATTTGTTTTTGAGTTCGAATATTTTCAATTTATTTGATTTTTTTTTTCCTATTCATTATCCAGTTTTTTGTTTGAAAGTTTTCTCAAATAAATTCGTTTCATTTATAAACATGGCTGAAGGTCGATGGCCATAAATACATTTATTATTATTATTATTATAAACACTTTTTTGATTTTATATCTTAATCTGAAATCTCTACTTAAACACTAGTATTCTTTTTCAGTCATAAAAATCATTATGTTCGCGCACAGGCGGATCCAATATCACCGGAAATATAGGAAGTCTAAAATTTTGCTAGTGCTGTTCTGTTTTTCCAATTTGAGAAAAAGTTAAGGAAGGCAGTCGAAAATGGTGACAAAACTATAAAATTTGAAATAATTTTACCTATAAGATCAAGATTTATTGAAGGGAATGTTCACTGATCACCCTGTATGACGGTGCCAAGCATAGATTTTAGAATGTTTATTATGAATTAATTCTTTATGGTAGCGATAACGAGAAAAAATCATAATGTTCATGTACAGGGTGATCCAATATTCACGAAAATAGGAAAAGTCCTAAATTTTCCCAGTCCGGATCTGATTTATTCGATTTCAGGAATATTGAAGGAACGCGATAGTAAAGGGAGACAAACATTCAAAATTTGAAATCATTAGGTCGATTAGTGCAAGTGTTATCGAACTACGAAATTTCACTGCTGGAGTTTTCATCTGATCGGGGGCTTTTAAGGTGGAGGATGCTTTTCATCTTGGGAGGGTTCGCGCATGACTTGACTGAAGCTGTGATATCTCCTGAGCCAGTGGTGCTGGAGAAGTTTTGTGTTAGGTGTGTGATTTTCTGAGGAGTTCAGCCACGTTGTATGGGTTACATTTGGAGTAGTTCACGTCTAGTGTTATGGCTCAGCACCATACCCATACTAAGGTTTTAAAAGAATATGCAATTCAATTTCGGTGAAATAGCGTTGTTTTCGAGTTGAGGTAACCGTACCATGGCCCTAGGGCTAATTTTCAAACTCACGCAGCCCGTTTCGGTCATTTTTAGATCTGAGCATGAGCAGACATTTTGTGCGTGGTTTTGGATGCCGGCAGCATTATAGAGGGCACTATCAGTGTTTGTGCTACGATGCAAGTGAATTTCATTGAATGGTCATGGGAGTCTGGAGCTGAGCCAACATATGAGTCCTTTGTGCCCTTTATTGGGACGAATTTATAACTATATTTGGAAGATCTATATTAAATTGTATTCGGAATTGGATTTGATGAATAGGCGTAAGGAGCTTCATTCCTGACGGGGGTCCCCTGACCGCAAATCTTTTTTTTTCTTATTTCGACCGATGGTAAAACTAATAGTCCTAGACCATACTTAAGTAATGAACAGAATTGTCAAAACGACTTGAAAAAATATAAAATAGCAGTGACGTGAAGTCAGTACTCTTTGGCGCACTTGTTCACGTTAACCAATTTCAACTGTATGATGAGTGCTTCAAGCTCAGTGGACAGAGCTAACCGGAGTGAGGTGGTGGCCACCATGCACGGTTCGCTCTAGCCACTGACCTTGAAGCACTCATCATTCAATTCAAATGGTTAACGTGAACAAGCATGCCAAAGAGTACTGACTTCACGTCAGTGCTATTTTATATTTCTTGATATCCACCTGAGAGAAAACATATTTTTTCGTCGACCTGTATGAAAAGTAACATATTACCCCGGCTCCAGACGTTGGGCCAACGTTGGCCCCAACACTGTTGGCCCAACGTGTGGATGGGGTAATTTTGTAGCGCCAACAGACGACTTCATCGCCATAAAAACATCGCGAAGTTTTCGTTGCGATGTTCTTGTCAACATCTGCAGTCAACGTGACGAGACGATTATTCTTGGGAATTAAAATGGAGGAAGCAGTGGCGTTCTATTATATGTGATTGAATAATTATCTACTACAAGTCGTAAATTTCCTGCGAAATCAAACATGCACTCAAAATCTGGAGCGCTACTGAACTGAACACCGAAGTCGAATATTGCATCATAAAAAACCCTTTGAATCGTGCCAGTTTACCGACACTTCATCGGAACACATCGCGATTCCACGAAGTACCCGGCCACATTGCAGCGAAAACGCGAATATTCGCAGAATCGCGTTGGCGCCAACGTTGGGTCCAATGTGTAGACACCTCACGAAGTTAACCGGCCAACGTTGGATCCAACGTTGGCCCAACGTGTGGAGCCAGCCTTACGTACTAATTTGCTGCCATAAAATCGACGATTATTGAAGGCAAGTACTTTCTCGTCCGCTGTGGTCACGGAATGATACGGTACAATACAAACATATGTGTTTGTAAGAATAACTGTCAGTGCTGTGGTCACTATGGATACGGTTCAATACAAACTTAAGCGTATGTGTCATTTGCTATTGTGAAATTATTTAAGAGGTCCGAAATCCTCAAAAATATGTGGAGGTCGACGAAAAAATGTAATATGCACCTCGACGAAAGACTGTCTATTGTTTCGCCTCCTTGCTTGGACACTCGACTATAATAGACAATTTTTCGTCCTTGGTACATAGAAAACTATTATAATATTGAAATAATTATAAAATAAGGAAAATAGTGAATGGTCACCTCGGTCATCCTCGGTTAGAACATTTTGAGAGGGATATACTTTGCGTGAAATTTACGGTTGTCAATGTTGAGTTTTCAATCTTCTTACATTACATAAGGCGCGAGTCTCTACCTTGGAATAAATTCAGTAAATCAAGGACAGTTTAGTTTTGTAAATATGCTCGGACAGATCGATTATTGCGCGTATGTTCTGGGGAACATCGCGTTATCATTTTGACCAAATGTGAAATTTAATTCTGTGGTGCCGTCCGGCCGTTGCCACGATAACTTGAGAACGGAAAAAGCTAGCGACTTGAAATTTTTGGGGTAGGTGGCGCATCCCAATACGACGGACAAGTTCGTTAATGGGTATAATCGGCCCAATGGTTTCCGAGTAATAATTTTGTTTTCAACCAAAATAAATCCGATCGAATTTAAACTTGGTGAATAATTGTAAAATATAAACCTAAGTACGTTTGTGAAATTTTGTGAGAATCGTGTCACTAGAAAATATCAAAAGAATTATTAAAAAATATTATTTATGACACGATAACCTGAAAATGGAAGGAGATAGCGGCTTGATATTTTCAGGTTAGGTTGTGCATCTGAATGCGACATTTGAATTTGTCTATAGATATAATCGGCCAAACGGTTTTGGAATTATACCCATCTGAAATTTGGTTGTTATTTCCTCAATAACTCGAAAAATACGAAACCGATATAATTCAAACATGGTTATAGTTGTAGAATGCCAACGCGAAAATTCTTGCGGAATTTCGTGAGGATGGTATAACTAGAAAATTTCAAAAAAATTATTGAAAATAATTGAAAAAAATTCTATATATCATAAACTATTCGTCCGGCATGGCTGAAATTTTGGAAGAGCCTTCAGAACCTAACTCTACTGCAGAGTTCAAAGTTTGAACACGATTGGATCGATATTGTTGGAGAACCGAGCAGCCTTTTGTGAGTTCGGTAGCTGGATGCGAATCGTCGTATTATGTTGTCTATGGTCGTATTTTTGCGAGAACCTTCAAAAACATGAATGTCATGATGACATTTTTTTTGGCGCGTATGTTCTTGGGAAAATGGTGTTATTTCATCACAAATCTATGGGAGATGATAGCCCTACTAATGTAGGGCTATCAGACCTGGGTTTTGAAAGAGATCCTCCTTAGGAGGAGGAAAACTAAATATTGAAGGGATTTCTATGAACAAGAGTGAATATCTTTGAGAAATAGAGAAGGCGATTCTTCTTCAAGAGATCCATGTGCCTTCAGAGGAGTATATTTGTGAGAGGGGACTTATGAAAGGTTATGTATTATTTTTAATATGATACCGCTGAAATTTTGCTAAGGCTTCAAAACTTAACTTTAAATTAACCACACTTTCTGATCTTGTAAGGTGAGAGGCTCATTTGTGGATATTAAATAAATCTCGTGATGGGTAGTGAGGAATTTTAGGCCAGTTTTTCTATCACTAATGAGAATATATCTTTATGTTTCACCTCATCACCTTTAGATCTATCAATCATTTATTGGTTAAGAATAAGTAATTGAATATTACTGGAATTAAATTGAATTTCATTCAATATGTTAGTAACTAAACTTATAATTTTCTTTACTTTGATTATTTAAATATGACATTAATTCCAGCAATATTTTTCAAGAATAATTATGTATTCTTCTCCAAAGAAGAATTGAAGGTAGACAATAATGTGTTAATTTTTTCATCATTGCTTTCTATCCTGACTTCATGAAAAAAAATTGGTTCAAGCACTGACGTGAGGTCAGGAGCTTTTGCGCGTATGTTCTATTGTCCATTCTCCTGTATTGGACACTTTTAATCGAATTTACCATGGTGAATCATATTGTCTATTCTCCTGTATTGGACAGCCTTAATCGAATTCACCATGGTAAATTCGATTAAGAGTGTTCAATACAGGAGAATGGACAATAGAACATACGCGCAAAAGCTCCTGACTTCACGTCAGTGCTTGAGCCAATTTTTTTTATTTCATACTGATACATTATGAACAAATAAACCCTTAGTTACCCTTGGGATTATACTAAGCAGTTGTAGATCTTTAACTCCCACCAACACCTCCTACATTAAAGGCTAGTCATCAAAAACAATATGGCCGCCATAGTGGATGGAGAAAAGGCGGTAAATTCAAAAGTTCAATTATAGGATTTTTCTCATATTCAAACAAATTTGTGAATTTTACATGCCATGTAATAATGAGATGATTTTATTCAATAGCGCACATATATCTTCCATTGGTCCTCTATTGGATGATTTTGAACAAAAATAATATAATCTTCATGATACTCAAGTGATACCTAGGACCAAGTTCCATAATGTCGTTTGATTACAAATTTTCAGCACTAGTTTCACATTCTGCTTTTCAATTGATGTTGGATATAAGACGAACGGAGTCGACAGCATAAAAAAGGGGTCTTTTATTATCAGAAGTATGTTTATATAAAATAATAGGGATGTTTATATAAAATATCCTCGGGCTATCCTTTTCTTTATTTCCCTTTTCCCTGGATCCGACTGATGTGAGGGTCACTCCGAGATGCATGCAGTGTGGGCACTCTGCGATGATTATTTGTTTTTCATAAATGCCCATTTTTCCGAAACTTTTTCAATTTTGCTTATGGTACTTTGCGACATGGGCGGTAAATCAGGATACTTCTCTCTGAATAAATGCAGAACTTCATTTTGAGTTCTTGTCTAATCTACGTAGCAAATCATTATTAAAATTTCATTCTTGTGGGTTTCAGTTATGTGCGGCATTTTGTCCGAGTTTTCAACAGACGTTGTTTCTTACAAAACGACAAACTAATGAATATCCTCGCTAATCTTCGCTCGATACGATGCTACTCGCCTACTTGTTTTTGTTTGACAAAAAATGATAAAAAAATACCTCTTGACATTCCATTTTTATACTGCCTGAATTATTTCATCGAGTTGAATGCAATTCCTCCATTTTCGAATTAGTTGATGTTGATGGTCCTACAGTTCCGGGAGTTGGGACTTCATGAAATTACCTCCTCTTTGAATCTTATTTCAAATTTGAATAATCTCAAATAGTTTTTGAGATATTGGCAAAAACCAAACCCCCTTTTTTTAACTTAATTGTTCATATCTATTGCAATTTTTGAGAGCGGCCTTAGCATTTTCTCAAAAACTATCTACATGCCATTCCGAATCGAATGACATCTCAATCATAATTTTCGGAGAATACGCAAAAATTTTGACCTAGAAAGCACTTGTTGACTAGACTATTCGTGTAGTTCAGATAAGTATATTTTGTATATTATGGACTGAGTAGACGATGCGGAATCGGGTAATTAGAGGCGTCGCTACCGGTGGGGGGGAGGTGAGTAAGTTAGTATCCCACAATTTAAATTCAATTTCTATCTTAAGATTCTAAAGAGATATGATGATGTGGTTTTGACCACATGCAAATTTTGTATGAAACGAATAACTCTGGAAACAGAAATTTGATATATCTCCTAGTTTCTTAGCTGAAGGATAAAAATGAAAGTTTTGGACCTCTTGTTCCTTGGAACAGAATGGTTATCAATTTCCCAAATCTTTGTAATTTGCGAATTTTTGGCTGATGATGATCTCAAACGTTTTGGTTTGACTCACTGATCAAGAATCCGTGATCAAAATCGATTCTGTCCGGCCGTCCGAAAACTCTCAAACGGAATGAGCTAGACAGTTGAAATTTCCAGAGTAGGTTTGGAGATAAATATTTTGGTTGAGTTCGTTATTCGGTGGTTTCGGAGTAACGAAAAAATATATTTTTTTTACATCACAAATTTCAAATTCAATTTTCTTTAGGATTGAAGGTATTGAAGCTGCGATATCTCCTGAGCTACTGGTGCTGGAGAAGTTTTGTGCGAGGTGTGTGATTTCGAGAGGACTTCAGCCACGAGTGGAAGCGCATGCATAGAAAGAAAGTTGCTGTTTTTTTAGGTTGTATGGGTTAGATTCAGGGTAGTTTACATGGGTCACTAGTGGTCATGGGTATGGTGTTTGCGTGTTGAAGTAACCGTACCGTGGCCCTGGGGCCAATTTTAAAATTCACGCTGTCATTTCGGTAATTTTAAGCTCTGCGCATGAAAAGACTTTTGGTGCGTGGTTTTGGATGCCTGCAGCATTATAGAGGGCACTATCAGTATTTGTGCTACGATGCAAGTGAATTCCGTTGAGTGGTCATGGGGTCTGGTGCTGAACCAACATATCAGTCCTTCGTGCCCTTTTTGCACGCGTGTTCCGCAAGGAACAGCGTGCTATCATTTCGTCACAATGTCTGTATTATTTGAATTTTTTTCCGAAAATGGTCTCAAATGATTCAGTTCGACTTAATGATGAATAATCCGGGGTCAAATTCAATTCTATCCATCCGGTCTGGACGTTAGCACGATAACTCTCGAACGGAATGAGTTAGAGCGTTGAAATTTGCAGTGTAGTTTCGTAGCGTAAATATCTCGGACAAGTTCGTTAATGGACAAAATCCACAAAGCCGTTTTTTGTTCCTCGGGACATAGTGCTTATCAATTTGCCCAAATGTCTGTAATTTTCGAATTTTTGGCTGAAAATGGTCTTGAACGATCTGGTTTGACTCACTGATCAAGAATCCGTGGTCGAAATCGATTCTGTCCGGCCGTTAACACGATAACTCTCGAACGGAATGAGCTAGACAGTTGAAATTTTCAGAGTAGGTTTGAGGGATAAATATCTCGGTTAAGTTCGTTACTCGGCAAAATCGGTCTAATAGTTTCGGAGTAATGAATAAAAATATTTTTTTTTACATTACTTTTGAACTCAATTTTTTTTAAGATGCAGTTTCATCATAAGACTCCATTGTTATAATTTTCAACTCTAACAAGCTAATACTTTCGGAGATATGATGTTTCAAAGTTTCAATAATACATCGTAAGTTCTATGTATTCACAGAATGTGAACACAGAATCTGTCTGTGTTCACTATTCATGAATGTCATCTTTTCTAGCTATTAGTATTATCTAGTATTATCTAGTATTAGTATAGTTTGAAAATATTTTCTCTTGGAAAGCTCTTGAATATATACTAGACTGTTTTGATGTAGTTTATGGAGGCAATAGGAAAGAAGAACACAGTGGAATCATCAAAAGAAATTACTGTTCGTTGACCACTGAGGTTAATATTACCTTTTACATCCTCAAGTAGTGAGACATGTTCCTATATACAGTATTTTCATAATGTTGCTAGCAAAAAAATACTGGAATATGGATCTACATTTTTGTATCAATCATTTTCTCGTGAGTTAAGGTTCATAATATAGAAAAGAATGTGGTAGTGGTATGAACTATTAAATATCAAATTATGAAAAGAGGATAGTATTGTATTAATATATTTTGAACTATTAAAATAATTTGTTCTTAATCCACTACCTACTCAAATATCAGGAATAAATGGACAATCTGCTATGATTGTCTCCAGCCTTGCTGTAGACATTTCGATGATACTTTCCTTAGGTATTTCGAGTTGTGAAAACTATGCACCGAGTGTAAGTTGCAACAACCCCTTCCACAAGGTTGAATCATTACAGATTGCTCATTTAATCTTGATAAATAAAATTTGTGACAATTTTTGAAGCATTGTAGATAACTCTTTTTTATTAAAGATAATTTCTGAAGCATTTTTTTAAAATTTAATTTCTTTCATGATATAGTTCTAGCTAAGATGAAGTTCTTTCATAAGAATCCATTGATATAATTCCCAACTCTGAGAAACCAATACTTTTGGAGATATAATTTGTCTGTTTGAACAAGAGCGCCAAAAAGCTCCTGTACATAGGGCTTGAACCAATTTTTCAAGAATATTTCCGAAACCGATCATTGGATGTATCCGGAATTTAGCATCAAGTTGTAGAATCATAACGTGTACATGCGTGCGAAGTTTTGTATTGACCGGATGGCTGTAAACTAGAATAACAAAATGTCAAATATTTGAAATTGAAATTTGTTTCACTATAACTCGATAAATACTGATATGATTGAATTGAATCGGTAGTTAGATGCAAAGTAACGACGAAAACACTTTGCAAAATTTCGTGGGGACAGCATGTGTAGAAAACAATCAAAAATGTCAGTGGAATATTTTTATATTTTGCTATTAGCGGAATATTTTGCTTGAAATTCCAAAACCAAATATCGGATTGAGTTCAATTTTGGTACTTCGGTGACCAATGATGACCTCTTGGGGTGTACAAAATTTCACTTAGAACAGACCACTAGGAGCCTAAAAAAAATTCAATAATTTTGAACTTGACAAATTATTTCAGTTCGAATTCCTACATGGAATATATAACATCTGGTGAACATATTTCAACGTGTTCTTTGCGCGTTTATCTGAATCAATTCGATATGCATGAGGGCATCTGATTAAAATATGGACGAGTAACTACCGTGGCAATTGAAGTTATGCGTGAACAATGAGTGGAATTTTAAATTGGTTTTCATAATTTGTCTGAACGGTGAACGACTGGGGGTGTAACTGGAGAGCCATATTGACAGCTCATGCCAATTCTGTGAGTTTCCGAGCCAGTTTCGAGGAGACAGCGTAGTGTCCAAGGTATAGCGTTAATAACATAATCCTTGGGGCCAATATTGAAATTCATGCTGCTTTTTCGGGCATTTTTCGTTATTCGCATGAGCAGACGAGAAATTATTTAACTGCTGGAGTTATCGACTGAGAGGATTGGGCTTTTGAGGTGGATGATACTATTCCTCCATAAAATCTACTTGTAAGGGTCCGCGCATGCGTGGATTGAAGATGCGATATCTCCTGAGCTACTGGTGTATCGGAATTTTGTGTGTAGTTCTAGCTACGAGTGGATTGCACATGCGCAGAGGAGAAATGAATGTTTTTGGGATGTATAGGTTGTGTTGGGAGTGTTTTAGGAATATTTTTGATGGGTCTAGTGCTGAGCCGATATTCTGAGGTTTAAAAGAAAATTCACAGCAATTCTGTACACGGACAAGTCAGTTTGGGGGAAATGACGTCGTTTCCGAGTTGGAGTGTCCGGATCGTGACCCTGGGGCTAATTTTGAAATTCATGTTACCCTTTTTGGGCATTTTTTCCTTATGCGCATGAGCAGCTGAGGAGTGATTTAACTACTGGAGTTTTCATCTGAGAAGATTGGGGTTTTGGCGTGGTGGATGTTATTTCCCCAAAGAATCGTCTGATGAAGGTCTGCGCATCGCTACTGAACCACTAGTGTTGGAGAATCGAAGTATTTTGTGAGGTGTGTGATTTTGAGAGGACTTTCAGCAGTGAGTGGATTGCGCATGCGCAGAGGAGAAGTGAGGTTTGGATTGTATGGGTTATATTTAGAGTGGTTTAGGACTATCGGCTATGGGTCTGGTGCTTAGTCGATATAGTAAGGTTTTAAAAGAATATTCATGGAGAGAAGTGATTTAACTGCTGGAGTTTTCGTCTGAGAGGATTGGGGTTTGGAGGTGCAGGATGCTATTCCTCCATAGAATCCCCTTGGGAGTGTCCGCGCATACGTGAATTGAAGCTGCGATATCTCCTGAACCAATGCAGTTGAAGAATCAAAGTATTGTGTGAGGTGTGTGATTTTGAGAGGCCTTTCAGCCACGAGTAGATTGCACATGCGCAGAGGTGAAGTGTCTATTTTTGGTTTGTATGGCTTATGTTGGGAGTGATTTACGTCTTGGATTTGCTGCTGAGCCGATATTGTTTTTGAGGTTTGAGGTTTTGAGAGAAATTCCATGGCAATTCTGTGCACCAGCAAGTCAGTTTCGAGGAAATAGCGTTATTTCCGAGTTGCCTGTATCGTAGCCCTGGGGCCAATTTATAAATAACTATATTTGGAAGATCTATATTAAATTACGTTCGGATCTGCAGAATAAGCGTAAGCCATTACCTTCCAACGGGGGTCCCATAACCGCATTTTTTTTATTTCCATCTGCGGTAAAACTAATAAGTAGATTGTATCGATAGCCAGATTATTTAAAGGGACTCGAAACAATATAAAAAAGCACTGACGTAAGGTCAGTACTCTATGGCGCGCGTGATCACGTTGGCTAATTTGAATTGAATTATTATGAGTGTTTCATGCTCAGTGGACAGAACGAGCCGGAGATCTACCCAGAGGGTAGTGGACATCATTCACTGTCGGATCATTGATTAAGAGTGCTTTGTTTAAGCTGGTATAAAGATAGAGTAACAAAGTTGGCAAAGAACACAACTGACTTTTCTTAGTCGGACAAGCTCCTAGGAGCTTCTGAGGTATCTCCTTGGGGAAGACTTGGGAGGGTCAGTATAATCATAATAATGTTTATAGTACGCGCGGCAAAGCAAATTCACCCCACGTCAATGCTCTTTTAGCCTTTTTCTTTCATAATGAAGTCAATCTGCAATTGGCGCGCGTGCTTTAAACATGATTATGATTATACTGACCCTCCCAAGTCTTTCCCAAGGAGATAACTTAGAAACTCTTTGGAGCTTGTGCGACTAAGAAAAGTCAGTTGTGTTCTTTGTCAACTTTGTTACTCTATCCTTATGCCAGCGTAGTCAAAGCACTGTTGATTTATGATCCGACAGTGAATGGTGTTCACTACCCTCTGGGTAGATCTCCGGCTCGTTCTATGCACTGAGTTTGAAACACTGATAATTCAACACAAATTAGCCAACGTAAACACGCGAGCCAAAGAGTACTGACCTCACGTCAGTGAGAAAATATGAAAAAGCAGTGACGTGAAGTCAGTTCACGTTAACCAATTTCAATTGTATGATCAGTGCTTCAAGCTCAGTGGATAGAGCTAAACGGAGATCTAGTCAGGTAGTGGCCATCATGCACTGTTGGGTAAAAAATCGACAGAGCTGTGCCTGAGGTGACGTAAGGTTACAGTAACATAGCCTACACGGAACTCAACTGACTCTCCTATCTTGCACAAGCTCCTAGGAGCTTCTGAGGGGTCTCTTTAGGGAAGTGCTAGGAAGGTCACTATAATCATAATCATGTCATTAGCAAGCGCACCAATGAAGATATGCTTCACAATGAAAGGAGTAAAAAAGCTAAAAAGGCACTGCTATGGGGTAAATCTGCTTTGGCGCGCTTGGTAATGACAAGATTATGATTATTCTGACCACTACCATCAGACTAGATATCCGGTTCGCTCTAGCCACTGAGCTTGAAGCACTCATCATTCAATTCAAATTGGTTAAAGTGAACCAGCATGCCAAGAAGTACTGACTTCACGTCAGTGCTATTTTATATTCTTGGGACTCTGTAGGAAGAATTTGAGCAATTGCATAACTCGACATTGCAATATTTTCAATAATTATTATGATTTTTCATAATCCCTTATTTCATACAATGAAAACACTTTGATAAGTGAATATTTTATGTATACATTTTATTTATCTCAATCAACTTCTAGATTGTGGGTCAGAAATTCTCCCTGCAAATATTATATTACTTCTTGATCCACCGTTACGCATCATGAGCAACATGAAGGGACGATCCGCGATGAATTCGTGAACATTGCGCCCAGAATAAGTTGCAAATTTCATTCCTGAAATGAAAAGTGTATCATTGATATAATAACTATTGTCTTCAAATCTTCGAATGATGATTTCAGATGAAAGTGCTACTACGAGAAGGCCCCTTTTGGTTCATTATTTTCTGAAATAATAAACCTTACCAGAGCTGAGCCAAAGCATTGTGCTTAGTGCTTCTGAAAGTGCTTGAAGCCTTTTTGTGCTCCCAAGTACTGTGCTCCCGAGTACTTTTTAAAACCAGTGCTTAGTGCTTAGTAATTCGAGCACTTCATGAAAAGGCTTAGGGCTTAGTAAACCCTTAAGTGCTCCCGAGCACTTCCGAGGATTACTAAGCACTAAGCCTTTCCGAAATCATGTCGTAACACGAATAAATGCTGACGCGCTGTGGTCGTAGGAGTTAATGTGTACCAGGGAGATCAATTGAGGAATGAACGGTACTTGTAAATCTTGTAATTATCAGTTGTTGGTTATTGATTCATGGAATGGGACGTAGATATGTGAATATTACCAACTCCTGAAAATTAGTCAGTATCAAAGCATTATTAAGTGGATCGTCTTTCAAGAAGATAAAAGTGAATTAGTTTTGAAAATTGTCGTGTGAATTCACAGATTTATCCGATATATTCATATTTAAATTTCCAATGCTAAATTGCTTATGAATTCAATCACAATAGAAAATAATGTTATCCGGTTTCTGCAGATTATATTTTTGACATTTGGAAAAATTTTAAAAAGCAATAAGGATTAATGGAAAACTGCCCCAAAGAAGCACTGAATTCACGTCAGTGTTTTTTTTTATTGGTAAGGCGAAGAAAACACTTGGCATAAGTTCCATAATATAATACGATATTGTTGTCATATATGCTTCGGGTATTATCCCATTTTGATATTGGGAAATACATTTTATATGTGCAGAAAAAACTGAGACGCTTATAGAATTCATATTTCCATTAATTGTATCAAGATATGATAAAATAATAAGGAACTTTTTAAACTGTGTGAGAATAGATCTAATTTTGAGTTCGTTAGTTTCATAGAAATTTGTTGCACTTCGTCAATGATGCATATGGGGAATGCAAGTTTGCTTGCTTACATATTTCTCCAATAGAATACAATTTTACAAAACCATTCGGAGTAAATATCCTCATTTCAACAGATTTCTAAAAGTGCTTAGTGCTTAGTGCTCGAAAAATAGAATTACTTTTATAAAGTGCTTAGTGATCGCAAGCCTTTTGTGAAATCGCGGTGCTTTGTGCTCGAGGCTCGTGATCATTTTTATTGAGTGCTTAGTGCTTAGGGCTTGAAGCACTTTTCTTCAGTGCTCAGCACAGCTCTGAACCTTACAGAGAAAACATTTTTTATAATGTTGAAATAATTATAAAATAATGAAAATAGTGAAGACATGGTCACATCACATCATCGATTAGAAAATTTTGAGGGATATATATACTTCGCGTAAAATTTACGGTTGTCAATGTTGACTTTTCAATCTTTTTACATTATACAGCGCGAGTCTCTAACTTGTAATAAATTCAGTAAATCAAGGACAGGTCGATTAGTTTTTTAATTGTGTTCTTTTAAACGTAAGAAAATGTTATACTCCTTGTCCCAAATTCGAGATATGATGTCATCGATCAAATTTTTCAAATGGCAAAACTATTATTTTGGTTCGCTGTTCATCTGAACAGAGTGCCTATCAATTCATCAAAATGTCTGTATTCTTAATGTGTATATCAACAATAGCAAACTTTTATTTATTTCGAAGATGAAGAAATCTGATCAATTGATCTATCTGATATCAACTCAAATCTTCTTATTCAATAACTGCTCAAAATGTTGTCCACTGACTAACTGAAAATATCCTAAACGGACATGATACGCTTTTTGGACATTTCTGATTGCTTCGGCGGAAATTAGCCAAAGCCAACAGTCCTGTGTTATTCGTTCTTGTAACTACTCAATGTTTCCCGGTTTGTCCCATAGGTGTTAAATCTAGAGACCTGGGAAACAAAAGGTCCTTTTCTACCAATCCATCGGGCTGGAAATATATCATCCAGATATTCACGGACAGGTCTTGCAAAATGGGGAGGTGCATCTTCTTGCTGAAACCAGATGTTTCTATTCGGGACATCGGCTTCATCCGGATCAGGAAACAGATAAGCCAAACTCCGAACTAGTGCTTCCTGCAAGAATTCTAAATATCCACCTCCACTGAGCTTTCCAATAACGACAATTTTTACGAGGTACCTCACCGTTTAACGTAAACGTTGATTCGTCAGAAAAAAGGACGGATTCTATGTTTACAACATTTCTATCTAGTAGATCCATAATTTGTTCGCAAAACTGGATTATTCTATCTGGATCGTCTTCGGTCAGTTCCAGGAGGATTGTCATTTTATAAGGATAACGGTCCGTGTTTTAAGAATTCTCGTCACTGGCTAATTTCGAGTTGCCAAGCTTATCTACCTTGAGTGGTCATGAGGATTTTCTTGAACAGCGAGGAAAACATTCATTTTGACGTCTTCAGTGTGGGCACGATGATTATTTGTTTTTCTTAAATGCCCATTTTTCCGAAACTGTTTTTCAATATTGCTTATGGTACATTGCGACATGAGCGGTAAATCAGGATACTTCTCTGTGTAAATGAAGAACTTCATTTTGTGATCTTGTCCAATCTCCGTAGCCAATCATCATTCAAATTTCAATCTTGTGGGTTTCAGTTATGTGCGGCATTTTGTCCGAGTTTTCAACAGACGATGTTTCTTACAAAACGACGAACGCATAAATATCCTCGCTAATCTTCGCTCGATACGATGCTAACGCCTACTTGTTTTTATTTGACAAAAAATGATACACAAATACCTCTTGACATTCCATTTTTATACTACCCGAATTATTTCATTGAGTTTAATGCGATTCCACCTTTTTCGAATTAGTTGATGTTTGTTAAATATTTTCTGAACAAGGAATAAGAATTTGATATTTGGTAGGCATATGTAACTGGATATACATATTGATATACAGGGTGACTGATTTTAAAAGTGAATTAACTCCTTGGGGAGAGCCTGGATCAGAAAATATCTCAATTAAAAATGTTTCAGTCTTAAGGGGGACATCGCATGCAGATATTCAATCTGACCATGGAGTTAGATTTCAAGGTCATTCTAATGTCAAGTAGATTTTATGAATAGGGAATATATATTTTTCTTTGCAAAATCTTATTTTTGGTAAAAAACCAGGAACATTTTGTTTCTTTAGTTTTGCCATAAATTGAATCGTTGTGGAGGTATGAAAAGTTTTATGATGAAAATCTTCTACACATATACTACTGCGCATATTTGATGAAGTGAGTATCCATGGAGAGACAAATAACAAATGATTAGCAATGCAAAGTTCTATTCTCTGTTCGGACGGTTGATAAAAGCATATGCTGCGATATGCGCCTGCATGAAATATTGAATTCATGATTCGTTCCATTACGAATTAATTTTGATTCGTTATTCGTCTCTCCATGAATACTTACTTCTTCAAATATGCTCAGTAGTTTGCGTGTAGAAGATTTTCATCATAGCATTTCTGAGCACAAAACACTTCATATCTCCACAACAATTTATTTTATGTTAAAAACGAAAGAGACAAAATGTTTACAAGTTTTTTTTTACTAAGAATAAGATTATGCAAAGAAAAATGTTTTTTTCCTATTGAAAAATATTGACCTTGAAATCTAACTCCAAGGTTAGATTGAATGTCTGCATTCGATGTCCCCCTGAAGACTGAGAAACTTTTATTTGAAAAATTTTCTGATCCAGGCTCTCCCCTAGGAGTTACTTCAGTGGATATTTCAAAATGGGTCACCCTGTTTATAAGAATAGTTATAAAAATTTAGGATTGCCATTCAAAAAAATTACCGATGGCATCATATTCCAAATTTGGGACACGCTGTATATCATTTTCTTATATCAGAATGAGCAAAATTTAAAGTACTAATCTATCTGTGCGAGCATATTTACAACAAAAAAACTGTCATTGATTTACAGCATTTATACATCAACAAGTCCAAAGCGTTCCTACCAATAGGGTCTTCATAATGGCTTCGTATAATTAATATACTTATGCATATATTTCACAAGTCAAATAAACCCCAGGGGATTTCATTGATTTGTCGAGAAGCAAGAGCTGACGCGTTTCTGGCTTCTTGGCCTTCATCAGTACTCTTAAGCTTCCCAACAAATTCAACTAAACTGAACCGGGTTAAACTTCTCACAGCCGACTCGAGCAGTTATACATAACCGCTCACGCCACCTATGAGATAAAACAAGGAATTCAGCCTTTTCCCACCAGTGAAAATTTGAAGCGTGAAATCATATGCCACCATTCGCTCGATTTCAATCGAGAAACCGCAGAGCTCAGATAATATCTTCCCATGGCCACTTTTTAGCGTTTTCAAAAGTATTAATGAACAATGGCGATATCGTTGTTAATAAATCAACAAGTCCAGAGCGTTCCTGACAATAGGGTCTTCATAATGGCTTCGTGTAATTAATATACTTATGCATATATTTCACAAGTCATTTTGGCAGGAAGGCTCTGGAATTGTTGATTTATTAACAACGGTATCGCCATTTTTCATTATTATTTTTGGAAACGCTAAACAGCGTTCATGGCCATGGGAAGATACTGTCTGAGCTCTGCGGGACTCGTTGCTTTTCAGTCCGACTGATATACAGGGTGGACGTTCTATTTCTGGACACTGGCGACATTGAATTTATCACTGCATTGCATTAATTCAGATTTCACACCGTTATACACAAAAATACCGTGTAATACCCTCGAAAAACAATACTGGTTAGTTCCAGAATCAGAAGTAATCGTCCATTTCCAATAACAAACGTTCGACTGAATCGCCTGGCGTACGACTCATAGCGGTGTTGCCATTTTATCATGTTCCAGGTAAGTTAGATATAGTGGGCTATGGCACAACCTACCCTAAAAATTGCAAGTCGCTGTCTTTTCGTTCTCAAGTAAGCGTGAAATAAATAATATCTTTCAATATTTTTTTTTAATTTTCAAGAAGTACGATCCTCAAAAAATCACACAAACTTCTTTGCGTCGGTATTTTACAACTAATTACCAAGTTTCAATTCGATCGTAACTATATTTTTCAAGTTATCGAGAAAACAATATTCCAGATTGGTATAACTCAGAAACCGTTAGGCCGATTATACCCGACAATGAACATAACTGTCCCATTGGAATGCGCAAACTACCCTGAAGTCACTATTTCTTTCCGTTCAAAGGTTTTCGTGGCAACTGTCACCCATCCAGCTACTGAACCCACTCAATGATGCTCAGATCTCCAACAATATAGATCCGGCGATATCAGACGGATAGTTCCTGAGATATAGAATTTTTATCTGGTATTTTCAATGATTTTTTTTTTAATTTTTTTAGTGATACGATCTTCACGAAACTTTCCAAAAATTTTTGCGTCGGCATTCTAGAACTAATAACCATGTTTGAATTGAATCGGCATCGTATTTTTTGAGTTATTGAGGAAATAACAAGCAAATTTCAGATTGATATAACTCCATAACTGTTTGGCCGATTATTCTTTTTAGCGGACTCAAATGTCACATTAGGATGCAGAATCTACCCAAGTAATCGTGAGTAAAAATTTGCGCGTTGACATTCTATAACTAAAAGAATTGGATTGGTTTCATATTTTTTGGAGGAAGAAATAAAAACAAAATTTCAAATAGGTATAACCCCAGAACTATTTGGCCGATTATGCCTATTAACGAACTCAAATGTTCCATTCGGATGCCCAACCAACCTGAAAATTGCAAGTCGCTATCTGTTTCCGTTCTCAAGTTATCGTGCGATAAATAATATTTTTTTTCATTTTTTAGTGATAAACGATTCTCACAAAATTAAACATACATCATTAAGTCTGTATTCTACAACTACTCACCAAGTTTCAATTCGATTGGATCTGTATTGGTTGAAAACAAAATGATTACTCAGAAACCGTTAGGCTCATTATGCCCATTAACGAACTTGTCCGTCGTATTGGGATGTGCCAACTACCGTGAAAACTTCAAGTCGCAATCTCTTTCCGTTCTCAAGTTATCCGGCAACTAACAGAGAGAATCAAATTTTACCTCGAATTCTTCATCAGGTAGTCGAACCCAATCGTTTGAGGCCATTTTCGGCAAAAAATCCAAAATTACGGATATTTGGACAAAATCATAACGCGATGTTCCCCAGAACATGCGCGTAGAAATGCAATCAAGTTAGTAACAATGGTTTTATTATCGGTTTTGCCCCAAAATAGCTATTAAATAATTCTAATTCGATTCTCATCGAAAAAAAATTGTTATAATTTTTAGAATACGTAAATATCTGGAAATTTGAATGAATAACTATAGGTAATCAATCATCTATCATCGTATCTACAGGATGGCTACGGTCGATGGTACCCAGGACTCATACGGAAAACGGGACGTACGATTTTATTGAAAATTTGGTTTCTTGGCTAGCAACCACAGTTAGGCTTGTTTCATATGAATACAGTTCCATTCGGTTCGGATCTATTTCTGTTCCGTTTCGATCGCTGGCGACAAGTGTGAAACGGTGCTTCCGTTCAGATTCAGTACCGAATAGAAGCCGTATAGCACCGAATACTCCCTCGACACGAATAGGTAGTGACCGACCGAAAGTTCGGTTTCGGTTTCGGCCAAATAATAGCCGAAACTTCGGCCGCGCCGAAACTTGACTGTTCATGAATTATCTTGTTAGTTTGGCCAACAGAGTTAAAAGTAGAAGTAGGTATACATAATTGTCGTACAAGTTATTGTAATCTATCTTTGTTAAGACTGAGAATTTACTCAAATGATTATTAATTAGATGAGTGATTCCAAAATAGACGTGAACTTTGGAGGATATGTTAGTATCACTTATTAGCTGTTGTTTGAGCCATATTTATTGATAACCGAAAATCAACAGTTATTTGAGTTCGGGTGATTTTTGGAAGATTTCTTACCTTAGTTCGTATTTCGTCAATGTTTTCTACGTTGACCAAATTTGATTATAATTTTGGGTTATTTTTATCAGAAAAGGATATGATATGTACGAGAAAAGCAAAACTATGCTGTGAAAAATAATTAGTATGATTTGAAACGTGGTAGGTATATGAATAAAAGAAAAATCAATTTCTAATATCAATTTGCCTGCAACTCTCGAATTTCACAATGTATGTATGCCAAAATTATTTTAGAAAATTGCCAAATTCCTTCTTCATTATCTAAAACAATTCGTTAGAATGCTTAACCAGTTTCCTTTCCTCAGATTTTTTATAAGCAACCTTTTGAATGTACGGCATATAAAATAGTGAATGTGTAATCAAAAGGCAGCGTGAGTAAATTTCAGGCGGAAAATAACAACTGAACAAATTAGAAAGTGCTTGTATACCTATGGAATGGTGAAAAAAATATTTAATTCGTTATTTTACTTTCTTTGCTTCATTCTTCTTATATCCCCTTTCAAATCATACTAATTTTTGTTCAACAGAACCAGAACTCAAATATCTCGGAAACTGATCAAAATGGCTCAAACCACAGCAAATGATCTATACTAACACCTCCTCCAAGGTTCACATCTGATTTGGAATCACCCTGTATGCTTTGACTAATTATTATGATAACTTGGTGACACCAAAATAATAAATGAAGATCTCAAAAAAATTGTCTCTTGTTTTATTTTATTTAACACTCCTTAACTGTTTTTATGTATGTACAGTGGACCCCCGGTAGTCCGACAAACGTTTTGCACGGCAGTGTCGGACTATCGAATTTGTCGGACTATTGACTACTGCCTAAGACCCCCTATAGTCCGGAATTCTTTGAAAAAAGAAATACATAATTATTCTAGAAAAATATTGCTAGAATTAATGTCATATTCAAATAGTCAAAGTAAAGAAAATTAGTAGTACTAAGTTTTATTTACCAACATATTGAATGAAATTCAATTGAATTCCAGTAATATTCAATTACTTATTCTTAATCAATAAATGCCCATTGATAGATCTAAAGGTGTTGAGGTGAAACATAAAGATATATTCTCATTAGTGATAGAAAAACTGGCCTAAAATGCCTCTCTACCCATCACGAGATTTGATATCGAGAAATGAGCCTCTCACCTCACAAGATCAGAAAGTGTTGTTAGTTTAAAGTTAAGTTTTGAATCCTTCAGCAAAATTTCAGCGATATCATATCAAAAATAATACATAACCTTTCAAAAGTCCCCTCTCACAAATATACTCCTCTGTAGGCGCATGGATCACTTGAAGAAGGATCGCCTTCGCTATTTTTCAAAGATATTCACTGTTGTTCATAGAAATCCCTTCAATATTTAGTTGCCTCCTCCTAAGGAGGATCTGCTTCAAAACCAGGTTTAACCGCTACAGGACACTTATGTAGTGCTATCATCTCCCATGGATTTGTGATGAATAAATCATTCCGATAATGGATGATATATTTTAATATGTCATCATGACATTCATGGTTTTGAAGGTTCTCGGAAAATTTCATCGATTCCCGTTCAGCTACCGATCGCACAAAGAGCTGCTCGGATCTTAAACAACATGGATCCGATCGTGTTCAAACTTGGAACTTTGCAGTAGAGTTAGGTTCTGAAGGGTCTTGCAAAATTTCAGCGATGTCGGACGAATAGTTTCTGATATATAGAACTTTTATCAATTATTTTCAATGATTTTTTTAAATTTTCTAGTGATACCGTCCTCACGAAATTTCGCAAGAATTTTCGCGTTGGCATTCTACAACTAATAACCATGTTTGAATTATATCGGTTTTGTATTTTTCGAGTTATTGAGGAAATAACAACCAAATTTCAGATGGGTATAATTTCAAAACCGTTTGGCCGATTATACCTATAGACAAATTCAAATGTCGCATTCAGATGCACAACCTAACCTGAAAATTTCAAGCCTCTGTCTCCTTCCGTTCTCAGGTTATCGTGTCATAAATAATATTTTTTAATAATTTTTTTTAATTTTCTAGTGATACGATTCCCACAAAATTTCACAAACGTGCTTAGGTTTATATTCTACAACTATTCACCAAGTTTCAATTCGATCGGATTCATATTGGGTGAAAACAAAATTATTACTAGGAAACCATTGGGCTGATTATGCTCATTAACGAACTTGTCCGTCGTATTGGGATACGCCACCCACCCTGAAAATTTCAAGTCGCTAGCTCTTTTCGTTCTCAAGTTATCGTGGCAACGGCCGGCCGGACGGACAGAATCAAATTTGACCTCGAATTCTTGATCAGGGAGTCGAACCCAATCGTTTACAGACATTTGGGCAAAATAATAACGCGATGTTCCCCAGAACATACGCGCAAAAATTACCTTGTAATCCGACATATTGCCGATCAAAATACATATTTCAGCAGTGATACGCATGTCGGATTACAAGCTACTACTGTATATGCAAATAGAATTGTAAAAAAATACACTAGGTTTCAGTATAAAATATAAAGTTTCGTTTTCAGTTTCGGCCGAAAAACCTGTTTTGATCGAACACTAACGAATAGGTACCTATCAGGTTTCGATTCGTGTGTTGGGAATCAGATCAAGCGGGACGTTCACACAAACATGGTTTAGTTTGGGATTTAACCATGAGGTAATAAATATTTACATATTATGTTTTCTGTCTCGTGCTGTGGTTTTAACCTCAAGCTGAGCAGATATCTTTCAATCTTTCCCAAATTGTTTAAATATAAAAATACAATCATAAATACTTAATCGAATTTACCATGGTAAATTCTTGGTTTGCTTGAACCAATTTTTTTTTCCTAATTTTTTTGAAATTTTCTCGAGGTACGATTCCTACAAAATTTTTGTTTTTGTTAATAATATACTTCCGGTTTAAACGGAAATGCCATCAACTTCTTTATTTTAAATGGGGCAGCCTATATATTTTTACAGATTTTGAAAGAGCTTGTTATTTTGAATTCATACATACAGAATTTAGTGTCAAAAAATTTTGAAAACGAGGAATAATTCACTGTTAGTTGTACAATAGGTGCACATTTCATTAATGAAATGTACACCAGAATTCCTAGCGGTTTACCCCTCGTTGGATAACTACTACAAAATGTACCATAATAATCCCATTGTTATGAAAACTTGCTTTTACTTCGAAAACCTTACAATTTAGGTAGGTATAGGAACATGTTATATCGTTTGATTCATTCTGTGTCAATACATCTTTATGATATCCAGGTCATTCCATTTGAAATAATTGGTTCAAGCACTGACGTGAAGTCAGCAGCTTTTGCGCGTATGTTCTATTGTCCATTCTCCTGTATTGGACACTCTTAATCGAAGTTACCATGGTGAATTCTATTGTCCGTTCTCCTGTATTGGACTCTCTTAATCGAATTTACCATGGTAAATTCGATCAGGGGTCTGTATGCGGGTCTGTATTTTTTGCATCATCGAGGAAATGATATTCCAGATGGATATAACTTCGAAACCGTTGGGGCGATTATGGCCAACAGTGAACTTAAGTCTCCCATTTAGATGCGCAACCTACCCTGAAAATTGCAAGTCCCTATCGCCTTTCGTTCGGGAATAATCGAGGCAACGGTCACCCATCCAGCTACTGAAGTCACACAAGGCTGCTCTGATCTCCAACAATATAGATCCGATCGTGTTCAAACTTGGAAATTGGTAGTAGAGATAGGTTCCGAAGGCTCCAGCCATGTCGGATGAATATTTATATAGAATATATAGAATTTTTTTCAATGATTTTTAAAAAAATTTCTAGTGATACAACCCTCACGAAATTTTGTAAGAACTTTCGCGTTGGCATTATTCATCTAAGACCTATATTTAAATTGGATCGGTTTCGTATTTTTCGAGTTATTGAGGAAATAAGAACCAAATTTCAGATTGGTATAACTCCAAAACCGTTTGGCCGATTATATTTATTAACAAAATCAAATATCGCATTCAGATGGACAATCTAACCTGAAAATTTAAAGTCGCTATCTCTTTCCATTCTCAGGTTATCGTGACATTTTTTAATATTATTTTTTCAATTTTCTAGTGATACGATTCTCACAAAATTTCACAAGCGTGCTAAGGTTTATATTCTACAACTATTCACCAAGTTTCAATTCGATCGGATTTATATTGGTTGAAAACAAAATTATTACTCGACGAACTTGTCCGTCGTATTGGGATGCGCTACCTACCCTGAAAATTTTAAATCGCTCACTCTTTCCGTTCTCAAGTTATCGTGGCAACGGCCGGATGGACAGAAACAAATTTGACCTCGAATTCTTCATCGGGGAGTCGAACCCAATCGTTTGAGAACATTTTCGGCAAAATAATTGAAAATTACAGACATTTGGGCAAAATGATAACGCGATGTTCCCCAGAACATATGCGCAAAAACGCGCTTTTTATCGTTTTAGTATTTCTCGGATAAGCCTCGGATTTTGAACAATTCTGTATGATTAGAGACGTATTTCATTAAACGTAATCCATTCCCGAAATTTCAGCTCTCTAGGATTCCAAGTACCGAAGTAATGAATGTTCAATTGAAACTATATTTTGGAGAAATAATGAAAACAATTTTTTTTTTTCGTTACTCCGAAACCATCCGGCCGATTTTGCCCAATAACGAGCTTAACCGAGGTATTTATCTCCCAAACCTACTCTGAAAATTTCAACTGTCGAGATCATTCCGTCGAAGAGTTATCGTGTCTAAGGCCGGACCGGCAGGCAGAATCGATTTTGACCACGGATTCTTGATCAGTATGTCGAATCAAATCGTTTAAGGCCATTTTCAGCAAAAAAAATCGAAAATTACAGACATTTGGCAAATTCATAAGCACTCTGTTCCGATGAACAAGAGCGCCAAAAAAAGAAGTGAATCAATAAATTACTCGAAAACTGCTAGAGATAGGAATGAGGAAGTTAATACAGAAATAATAAGGAGGTTACGGCGGATCGAAAAAAGCAATAATATACAGGGTGTTCCATTTGAAATATAAAAACTGTAAGTAATCTTTGATATAAGCGGCAAAACCGCAGGACTGAAAAAATTCTATATCGATGGAGCAGTGGTTTCTAGCAAAGGAACCAGATTTTCAATAAAACCCTACGTCCCTTTCTCCGTAAAAGTCCAGGATACCATTGACCGTGGCCCACCCTGTATTTTGCTATAATTAGTCTAGAAATACCGAAATCAATCTACGTTGAGGAGTTTGTGAGCAATAAAAAGTTTCATTTTCTTTGTGTATGTATAACTGCCAACTACCTATTACATTTTTGTTTACGCTTGAGTGGCTTAAAAGGTTTAAAGTACCTAGCTACCTTTGCGAATGGGCTCGGGGTTCTAAAATATCCGATGGGATAATCTTTTGTCACGAAATAATTAATATGCATATTAATTGGCATGGTCCATGCCAATATGGCGAATTTTATGTGACAGGTTCATTAAAAGGGAAATATGGGATTATGTTCCCTACCCTTCCTTTACCTCCCTGACATAAACACACTTTTAATGCAGCACGATCATAGCTTACAGCATTTTTGTACGTTCGTACATTAGAAATCAGTATACGCATCTGAATCACTTTAGGTCTTGGTTGCAACTTTTTGGCGCTCTTGTAATTTTCGAATTTTTGGCTGAAAATGGTCTCAAACGATTTGGTTCGACTCACTGATCAAGAATCCGTGGTCGAAATCGATTCTGTCTGTTAACACGATAACTCTTGAACGAAAGGAGTTAGAGGATTGACATTTGCACGGTAGGTTTGGAGCGTAAATATATCGGACGAGTTCGTTAACGGGCGAAATCCATCAAGCGGTTTCGGAGTTATGGGCGCTTTTAGTAAAAACATTTTTTATGAATATTTCCGAAACCGATTACTCGATCTATCTGAAATTTAGCATCAAATTGTAGAATCATCACCTTTTAGACGCATATGAAGTTTTGTATTGATCGGGTTACCGTAAAGTGTAAAAAAAAATTTGAAAATTTTTTAATTTTATTTCTAGAATAACTCTCGAACGGAATGAGCTAGGCAGTTGACATTTTCAGAGTAGGTTAGGGAGATAAATATCTCGGTTAAGTTCGCTATTGGGCAGAATAGGCCGGATTGTTTCGGAGTAACGAAAAAAATTTTTTTTTAACTTACAAATTTCAAAATACATTGTTTTTGAGATGCAGTTTCACCATAAAAATCCTTTGATGTCATTTTCAACTCCAATACATTCGGAGATATGATTTTTCGAAATTTCAATAATGAATCGTACTTCTATGTTTTCACAGAATGCTATAATTATTCTGTCTATGATTTATTATATGATCTGAGATCATACTCGTACATGTCATCCTGATGTTCTATAAGAGAGAGTCAATTTCAGCTCTGAGAAACCAATACTTTCGGAGATATAATTTGTCTGTTTGAACAAGAGCGCCAGAAATCTCCTGTCCACAGGGCTTGACCATTTTTTTTTTAAATATTATGGGTGCAAAAGTAGGAGAGACTCCCCAGTGATGGGCCTCCCTCAAAGACTGAGGTAAAGAATCCCCTAGCTCTGGAGAGTAACCAACTAAGTATGGTGACTCAGGGTGCTTTAACAGTACAACATTCAAGAAGAATGGGGCTAACTGTCTGTTTCTTGTGTCGCTGGTACAGGAACACCTAACCAACCGAAAAGAGAACCTAGAAAACTCAACACCCACTAATCCTATGGAGAGACGGACCCCTCCCTGTCGACTCGCGGCATTTTTGTCAGCGTGTCATCGGGTCTGAGTCTCTTCAACTTTACCCGGAGGAACAATGGATCCCAAGGCCTCCGTTCAGCCCAAGATTGGCGTCGCGTAAGAAGAAAAGTAGGAAAAATAGAATCCTTCTAGAAGAATTAAAAGAAAAAGAATATTCGAGTGGAAATGGTCGAATTTGAATGGGATTACAAAAACCAAATATTGTTGGCGCTATGGTTTTCTCACGTATGAACATAAACAGTTTTATTTCAGAATTATAAAGATAATATACAGGGTGAGTCTTTGACCACTGCATTAATTTTAACCAAAGATTCCTCTCATCAAATGAAACACTTTTTTCATTTACCATTTTTCCAGATTCGGCTCAGGTAAAAAGTTACAAGAGTTTAAAGATTTCACAATGTGCTAATACACTCCCGCATATAAATTATCTATGACATTGTTGGCGGACGAGAATAAGGCACGGTAACGAGGTTTACAGCTTGATTCGGGATTCCAACGCTCAGGGACGGATCCATAAAAGTAGTGAAATTTCTGGAGTTTCCATTTTAAAACATTCAATGAAGAATATCTCGAAAACGGTGCGTTTAAGGAGAAATTATGAAGAATAATATAATGTTCTAAAACGATGGAATATTCTTGAATTGACTCAAGAAAAACTTTATATGCCTTCTTTATGCTAATTTCGTTTAGTTTTATGAATCCACGAGTCCATAACTAGAAAACCAGTAGAAGTAGAAAATAACTAATATTTGGAAAATATGTATCATAGTTATAGAAAACTTTACACTTTACTTTATTCGAAAAAAGGATGTCAAAGCTACAAAATAAAAACTGATTTTTTTTCAAAATTTCAACAGCCTGTATCTTTTTACCTGAGCTGAATTTGGAAAAATGTTAAATGAAAAAAGTGTTTCATTTGATGAGAGGAATCTTTGGTTAAAATTAATGCAGTGGTCAAAGACTCACCCTGTATGTATAATTAAGTAGAAAATCCTCAAAAATATATATGTATGAATAAGTATGCTTAATATATGAGAAATTTTAACATTCATTATATTTTTCTTCTATTATGGTAAATATTAATCCAATTGAAATGTTTGGGAACTGGAACGAAGTTTTCTAGAACAACAAACAATATTGGACGCTCCTTAGGAGTCCTCAGTGAAGGAATTCATATCAAAATGGTTAAAAATAATAATAGCCTACACAATTTGAGATGCGACGCCACCAGTGAAATGAACATGTGTATTTTGGGTTGCCTAAGACGATCGATTTAAAATAGGTCCGTACAATACTAGTCCTCTGTTTCAAACTTAAAATCTATACTTTCACTTCGTATCCTACTGCAGAATTATCAAATATTCGTATCATTAAGGTGCATTTTCATGCAGACGCTCGACGCTGGCGTCAAATGCGGTCACTCGGTACGATTATTCGAAATGATTCACGCTAATGATTCCTCATGAAAAAGCTTAACAAAATTTAGCTTTGACGCTACTTGTTGACACTCGACGGTCTATTTCAGATGGCGTTTCATCCTAAAACGTACCCCCAAAGATTATAGAGGTACTCTATAATCTTTGATGGTACGTTGCATACCACGTGACTGCATTTGACGCTAGAATCGAGCACCTTCATTCAATGCTTTTAAAATGAGAAAATATGAGCTGAGTTTAATAAGCAATGGAAAGATAGTTTTGAACAATGTTTTTGAATAAATTCTTAGTGATAGCGCTGAAAAACTGAACTTTTCCCGAAGCAAAAATGAAAATTTGGATACTGACATAACTGAAAAGTATTCCAATGCTATAGCATCAAATCAATTCCCATGCAAAATTCAAGGATGAAAGAACGAAAAAAACCACAAAATTTTGGAGTACTTCGTTCTATCAATCTCTTCTTCATTGTGGTATTGAAATTGGATATCGATTAAAAACCAAACCTAAAATTATAGCCCGCACAATCATAAATAGATTATATTGCAAGCAGTTTATTTGTTTCAATAATATATAATACTCAATTACAGCTTATCAAATGATTCATGGGATTCTATAAAAATAAATGATGAACAAGAAAGGTTAACAAACAACAAGGACTAGTATATGTATTCAAAATGCGTGGAAGCTTAACATTTGCGCCTTAAATTTTATATATTCTACCCATAAACAGAATGTTTTTCGTGGTATAATTCTTGTTGCTTGCGATTAATAAAATGAAGGGATGATCAACAATAAAATCTTCTGTCTTCTCGGGCATAGTTAGACATCTACCCATAAGCATCATACCTGATAAATATCAATAGAGTATATTATTTTTTTGGATGATAGTTATTGAAGAAAAATGTATATCAAAATGAAGGCACCTTCGACCACCTATTTTAAAAATCATAGCTTTTGAGATATGCTCACTGGTAACATACACACAAAAATATTTTTTTTGTTGTAAAACTATGGTAACTGAAACTTTTTTTTAAGTTAACAAAATTACCAAATACTACATAAGGTGATCAAGAAAACATATCTAGTTAGATATTTTATTAATACTGTTGGTGTCGTCTGAATTCATTTTTTTTATTTTTAAGTGTTCTTACAACGTTTCAGTTACCCTTCGGACTTCATCTGTTTTTCGAATTTACTACTGTTTCATTCTAATAATCATAACAAAGGGGGACCACAAAGTAATGTCGTTTAGGGTAATATTCCTTTCGCAATTGTCAGCTTATGATGAAAACCTAAGTCAACTTTTTCAAAGGTTTCAAATGTTAGGGCAACGTGTTAGAATAAAAGTAGTATTTTTTGCGATTCGGAGTGAAATAGAAAGTCTAATACCAAAAGATGTACATATCCGTACATGCTCCTTGAGTGTCGTAATGGTAGTTGCCCAGCATCTGCCACTAAAAACATATTTTGTGCATAATAGACGTTTGCAAATGGCAAAAGGTTTTCTAGATTTAGATCTTTCCGACTCGAATCGATTAGGAAGACAGCCAGACAATCAAGAAAGTGTCGAATGTTATCAGTCAACATTGGACGACAATCCAAGAAATTTGGAACAGATAGGTGAGTAGGCAGATAAGGTAAGGGCCACGTAGTCAGAAAAAAAAACTAACCGATCACCAAATGCAATATTGCTTCAACGGCACAATACAGAAGCTGTTTTTGATGGCTTGATACTAAAGATGAAAAATGGGTCCGGAACGATAATCCAAAACGCAGAAGACAATAGTTGCTTTCCAGTCACCGGCTGGGGCGTCCCTTAATTTTTCCCGGAGTGTCCGACACTCATGCTTCATTTCCCCTGATGTAATACCCGAATTGAGGCTTCCTGGGCTGACAGTTACGTAGTGTTTCACAAATGACAGAATGAACTTGTCATACATATTAACAGTTTTTGCCGGCCTATGGTGGTCTGTGGAAATCGCATCTCACTTTAGCGTTATAGGTCGCGAGTTCGAATTTCGCTCAGGGCATGGGTGTTGGTATTTTGTTTGAATGTTACATTTGACTCTCATTGATTGGAATATATCACCACTTCTAGTTTCAGTGCACATGGCGTGAAGCCGAGCACAATAAAATAGATATAAAGAAAATTAAAAGTTTTTATGTTTACTGTTACTGTGACAGTCGATGCGTGTAGCTCCAGTACGTAGAGCCCAGGGGTAAACCACACCTGAATGGAAAAAACTAAATGGCTTTCCTCGAATGGGTCGCTGCTAAGCCAGGTGTTCATACCAAAGAGGCGTGTTTGGATGTTTGTTAATGATTGAAACTTGGGTACACAGTGAAGTACTGTGAACAATAACGGAATCGACCAAATAAATCATTAATTGAAAAGTGTGCACAGATTGCCACGAAAAAATGCAACACTCCGAACATCAAACAGTAAAAATTCGTGTGGAAGGTACTGCCTTATCCATCATACTCGCTCGATATTGCAATACTAGATTTCCATTCAATCTGATCGCTAGAACACTACTTTCGTATAAAATGCGAAAATTTCAATGATATATATGCTGCCACCTCTAGATATTTTGCTCGTAAACCAATTGATTTTATCGATCCGGCATTTTAAAATTTGCAAAATAGATGACCAAAGGTTGTTGATATTGAGAATGATTGCATTATCAATTGAAACTCAGGAGATTAATCGTTTTAATTTAGTGTGAAACGACAATACTTTTTGATCTCCCCAATACTTCTAGAAATAGTACCATCGAAGATTAATCTATTGTCAATAAATATACCACCCCGACTTTTCCACTAGGGTTTTGAAAAGCCATTCATATTATAACAAACGTTCCAGAACAATAAATGCACATGCGGTAATAACAAAAAATGCTTGAATTTTGTTTTTTACCACTATGGATATTACTCACATTAGCTCATAAGTCCAGAATGTGATATAGAATTGTACAAGGTGTCCAAAAAGGGCGGATGCTATTAGTTATCTACGCGCAGACGCAAAACAATAGTTCAATCGTATCCATTTTATAACACGATCATCATTGGGAAATGGAGATAATTTATTTTACTTCCAACTACACTAGCACTTTCTGGAAACCTTGTAGATCAAAAATTAATTGAATTTCAATCAAACCTCAAGTAAACAAACTATCAAAGAGCAGTACAACATTACGTATGAACTACAGAGTATTCTACACTTTGTAACCTATCAGAGAAAGGTTCCCACAGTAAAACAATTTTAAATATAAGAATTACAGACATTGCGGCAAATTTATAAGCACTCTGTTCCGAGGAACAAGAGCGCCAATAATTAAGTTAGCGTTACTGCCCAAAACACATTTTCAACCGTTTTGCAAGGATTTGTCCGCGACCGGTATAGTCCAGTTGGATATACAGTATAAAGTCACGGGGATATTCAATTGGCGGGAAAGCTTCCGCAAAATGAAATAAAAGAATATCATGGACGAACACATTTTTCAGAATCACAGTACAACCTTAGTATATTCACAGACTATCCAGATGTTTCACATAACTTGGTAGGATTATATTAACTAATAATCCAGCAACAAGACCCAAGATTCCTTTAAAGTTTGGTCACTGAATTTATTTGGACATTAATAAAGCTCAATGTCCAATTCAGATTTTTCTGACTTAAAAAAGTGTTTTTGATCGCTTCTTCAATATCTTGAAAAAGGTATTTCCAACAAAACTCAGATAGGGTTATAAACAAAGCAATTTAAGGACAGATAATTCGAAATAAGCTCAAAGGATAAATATGTACTTGAAGCCATAACAGAAACGATCCCTACTATTACAGTTTTATGTAAGTATAGGGATATAAGTTGGGGATAAGGAGTACTCCAGACAACATTAGATATGAGAGAGAGAGAGATAAACTTTATTGGATGGTTCCAAATGGCTATAGACCTAAGTCTTCCTGCCTGTTACAAAAATTCATACAATTACAATTTAGGTACTTCATATTTGGTGTTAGTATGGATGTATATTAATTTAGGTTCATTAAAAATTCAAATAAAGGTGCTTCTGGAAATTTTCTTTTTGGTATGATGTTCCTGTCGTATCATTAGATATGATATTCACGAAATATATCGAAAACGTGAAGACGAATTTCAGCACAAGAATGACCGTCTGTGTGAAAAGTTGAGGAGGATGTTTGTATTTGTTTCAATACTCCATTCGGGGTCTGTGTTTTGGATTAAAATGAAAATATCTCCGCTTCCCACAAAAATTTCAACGTTTGCCTCTAGATGGACTAGTTTAAAAGAGCTTGTTCATCTCTGTACCCAAGAAGGACTATTTTTGTTTATATTTCTTGCAGTATCATCGATATCTGCTATGAGTTGTTTTCAACGGAATATACCAAAATAGAATTTTTAACATACCATCTCACTGTAGATGTCTGGATAGAGACGGATTCGAAATATCATATTAGCATATCAATTTAATGTGCTTGAATTAGTTTTGAATTATAATATCTACATATATAAACTATAGCTGCATTGGATCCAGGAATATAATTTTCGAGTGAATTGAATAATTTTGTGTCACTGTGGACTACTCTATCTAATGGTAATGGTATATTATTATATCTGCATTTCAACAAATTTGTTTTTGTTTGTCCCACAATTATTCATTCTCATTATCTTGTTTTCACTAGGAAGGTCAAGCAGATATTGACTGAAAATATCAATACATATTCTGGCATTATCATATTGAATTTGGTGCTATCTACGAAGATAAAATAAATCCCCTAGATAAACCGGACTCTAAAGTCCTAAGAATATTTGATGAAAAATTCAAACATTTTTTGTTGACGTACCGAAAACATCGATGGCAGGTCAACATACTCGTAGTTTATTATAGAACCAACATTTTTACACAGTCAAGCCATGAAGCAACATACATTCGAAAAACTTCGTTATCTCGCCATTTTCGTAATTTATTCAAAATTATATCCCAGCTAACCCGACACAACTAAACTTAAAGTTCGTCATGAACCAGATGAGGTGGCGAAGCAATTCTACCAGCGAAGAGTATATTCTTTGAATTGCCGCTACTTCTAGCACACAAAAGAACCACAAAAGGATGGTCGCAGAAGACCTCCACAGCCCAAACTGCTCTTCTTTTTCTTATAGCCATGCCTGCAGAACAGTCTAGTTGGTTAATTATGTTGAATATGCGTGAAATCAAGAGATTTTCGCAAACATACAGCTGTGATTAAAATCATTACTACCTAAACTAGTAAAGTTTCTGGGAAGAAAAAGCTGAAAAACGAAAACATGTCAAATACAAGTACGATTGGGTTGCTAAGTATGTGGCAACCCTGGTGTTATTCGACAATATCTGCCACTTACACTGTTTCCTATTGTTTACGATCTACATACTAAGAATATGGAATAGAACTGATTCAAAATTTTCTGGCAATAAATTACTTAGATTTTCGAAGTGGATTATCTCAAAAACAGTTGATTGATCAACTAACTTCGGCTTTTGGCGATGAAACACTATCTGAAATCTCATTATGTCACTGGTTTAGTCAATGCAACTGTGGCCATCAGTTGCCCACTTAATTCAAAGAAGGTCGTCCAAAATCAGTTGTTGAGCCAGAAAATATCGATGCAAACTGATAAACTACGATTGTCATGTGACATATTGTATGGCAAGCATTATTGATATTTTTTTGCATTAGATACCGTAACATTTGATAATTGCCCAGAAAAGACTCTTCTGGATTGATGCAAAGAAATCGTGTATAATTTCTGCACAATAGATGAATCTTGGATATAGGCCTATGTGCTTGAAAGTAAACAGAGGCCTTCTGTGCTTGCAGTGGAATAAACTATTATCATTATATTCAATAGTCCAGTTGGATATATGCGAACTCCAATAAATGTCTCACATCAGTGGCGAGTGATTTTGACTGCTTGATCTCCCGCCAGCAGATAAATTCAATAACGCACATAACAGCGTTGCCAACTAACAAAAAACAACGTTAGAATCATTCTTTTGGCGGGAGATCCATATTCAACTTTTTTAAGATGGGAGTCTTAGGAGGTTCAACTTTGAGATGAAACCACGCTATTTAAAGGTGAATGTTACTACAGAGATTTCAAATATTGGGTACCTTCATAATTAGTGCGTGTTTTTATATCCATTCCAGATCAACATTTACTTCTATCCTTAATACAAATTTTAAAACCAGTATTGTTTGAAAGATTTCCGTACCTAGTAGAATGATTTCTGTTGTGCGTCATTGTACAGTGTGGAAAAGCCAAATGGCATAAATTCATTATCTTGGTTACTGTACATATTGCGAACCCTACCTTCAACCCCCTTCGAAAGACAGGTCAACCCCCAATATTTCATTATGGGCCTTTGAGCCCCCTCCTATCAGTATCGGCTTGTGATACATCGTTTGAAAGGTCCCGTCATTCTCTATTCAGAAATGTTTTTTGCAAAAATCAAAATAGAAAAAAATAAAATCAAGTGATTAGAAAGAAAGAAATTTGGTATAATATCAAATTCTAAAATGTAATAAAAAATGTAGCAAAAAAATTATAAATGTTGATGAAGTAGATTTTCAAAGTGTTCACCGCGAACGCCTTGGCAATATCTTAACCTCAAATGAAAATTTCTTGCACCATTATTCAACATCTCAGAGTCGATTTAATCGCAAGCGTTATTCGATCTTTTAGGTCATTCCAATCAAGGGGATTAGTTTTTGTTCTTCACATATTCCCATAAAAAGAAATTCCATCGTTCCTCGCCTTCCTATCCACCGATTTGGAAATATTGCGTCGAGGTACTGCCAGACATTGCGTTAGTAATGAGGTGGTGCTCCATCCTGTTGGAACCATAATGTATTCCGTGAAACTTGAGGATTTCCTTGATTGGGATATATATTGGTCAAATTTGGAATGACATCATTTTGAAGTAGTGCTAAATAATTATCGCCATTCAAATTGCGCTCAATGAAAAAGGGGCCTGTGATATGGTTTCGAACATTTCCTGCCCAAACACAAACCTTTTGAGGCAATTGCGTTCCTCTTTCATCCAGTGAGGTTTTTCTTCAATTTTGACGATTGGCCGTAGAGAGAAAAAGTGCACTCATCACAAAAAGAACGTCTACTAGATGGATAATATTGTTATCCAAAATGTCCATCATTTGTTCACAAAAATAAGTTATCCTATCAAAATCGTCTTACAAGAGCTCCTGGGTAGATATCATTTTATAGGGATCCATTTTATTTTGTTTTAATATGTTTAGAATCGATGTATGGCTGAAATTGAATGTTGTGGAGGCATCTCTACACGATTTATGTGGATTTTCTTCAAAGTCAAACATCACATCTAATTCCACATCCTCACACAGTGTATCAGCAGCTTCTTTTTAATCTGCCTTACATGCCCAAACTCGCGAAACTGCTTCTCTCTTTTACTTATTGTCCCTTGGGTTATAGGCGGTAAATTCGGAAATTTCTCATGAAACAAGCGACTTATTTCTTTTTGTGTGGGGTGTTATCTCCGTAAGCAATCATTTGTAAAAGAGTTCAAACACAAATTAGACAATTTATAAACTACAACTCATCAGCACAAAACAAATTGCGAAGGCGTTCTAAAGAAAGTAACATTCCCACAGAAAGTGTTTTTTCCGTAGTTTTCACGGTATCATCTGGAAACCAAAATGTTATGTTTTTTTTTCCATTTTCTTACATCTAAAGGCAAATAAGTTTAGTATTATTCTAATAAGATTTGGGAATATTCGAGGGAAAATTATAATGAATTTCGGTAATCACATGATTTTATTATTTTCTATTTTGAGTTTTTTAATAAATATGAAAGTGATAACATTGATGTTGAAGGTAGGGTTCGCATTTTTACGAAGAAGAATGTTAATTTAAAATTTGAATTTGAAGTGTTTCGGGATTTTCCATAAATATGTACAGTAACCAAGATAATAAATTTATTCCAATTGGCTCTTCCACACTGTGTTTCCGATTTAGGGTTATGATATTATGTACTTGTGACAGATTTCGTGGCTAAGACAAACGTCCATCGAATTTGTCCAAAACTTTTATATTCATTAATTATTTTGAAAATATACAATTTTGTAATAAAAATTTAATTATAACTTGTTGAAGAAGGTTCACTGAATATTTTTCAACAGAGATAAATCTTAAGAAATTTGCACAAGCATCTAAAAACAGGCAAGAGATCCGCGTAATTTGTAGGTCCATAAAAAATGCTTGAGGAATTCAATGGTCGGATCCACGAATGGATCGTAGTTCAAAATTGCCGCCTAACCTAACTAATGTGGGTGTACATTTGCGACCGAATTCGGAGGTGTGTTTCCAACAGGCGACGATTATGGTTTTTATACATGGTTGCCATAACACTTAGTTTTGTAAGAATGGATATTATTAATGTAAGATCTTTATATCAATCGCCTAGGGGTTGATGGAATTACGCTCCTAACATTTGGTCTTTCGCGGCTTTGGTTTTCAAAACACTGGTTCTGCTATTAACACTCGATATGAACTCGATGAAAATATTTACAACTTCGACAGAACTTACTTTTGCAATATCAACCACAGCAATATGCTCTAACTTCGTCTAAATCAGAGTTTCTCGTAATCAACAAAATCCTCCAAGAATATGGAATAAAAACTCATATTCCGTTAAAGTCTAAATTCTACCGAGTTCCGCCTTCCTCGAGTCCCTACTCAAAACTGGTCTTTACCCGGACTGCCTGGTACCAGTGGTACCCTCGATGGCCTCGACGTACCTACTCTCATTACCCCCCCTCACTTCGGCTTTCCCACGATTCAATAGGGTAGTACGTAATACGCCCAAGGTGGTGTGCAACGATTGGTGATTTCCTATCTGAAAATACCCCGCCTTAGACTTCAAATATAATCTTAATACTACCTATACACAATTGGAAATTCCATTTCTTATTGAAATCCTACATAAATTAATAAATATTCAATCTAGATCACTTGCTATAGTTATCACATTGAATAGTTCAATCTAATACATTGTAAAATAATACTATAAATTATTTTTCTTAATCTTAAAAAATGTCCAGGTTCATAGTGATATGAGAGAAGCCAGCAACGAATCACTTACAGTTTAGTTCAATTTGTCATTAGACGTCATGAAATCGGTGGTTTTGCAAATGTTTGGCGAACCGCGGTGTTGCAAGCTTCGTTAGCTTCAATTCACATTTTCAATATTGAATAAAAATCAGTTTTTTAAAATTTAGAGTGAACAAATAGTAGGACTACATTGTAAACTACTGTCCTGTATAAGGTCAAAAATGTAAGGAAGGTAGCAGTATTAGACACAGATATACATTAATCCGTATTATATGCTTTCAAGAAAACGGTATGGATTAATGAATTTTTAATCCAATTTTGTTACTCTTTACTTTACTTTATCTATGATTATATGAGAACTAGTGAGTAATGTGATTTCAAAAAAAACATATATTTTTCATTTGGGCAAAATTGAAGTAACTTATTTCATGGATCATTCATGTTCATACACATTTCGATCTGTACTAAATTATTCTTCAGATATTGAAAATTTGTTGAAATCAATTTTCTATGTTTCTAGCAGATAATATCAATGAGCCGATTTTTTGATAACTAGGTGTACTTGTAGGAGACCTTTTTCCGCTAAAAAATCGCAAAATTCATAAGTTTGGATGAAATTACAGCGCATCATTACGATTGGCCGAAAACTATACAGTTATGGGGTTTTTTCCTATTCAAATTCTACCCCTTTTCTGACTGTCTGATTAGTTTGGTCACATTTTCACAATATCATTCTTCAGAAGTCACATTGCTGAATGGAGCATGACAATCGTGACTTCAGTATAAGTAAGAGTAATGGTTCTAGAAAAATTGTTTCTATATGAATATTGAATTAGCAAACACCTGAAAACTGGAACAATTATAGAGCACTGAGGAATGAGGCCACAAAAATTCTTAGACGAAAGAAGTAGGCATATTATAATAAAGTAATTGATAACAATAAAGGAGATTCATAAAAGATGTGGATGGGTATTCAAGAGGTAATGGGAAACAAGAAATCGAAAGGACAAAAGTTTGGAAACATCTATTTCGACAGCAAAGACGTAACTGATAAAGAATCCATGGCCAGGTACTTCAATGAATTTTTCATAAAAAGTGTTAAGGATTTAGTTCGGACAAATGACAGCAGGAAGTTATCCACCAGAAATGACCACAGGGAGGGACAGGAACAGACTCTTACCTTGTTATCCAGGCTCAGAAAAATAAAACAAAAAGATGTTATAGATATCATGAAGAACTTGAAGAAAAGTTCATCAGACTTTATAGATGGAAACATTGTTAGAGTGGGAGGAAGCAACCTCAGAGAACAGATTGTTAAAATCATAAATAAATCAATAGAGGAAAGTAGGATTCTCCAAATGTGGAAAAATGCGATAACTATACCGGTACCCAAAGTCCCAGATACTAAGAAATGTGAAGAATATAGGCCAATTAATTCCTTGCCTCTTCTTGAGAAGATATTGGAGATTCAGTTGATGTCACATTTGGAAAGCAATAACATATTGATAAAAAACCAGTCTGCCTTCAGGGGTAGCCACTCATGTGAGACAGCAATTCAGCTGGTTGTGACTAGATGGAAGGAGTTAGTCGAGATAAATAAGACTGTGTTGGTGGTGTTTGTGGATTTCAAAAGAGCCTTCGAAAGTATAATTAGAGATAGATTATTATTAAAGCTAGGAAAGAACGGTGTTGTGGATGAAGCCATTAAATGGTTTGAAGATTATCTGGACCACCGAACTCAGCAGGTTAAGATTGATGGAGTATTATCAAATAGATTAGGTGTTAACCATGGAGTTCCTCAGGGATCCGTATTGGGTCCATTACTGTTCATGGCGTACATAAATGACATTGTATATTGCTTTGAGAGGGATGTTTTGGTGAACTTGTTTGCTGATGATATGGTCATTTCGGTCTATGGTGATTCTTTGGAGGAAGTCATGGCTAAGATGCAAATACAACTCACGAATTTTGAAAAATGGCTAGCAGAAAACTCGCTGGTAGTGAACACTAAAAAACAAATGTTATGGTCTTGGGAACTAAGGTTGACACGGAAAGGATACCTGATAAGTTTATATTGATGGATGAAAAACTCAACTTCGTGAGCGAGTATAAATATCTTGGTTTGATAATTGATAGTGAATTGAAATTTGATAAACACATAGAAAAAATTATAGATGAAGTAAGTAAGAAAATCAGTTTTTTCAATCGAATAAGCTGTTGCATATCAATGTATGCAAGATTGACAGTTTGCAAGACTATCATAGCTCGTCATTTCGAATATAGCTCAACGATACTCTATTTTTGTAACGAAACCTTGAAGAAAGAACTGCAGGTACAACAAAACAGGGCTATGAGGATTTGAGTCAGCAAATATACGAGGATACAGGATTTGCTGGAATGTTTGGGTTTCATGAGCGTGAATCAGAGGCTTATTTTCAATAATATATTATTTGTTTATAAAATGCCTCACAATATTTTGCCATCTTACCTTGCCGAAAAAATTCATTCAGTTAGAGAGAGAAGTCCATGAGCATAATACTAGGACAGCAGGTAACATATATGTGCCAGCTGCAAAAAGACTGGTACCCAAAAATGCTTGTTTTACAATGGCCTGATCAGTTACAACAAACTGCCATTACACATTCGTGCTATGGAAAACTGCAGGGAATTTAGAAGAAATATAGCCAAATATGTTAAGGATAATTTTTGATTTTGCTTTTATGTATTTGTTGTAGTTTAATGATGTGAATTTTTTGTTATAACTATGTATAGCAGAATGTTGCTAAATAAACGCTACTACTACTACTAAATTCTTAAATTCTACCTACTCCAAATCGAAAACTGACAATTTCAAGAGGTGTAAATTTTTTTTCAATGTTCAATATCCGGGAATTATAAACCAGAATCGATATTCATCCACTATTTTAGATGGGCGTTTCATTGAGTTGAATCATAATTAAAGATTATTCACTGTTATAATTCACTGTAATATTCCATCCTTAAGTTCAATTCAATATGAATATGCTCAGATAAATGCTTCGGAAGATACTAATTGAAAATCATGTCAATAAATAATATGCAGCAGGTGGACTACATTCAATGAGTATTCTATTGTATATTGCTACTTAATCCGGATGAATGGTAAAAATTATGCCGAAAATTTCATTCTTCTGGAGACATTGTTTAATCTCCATCTCACAAAAAGTTCTTGAATAAGACACTTTATTTAAATATGGTAATAATTCTTTTAGATAGTTTCAAACTAGCTGCAGTATGTATGAGTGATGTTATATTGTGATTACAATAGAAAGCAGTGATAAATAATTGATTTCATACTTACTTTCGAAATAATTGATCTGAAATTATCAGTTATAGTAACACACCAGTGAAATTGTTAAACAAATCTATAGCATTATTACTAACATCCAGCAATTGAGTTCAGAAATATCAACATTCAGGAATCAACTACATTTTTTCCACATGCAAAGAAACCATGCAAGCATAAACAAATAAAGCTAAGCACACACAGCTAAACTGATTCCTAGTCAGAAATGTATTTGGCAATAACGGAAAATTGTATTCCTCAATAATAGAAAAACATTTATGTGGATAGGTGAGCTGTGCTTGGATGCAGTTTTGAAGCTACCATAGAATTAAATAATACACATACCTGTAGCTGCGGCTGCTTCAGCCCCTTGTTCATTGACGTCAATAAAGGCTTTTTGAATGACTTTGTCAACTTTCAAAGCAAGTTTATTCTCTAGAAGATCGCTGAAGTTAGCAGAGTTTGTGAATATTTCTCCGAGTCCCAACTATAAAACAGAAACAATCATTTAGAGGAAATACATATGAGTATTTTGTTGTTTAGTATACAACTAGCTCCAGCAAAAATAATTTGGTATAAAAATGTCACGTAAAATATATCCTGCAAGAGATATGATGTGTATTATTATTTTTAGAACCTTCGTCAGTTTTCTCACAACTTCTGTTGATATCCCTATCTATAGCTATCTTCTAATAAAAATTGTGTCTGGATGGAAAACATTGCCTCTCATAATTGTCCAAACGCTACGTTTTGCACAACCTTTTGTCTACACAGTGCAACACGTTGCAGGTAAAACGTTATGTGTATATAAGAAAATTGCGCAGTTTTGAAAACGGCGGAGAGACGGCACAGTTGCAGCGATAACTGTGTTGGAGAGCATAGATATCCGTGAATTGTGCGGATTTGTCGCTGCATGTAGACGGTAACTATTGTAACTCCATGACGGTATCACTAGAACTGTGCGGAATATACAGATATCTCTGCTCCATGTAGACGCTCTAAAAATTGCCGACAAAAGGTAATAGTTAATTCAACAAAGGATGTTTAAAAATTTTGTGATTCTGTTAACTTGTAGAAGTGACTAAAAATGGAACAATCCATTTTTGAAGTTTAAGCAGATGATGGTTTTAAAGGATTCCATTTCACTTTTGGATTCAGAATCTGTAGTCAAATTCGATTCTGTCCATCCGTAAACACCATAACTTTTGAAAATAGAAACTTACGAGACTTGAAATTTGCACGAAAAGTTACATATTAAAATTCAAAATGCGCTGGTCGGGTTCGTGAATGAACATAATCCGCCCAGTAGTTTCAGATATATATTCATTTGAAATTTAATATAACGCAACACTAGAAGCAGAAACATAATTAACATTAATAACTTTAATATTTTGGAAACTTATATCCAGAATTTGCAGTAATCACACAATAATGAATCAAGAAGAGGGGGGAGGGTACCCACACAGCATGGAATATTGCAGTGAAATATTCCTCAATATTTTCAAGAGATATTTCACAGAAATATTTACGAGATGTTTAGGCAATATTCACTACAAGGAAGTTTTTGAACCATTGGTCGAATATTTGCCAAATTTTACACAAATTTTTCATGAAATATTCCTTCGAATAATTCATACATATTTTATGAAATGTTTATGAAAGATTTTTGCAATATGGAAGGTTAAGAAATTTCTATGGTGAGAAGGATATATTTAAAAGTATTTTATAAATTTTCCAACAAATATTCACCAGAGATATATAATAAATAATTCAAATATGTCTCTGGGAAACATTCAAAAAATCTTATATTAATATTGCAGCGGGAGATTTTCAATTGCAATTATGAAAGTGGGAATATCTTAGGTATATTCCATGGAATATTCTACAAAATGTTCATGAAAGATTTTTGCATCATTACAGGTTAAGAATTTTCTATTGCGGAAATATTTCACTGCCACCTTCGCCCGATTCTTGCAATATCACTAAAATCGTCAGAAAATATATCAAACAATATTTATGGAAATATGGCATAAATCTGGATAAAACTTCTCATGAAATATTACAATGTGAGATTTAGGCAGACATAGCCGTATTTCAAAAATATTCAAATCTTGCTTTGAAATATTTCATAGATATTTAACAAATATTCAATGCTGTGTGGGTAGTGTTCCGATTAACACGTTCGTTACCAACATCAATTCAAGAGGTCCTTCTGTAGGCCCAATACATTTTTTAATTGTTTATACATTTCTGTATCGATTTAAATAAAAATAGTAATGGAATGAGTCTAATTCAGTTTTTTTCAAAATTTTTTTTTTAAAAAAAAACCTATGAAAAAAAATCGCATACGTGGCGTCCGAGGCTCTACTCGAGCGGTAGTTTGATAGCAACGCATTATATTCACACTTGGCATAGACGCATATGTGGCGTCCTCGGCTCTGCACATGAGTAGCTTGAGGACGCCACATATGAGTCCTTGGTAACGAACGTGTTAAGGTTTTGATAGAGTATCTGTACTCCATATAAACCATAGGACTTATAATTTTGTAATATCATTGCAAGCTACCATGGGCAACCAACCCCACACAATAAATGATAAACAAACATTTACTACAACTGAGTTCAAAAATATACTCACCTCTTTTAGAGCTTCCTCTAAATCGATCTTAGTTTCGATTTTAAACTTTGGAAGGGCCAAATTGACCTCTGAAGTATGTAGACCATCAGCAATATTTGTCAAATCAACTGTTTGTAATTTAGCTTCCAAATCTTTGATACCATCTTTTTCATCTGGCAATATTATTATCATACTCAAGTTATGGTTTTCAAAATTCATTTCCAGAATTTTAGCTTTTAGAGCTTCATCATATTTGTATCCATATTTCTCCCGGTAATTATGCATCATTTGGACATCTATTTTTTCATTTGCATTCACATAAAATGGTTCAGTTTTGGTATTTTCAGCCTTGAAACTTTTATCCCAGGCACCTTTGAAATAGATAGCATTCACAAGCACAACTTTGGTGGCTGAATCCAAGTCGTCTTGAGAAAAGATGTCTTTGATTTTATTTGCAGTTTTTTGTTCAACCCAGCTATTAATGGTTTTGGCAGCTTCTGCATTAGCTCCAAAATCAATATTTTCGACCTGTGCATTGAAGTTTTCAGTAGCAGCTCTTGAAAACTTGCTGTTCAATTTAACATCATTAGCAACATAAATCTTGTTAGCTAAGTAAAGAGCTACATCATTTTCACTAGCCAATTTACCAGCGACAACCTTGTAGCCTTCAGCTGTAGTTTTTTTATCAGGTAAGGCTAGGCTTTTGACATAAGCGTCTTGTGTGGACCCTGAGGAACCAAGATAAGATAATGCTAATACACTATGTGCGCTTAATGGCGAGAAGAAAACATTTCCAGATTCCTTTGACAAAATCTTATAAAGTTGACTGGAGAATTGTCCATTAGATTGGACAATTTGAAGTTCGGAGTCATTACTCATGACGACAACAACTAATGCAGACAGGACGGTGCAAAGTACTGTAAAAATAAAAAGAATACCTAGTTAAAACAGACTTTATACATTCAGCGGAAAATCTAGACGGAAGAAAACGTTATTATTTTTCGACTAAACAGCGTTGAACGATATTTACTGTATAATCAAATAGAATATAACCGAAATAGCATATTATCTTTGATTTTTTTTAGTATCTGGATGTTTCAGTTATTGCTCTAACAAAACCTTGAGTTTCATTCAGAACGATTATGTGTCCGCCCACATATTTTAATCATCTGGTTTTGAATTTACAAAAAGTTAATTCGGCTTCGAGTTATATACCACATTTATTTATTACCTATATACCTTCGGTTATTTATAAAGAGTATCCAATAGAATTTGGATTTTTATTCATATATATGGTCTATGTAGGTTTTGATAATATTCCTACTTGAAATGAATGATGATCTTCTAACTATGATTTTAAAATTTTTAGATAAATCTAAATCCATTAAAACCAATCCATCAACTTTGACTTTTGTTTTGACATTCTCTAGGTTAAACAATTCCAGCATTTCCAGCTTTCGATCTAAGCGACGAAAAACCTACTAGTCCAGTAGGTCCAATTGAAAACTGAAAATTATTTCCAAGATTACAGATTAACTGATTAATTTCTTCTTTTAAGTCTTCTTCACTTATTAGATTTCATTATTATTTAATATTAAGGAAAGATTTCAAATAATTAAATTGAATACTATATTATACTGTTCGAAAAGCGATGTGGAGTAGAGAAAAGTAGATTGTCAGTCACGTTCACGTGGTAAAGGAATAAACGGATTAAATTGATGTTCCATACACAGATTACAACAGAAACAACTTGTTTCTGTAATCTGTGCTGAGCACTGAGCAGTAAATTGAAACGTCAGATATTACTGAAATTCACTGGCGATGCTTACTATTACTTAAGAGCGTTCCGAAATTCCTTACTGCGGCCAGTATCCCTTGTCTATGGGTAGTGATGTGAAATACTCGAGTTTTTAAGTAAGGGACAAATATCCTGGAAAAATGTCCGAAACTTTCCCCCAAGGTCGAGCATTTTGAGTATTTAAGTTTTTACGGACATTGCGGAAAAATATGACAATCGTCACATGTTAAGTTAAAATATCAGGACAATTTGAGGCATTTAAAGAAATTTTTCATGGTCAATTGGAAATAACAAATAACTTATCTATTGAATGAGATAGTATCGTGTTATTTTATTGAGTATCAGAGATAAAGGACAGGAGCAAGGTTCTGAATTAAGAATTAATAATATTAGAAAAATCGATTTAATTGGACTGTTAAATAATAAAAATAAACTTGTTCAAAAAAACATTGTATAATTTCCCAATTGGTTCACAGATCGTTAAGAATCTTTGATCCAAGTAGAAAAAAATGAACTTCTTTAACAATTTTAGTATAATTGGCATCTTAGATCGTTAAGGCAAGTAGAAAAGAAGAATAAATATCGGACAAAAATGAAAATTGTCAAACAATTCTTTAGTAGAAAAGAAATTTATGATATTTATCCAGACATTTTAGAAAATGTCGATAAATACTAAACAACTCTAAATGTCAACTGTTTTTAGATGTAATGATAATTTTCGGACATTTTTCAGTATTTATCAGAGGAGTATTTATGACATTTTCCACACTCACAACACTATCTATGGGCCAGTAGTGCCAGTAATTTCGGAACAGGAAGTACAGGAACTATAGAGGAGGCTATGGATGTTCTCGTTTTCACTCGATCCACAATTCCACAATCGATTTCGAGTGCTCCGAGCGGGTCAATGGAAATCGCCAATAGATACTAAAACTAAATACACAATAAAAGAACACAAAGTAGAGTCAAGAGAGCAACTGAAAGGACGTCGTAAAAAGAGCAAATCGATTCATTTATCGAACCTAGAATGATTGTATTAAAGTTTTGAGATTAGGTTTTTGCGAAAGAGAGAGGGGGTGATAACAAAGTTGAAAATTTATATTATTTTAGGACCAATTTATTGGCAAAAAAATCAGTTTGCATAAAAAATTGTATTCTCAATCAAGAATCAAACCCTGAATTTAATTTTTTGTTTTATTTGAGTTGGTCTATTCAAAGAGTTGTTAGAAATAAAAAATTGGTTCAAGCCCTGTGGACAGGAGCTATTGGGCGCATGTTCATCTTCCTTGTGGCCCGTACTGACCAGTAAAGAAAAAAAGCAGTATCATGTTGAATACCTTAATATTATTCTGGAACACAAATTTTCCATTATAATAATCTTCATCTAGCTTCTATTTAGTATCAATTCCTGTAGAACGTGATCATAATAAGTGTTTTCCATATAATAAAATGTGTTTGAACTTGGTATGTAGGAAATCTGACATCAATTATTGGAATTAATTGATTTGACAAACAGCCGTCAAATGAGGTAAATAGATTTTTGTGACGATTTTCTGTGACCATAGAACGTCAAAACACGCTGGAATGTGAATTTTAAGCAATATCTTCTGGAATTGAGATCGTATCGAACTGAAATTTTGCACACTCGTGTAGAATGCTTGATTTAACGTCGGTACAAATTTTTTTATTAAAAAATTTTCCAACTGCCCGATCCCAACAATACTTAGATAATATTATATCCATAAATTAAGCATTTCATTATTGCATTTCTTGAAATAGGTACCTTTTCAAGTCGATCAACATCGTCCTTCTTTCGACGTCTAAACTATGACTTGATTCTTTATGTTTATGTCTTTGAATTTGTTTTCGGTGGAATTCAAAGAGTTCATAGAATAATCGATGAAAATACTGAGAGAGTCCCAGGAAATTTGACACATTTTGTCTTATATCTCCAGAAATTGAAATCGTATAGAGCCAAAATTTTGCACAATGTTGCAAAATACTACAATTGACGTTAGTACAAGTTTTTGTTGCAATCTGATGGATAGTTCACGAAAAAAAAATTTTTTTGTTCGAAAAAATTAAAAGAAATATTTTTTAAAAGTTACCAACATTTCGATCATAACAGAATTTTGCCAAAAGTTGCGCGTTTATATCCTCGAACTGACTACCAAGTTTCGATTCAACATCTTCTTTAGTTCCTGAAATATCAGGGAAATAACCTCAAAATTTGAAATGTCTATAACTTCTAAACCGTCCGGCCGATTTTGCCCGTTAACGAACTTAACCGTCGCATTTTGATCAGAAACCTACCCTGAAAGTTTGAAGTCGATAGGACCTTCGGTGCTCCTGTTATCGTGCCTACGGCCGGAAGGCCGGCCGGCCGGACGGCACCCAAAAATCTGACACCGGATTCGTGATCAGGGAGTCCGAATTAGTCTATTAGCCAATTTTCAGCTCGAAATTCGAAAATTACAGACAATTGGACGATATGATAGGACGATGTTCCCCTAGAACATGCGCCCAAAAACTTAACAGATATGTTCTATTGTCCATTCTTCTGTATTGGACACCCTTAATCGAATTAACCATGGTAAATTCGAATTAAGAGTGTCCAATACAATACGAATTTACCATGGTAAATTCGAATTAAGAGTGTCCAATTCAGGAGAATGGACAACATAATTTACCATGGTAAATTCGATTAAGGGTGTCCAATACAGAAGAATGAACAATAGAACATACGCGCAAAAGCTTCTGACTTCACGTCAGTGCTTGAACCAATTTTTTTTCGTGATTTTTTTGAAATTTTCTAGGGGTACGAATCTTAAAATTTTCTTTTTGTCATTTTTTTCAAAATTTCTAGGGTTCTTACAACATTTTAAACACGTCTTTATGTTGATTTTCTACTACTAGTTACCAAGCACCAATTCGATCGAATATTTAGTTTTTGAGTTATCAAAGAAATAATATTCCAGGTGGGTATAACTCGGAAACCGTTAGACCGATTATGCCCAAAAACGAACTCAACTCTCCCTTTCGGATACGCAACCTACCCTGAAAATTGCAAGTCCCTATCTCCTTTCGTTCGAAAGTTATCGAGGCAACAGTCACCCATCTACTGAACTCACACAAGGCTGCTCGAATCTCCAACAATATTTAACCGATCGTGTTAAAACTTGAAACTGGGCAGTAGAGTTAGGTTCTAAAGATTCATGTTCCCCAGAACATACGCGCAAAAACAGGACAGAATTACAAAACTATTACATAAAATATGAATTCGTTATTGTTTGTTAATATAGATTTCGAAGTTTGAAAGAAAAACTCGATATTCTGCTGATTACTGCCCTGAAAAAAATCAAATTACATGGGTCTTACTAAAGAATTGTTGAAAAAAAATTTAATCAAAATCGGACCCCTAATTCTCAAGTTATGGATATCGGAAATTCGGACCAACATTCATGAATCACCCTGTATCTCCGAAACTAACTGCATTTGGATACAAAGATTGCAATTTTTATGAAAGTCCTTGATGACCAGAATTTAGAACTAATAGGTTATGAGATACAGAATTTCTTTTAATATATTTTTCGCGCTCTTGTTCCTCGTGCTGATCAATTTGCCCAAATGTCTGTAATTTTCGAATTTTTGGCTGAAAATGGTCTTAAACGATTTGGTTCGACTCACTGATCAAGAATCCGTGGTCGAAATCGATTCTGTCCGTTAGGCCGTCCGTCCGGCCGTTAACACGATAACTCTCGAACGAAAGGAGTTAGAGGATTGAAATTTGAAGGATAGGTTTGGAGCGTAAATATCTCGGACTAGTTCGTTAACGGGCGAAATCCATCTAGCGGTCTCGGAGTTATGGCCGTTTTTAGTAAAAACATTTTTTATGAATATTTCCGAAACCGATAACTCGATCTATCTGAAATTTAGAATCAAATTGTGGAATAATGACCTCTATATGCATGCGAAGTTTTGTAGTGATCGAGTTACCGTAAAGTGTCAAAAAAGATTTAAAAAAACTTAAAATTTTTTTTCTACAATAACTCTCGAACAGAATGAGCCAGGCAGTTGAAATTTTCAGAGTATGTTTGGGAGATGAATATCTTGGTTGAGTTCGTTATTGGACAAAATTGGTTTCGGAGTAACGGAAAATAATTTTTTTTTACATTACATATTTCAAATTCAATTTTTTTTTGAGGTGCGGTTTCACCATAAAAATCCATTGATATCATTTTCAACTCTAACAAGCTAATACTTTCGGATATATGATTTTTCGAAATTTCAAGAATGAATCGTACTTCTATGTTTTCACAGAATGCTGAATGAATTATTATATGATCTGTGTTCTTACAAGTCATCTTATTTTCCTATGAGAGAAAATGTCAAATTATTTCTGGTTCGTTATTCCTGAAATAAAATACACCTTCTGTTCTTGAAAACAAAGTATGATTAAATGCAAAATGACCAATTAAATAACTTCAGCTATCTTAGAATTATGTGGATGATATGATATTATAGGATAAGGTGGGGTACAGTGTTACAAAAAAAATATACTAGAATGTAGCGACAGAAATATTGTTCTCATCAGCTTGTTTTCGGCATAAACTACAACAATCTCTCATTAATTAAAATGATTCAAACATGAACATTATTAGCAACTACTTACTTTAAATTGCGCTTTATTTAAATTAGTCAATTGTAACACTTAGCCCCGTATCTGGGGTACTCTGTTACAGGGTAAGGGGATGTTACAACATAAAATAATACAATAAATATTAATAATTGTAAAGGAAATATAATCATTGAAGTATACTATGGGAGGTATATTCATTATTAAATGGTTTCTTTCTGGGTTTTCGGAAAAAACTAAATAATAAATTTTTTATTTAACAGATATTTTTCAGAGTTTGGGAGAGAAAACCCAGAAAGAAACCATTCAATAAAGGAAACATGTCTAACAAATATAATATTTTTTTATAGTATCCTTTGGGGACGTATAGGCATCTGCCTGATTTTTGGTCTTTCTTGCTGCTACATTTACAAGAGGAAGCACAATTTTAATATCCTCTAACGATACCTTCGCCATATCCGGTGCAATAGGAAAGTAGAAATGATCGTCAACTTTGCTACTATGTAAATAGCTAACGACATATCCATCAATCATCATCCTCAATGCCCGTCAGTAATTTTCCAGCTGATTGTTACAGTGTCACACAGTGCCCCGTCGTAACACAGTTTCCCGGAGAGGCAAACCAAATAAAAACTTCGAATTAGTCTTTTAAGTTATATTTACGAAAAATTATTTAACGTTGATTTGTAACTTAATGTACAGTAAATAGAGGAAAACCATCATCACTTACGTAAATATAATATAATAAATTTAAAATTTTGAAATGCCTTTTTCTTCGATTGATCACACAAAAACCTTTTTTATTTGTTATTGTCTACGAGCGGTACAAAGTGCGACAACTGTTTAAAGATGGCTACTTGTGAACTTGACAAACGTGTGAAACAACATGATGAAAGTGAAATACAGAGATGGTTATATGTGCATTGTAACAGTGTACCCCGTGTAACTTGTACCCCACCTTACCCTACTTTTAAGGTGATAATACAGGGTGTCCCAAGTTCGAGTGCCTATTAGACGTTTCTGGAGAACTGGGCATATTTAAAAACTGAAAATTGGGATTATGATATTGCTTGAAATTCTCTACAGAGCTAAAATATTTTCGAAGCCCACGCACTTCCGGTTATACAGGGAGTGAAAATAAATTTGATTTGTTTTGCATTCCTGGTATGATCAAGTATTCAATGTTGAATACATTTCTGTTAAAACTATTGTATTCATTCGAATAGTTTTCAAAATATCGAAAAGAAACCGGAAGAAAGTAAATTTTTAGTCAGTATTATGTTTATTATTCTCATTTTAAACATCCTGAACGTAAACCGTTTTTACAACATCGAAGAGGAAGAATGTGGAAAGGTCATGCATCTTTTGAATTTCAGAAATATCATTACAGGGTGTTTCAAATTTTGTGTCGAAAATTGTGATAAAAAATTGGCCATAACTTCTGTTTTTCAAATTAGAACCATATTTTTTTATGATTGCGTTGGATTCTGCAGTGATAAATAATGATAGTTTTCTGACATGATTATGCTCCTAAATTCAATAATTTTTGCGTTTTTTTTTAATTTAGAAGCATAATCATGTTAGAAAACTATCACTATTTTTCAGCGCAAAATCTAACGCAATCATAAAAAAAATGGTTCAAGCACTGACGTGAAGTCAGAAGCTTTTGCTCGTATGTTCTATTGTCCATTCTCCTTTATTGGACACTCTTAATCGAATTTACCATGGTGAATTCTATTGTCTGTTCTCCTGTATTGGCCACTCCGAATTTACCATGTTAAATTCGATTACGGGTGTCCAATACAGAAGAACAGACAATAGAATTCACCATGGTAGATTCGATTAAGAGTGTCCAATACAGGAGAATGGACAATAGAACATACGCGCAAAAGCTCCTGACTTCACGTCAGTGCTTGGACCAATTTTTTTTGTGAAGTCACGAGCTTTTTCCGTTCTTAGGTTATCGTGAGTTGAACTAAATCGTGAGTTGAACTAAATTCGAAAATTACAGACATTTGGGCACAATGAAAACGCGATGTGCGATAACGAAAAATCTCGAACGGAATGAGCTACACAGTTGAAATTTTCAGAGTAGGTTTGAGAGATAAATATTTCGATTAAGTTCTTTACTGGGCAAAATCGGCTGGATGGTTTCAGAGTAACGAAAAAAAAAACTTTTTTTACACTACAAATTTCGAATTCAATTTTTTTTTCGATGCACTTTCAACATAAGAATCCATTGATATCATTTTTAACTCTAACAAGCTAATACTTGCGGAGATATAATTTTTCAAAATTTCAATAATGCATCGTATGTACTTCTATATTGTCACATAATGCGAATTCTATCTGTCTGTGACGCTCTGTGTTCTATGTGTGTTCACTGTTCATATATGTAATCTTATCTACCTATGACAGACATGTCAAATACATTTCTTTTCTAACAAACAAAGTATGATTGAATGCAAAATGATCAATTATAGGATATTATAATTACCCCTACCCGATATGCCATTGGATAATCCATATGATATAGGAAATATACAATTTGATAAGTTTATCAAATATGGTTCAGAATATCTTCAGTAAAAACAAAACTGGAATATTGGCTAAGTTTCAATTGATATAATATAATTTTCAGAGGAGATTTGACGATTTGAGGAATGAATAAGTGATAAGTTCGTTGTTCAATTTTAATTTGGTTTTTTTTATGAAGCAGTTCTATTATAAGAATCCATTCCCATTGATATCATTCCCTACTCTGAAAAACCAATAATTTCGGAGATGAATTGTCAAAGTTTGAATAAGAACGCCAAAGCTCGTCTCCAAAGGGCTTTTCCACTTTTAGTTCAGCAGTTTTCGGATAGATAGCTTCATGTTATCAGGCACCTACAGGGATTTTAGCGGAATATGTGGAGACGGTTTCATGCCGCCAATCACACAAAATGCACTCGCGGTGCTTGGTTTATTGCGCGTATGTTCTGGGGAACATCGCGTTATAGTTTTGCCCAAATGTCTGTAACTTTCGAATTTTTTGACGAAAATGGTCTCAAACCATTAAGTTCGACTCCCCAATGAAGAATTCGAGATCAAATTTGATTCTGTCCGTCCGGCCGTCCGGCCGGCCGTTGCCACGATAACTTGAGAACGAAAAGAGCTAGCGACTTGAAATTTTCAGGGTAGGTGGCGCATCCCAATACGACGGACAAGTTCGTTAATGGGCATCATCGGCTCAGTGGTTTCCGAGTAATAATTTTGTTTTCAACCAATATAACTCCGATCGAATTGAAACTTGGTGCGTAGTTGAAGAATATGAACCTAAGCACGTTTGTGAAATTTTGTGCGAATCGTTTAACTAGAAAATTTTAAAAAAATTATTAAAAAATATTTTTGTTGTCACGATAACTTGAGAACGGAATGAGATAGCAGCTTGAAGTTTTCAGGTTAGGATGTGCACCAGAACGCGACATTTCAGTTTGTTTATGAGCATAATCGGCCAAACGGTTTTGGAGTTATAGCCATCTGAAATTTCCTGAAATTTGGTGGTTTTTGTTCCTCATTAACTCGAAAAATACTGAACCGATTGAATTCAAACATGGTTACTAGCTGTAGAATGCCAACGCGAAAATGTTTGCAAAATTTGGTGAGGATAGCATTTGTAGAAAATTTTTAATGAATCATTGAAAATAAAAAAAAAATTCTATATATCAGTAACTATTCGTTTGAAATTGCTGAAATTTTGCAAGAGCCTTCATAACCTAACTCTACTGCCAAGTTTCTAGTTTCAATACGATCGGTTAAATATTGTTGGAGATTCGAGCATTCTTGTGTGAGTTCAGTAGATGGGTGACCGTTGCCTCGATAACTTTCGAACGAAAGCAGATATGGACTTGCAGTTTTCAGGGTAGGTTGCGTATCCAAAAGGGACAGTTGAGTTCGTTTTTGGGCATAATCGGTCTAATGGTAACCGAGTTATACCCACTTGGAATATTATTTCCTTGATAACTCAAAAAATAAATATTCGATCGAATTGAAGCTTGGTAACTTGTAGTAGAAAATCAACATAAAGACGTGTTTAAAATTTTGTAACAACCGTACCCCTAGAAAATTCGAAAAAAATGACGAAAAAAAAAATTTAAGGACCGTACCCCTAGAAAATTTAAAAAAAAATGACGAAAAAAAAAATTGGTTCAAGCACTGACGTGAAGTCAGAAGCTTTTGCGCGTATGTTCTATTGTCCATCCTTCTGTATTGGACACCCTTAATCGAATTTACCATGGTAAATTATGTTGTCCATTCTCCTGGATGGACACTCTTAATTCGAATTTACCATGGTAAATTCGAATTAAGTGTCCAATACAGGAGAATGGACAACATAATTTACCATGGTAAATTCGAATTAAGTGTCCAATACAGGAGAATGGACAACATAATTTACCATGGTAAATTCGATTAAGGGTGTCCAATACAGAAGGATGTACAATAGAACATACGCGCAAAAGCTTCTGACTTCACGTCAGTGCTTGAACCAATTTTTTTATTATCAGAATCGATTATTATATCCATAAGAATAATGAAAAAGTTCAACCACTGTCACCGGTTTCCGAGTTATACCCACCTGGAATATTATTTCCTTAATAACTCAAAATATAAATATTCGATCGAATTGGTGCTTGGTAACTAGTAGTAGAAAATCAACATAAAGACGTGTTTAAAATTTTGTAAGAACCGTACCCCTAGAAAATTTGAAAAAAATGACGCAAAAAAAAATTTAAGAACCGTACCCCAAGAAAATTTAAAAAAAATCACGAAAAAAAAAATTGGTTCAAGCACTGCCGTGAAGTCAGAAGCTTTTGCGCGTATGTTCTATTGTACATTCTTCTGTATTGGAAACCCTTAATCGAATTTACCATGGTTAATTATGTTGTCCATTCTCCTGTATTGGACACTTAATTTGAATTTACCGTGGTAAATTCGAATTAAGAGTGTTGTATTTTGAGTTATTAAGGAAATAATATTCCAGGTGGGTATAACTCGGAAACCGTTAGACCGATTATGCCCAAAAACGAACTCAACTCTCCCTTTCGGATACGCAACCTACCCTGAAAATTGCAACTACCCTATCTCCTTTCGTTCGAAAGTTATTGAGGCAACGGTCACCCATCTACTGAACTCACACAAGAATGCTCGAATCTCCAACAATATTTAACCGATCGTATTAAAACTAGAAACTTGGCAGTAGAGTTAGGTTAAAAGGCTCTTGCAAAATTTCAGCAATTTCAAACGAATAGTTACTGATATATAGAATTTTTTTTTTATTTTCAATGATTTATTAAAAATTTTCTACAAATGCTATCCTCACCAAATTTTGCAAACATTTTCGCGTTGGCATTCTACAGCTAGTAACCATGTTTGAATTCAATCGGTTCAGTATTTTTCGAGTTAATGAGGAACAAAAAACCACCAAATTTCAGATGGCTATAACTCCAAAACCGTTCGGCCGATTATGCTCATAAACAAACTGAAATGTCGCGTTCTGGTGCACATCCTAACCTGAAAACTTCAAGCTGCTATCTCATTCCGTTCTCAAGTTATCGTGACAACAAAAATATTTTTTAATAATTTTTTTAAAATTTTCTAGCCAAACGATTCGCACAAAATTTTTTATTATAAGGTATCATTATTCATGTTAGGAATGAACTGGGAATGTAATGTAGATAAGATATGTTTTTGATTAGGAGATTGTGCATAGGCGTATCATATGTCGTTATATATATAAATGAGAACAACGAAATTTTGAATACAGCCTTTCAAAATGTAGGGAGATTGTTATCAAGAGATTATGACAAATAACAATAATAATAATTAAAAGTTCTGTAATTATGGTCCTATTAGAATCAAAATTGATATGTGTGTGGATTTTTGGGGGCGAAAATTATGCTTGTTTTGCCAAAATAATAGTAATAATAAGACGATTATTCAGTGGCGTAACGTTCCTCAGCCAGCCCCCCCCCCAATGATTGTCCCCGGGCCCCACTCCTCCTTCCGCTCCTATCACAATACACCTAATAGTAGAAGATTCGAACCTGAATCGACCTTCACCGAGCGGATAATAGAATGAAACATATTTTATAATAAATTTAGTATATTAGATAATATACGAAACATGGGTTGGCTGAAAAATTCCTGGACAGACTATTTTTAATTATTTAATTAATGATTTTCAATTGAATTTTGCAACATCAAGATAATAAGAAGATTTTTATACTGACTTATAGTATAAAACGTATATAATGTGCAGCCGTTGAGTTGCCTATTATTTACCTGGACGAACTACTGGGTTGCCAGGTAAAAACAGGTATGTCGATGGCAGTTAATTTCACTTGAACGGATAATAGAAAAAATTAATATCATCATAAGCGCTGTTTTATTGATAACACATCGATATAGGGTTGTCTGCAAAATTTTTGGTCCTTATAGGGGTTTGCGAATTTAAAATATTTAAATTTCAACGCGAGTGGAAATGTGTGACAGAGAGATCCGAGGTAAGTATACCGTGTAATAATAAAGGACCCAACATTTGAGTCGCACCTGATGGGACAATATATGTAAATTCTATGTGGCTTAATGCAACTGATTCTATATGAGCGAAATTAAACCATGAACACTACGGTTGGCATTTGGATGATTCTTCAAAACCAACAGGTTTTATCGGAGATCAAACTCCTTTTAAAATCTAAGACATTGTCGAAATGGAAGAAAATGAGAACGAATGTAATGAATCACATGAATTCGAGAGTCTCAATTACACCTCTGATGAATCAGATATTGAATTGAAAATAATTATCAGAATATACCGGGTGGCGCAAATTAATCGATCAGGCCAAATTTCTCCGTTGGTACGCTCCGGAGAAAAAAAAAGTTCGAATAAAATAATTGTAAAATAAAGGGGGAAATCCAATGATGATGTCAGACTCGACCTTGACCTTGACCTTGGCGGTCATTCTGGGGTCAAGTTTGAAATTTCAAATGGGAACATATATTTTTGACCACAGATTCGTGACGAGCGGAAAATTTCACGTTGGAATGATCTATCGTACATGATGTTCGGTGGTCATTAAGGACAAACCGGCAGGTCATCACCCCCTGTTCGCAAAAAGGGCTTGATTATTTCAAGTACCGACTCAAAATCTCCTCAAGTCCGTAATCGTGAAATTTTTCCAAGTACACAATCAAAATTTTGTGACATTCGTGGTTTGAATACTTTCTTGATATTTGATTCAGAAAAAATTTGAAAATTTCGCGATCTCGAACTAAAAAAATTATCGCGATTTCTGCCTCAGAAAGATTCTCACATGGGAAAATTTTTAGCACACGATAGGTCATTCCAAACGTGAAATTTTTCGCTCGTCACGAATCTGTGGTCAAAAATATATGTTCCCATTTGAAATTTCAAACTTGACCCCAGAATGACCGCCAAGGTCAAGGTCAAGGTCAAGTCTGACATCATCATTGGATTTCCCCTTTATTTTACAAATATTTTATTCGAACTTTTTATTTCTCCGGAGCGTACCAACGGAGAAATTTGGCCTGATCGATTAATTTGCGCCACCCGGTATTTTTCATGTATATTATTTTTGTATTTATGCTGTTTTGTATTAATATTTAAACGCAATACAAGATCATTAGTCTATTTTTTGGGTTATTTTTTAATTTGAATTTTGGCCTATCCACTTTGTTTCTCCATAATTTTTCCCAGAAAGAGCATAACATTTTCAAAGTAAGTGATTAATATTTTTATAATTTATGTTATCATATTTTGAGGTACAAAAACTTTTCGATTAAAGATATCTTATTATAAAGTTAAGTCAATATATATATATATATATATATATATATATATATATATATATATATATATATATATATATATATATATATATATATATATATATATATATATATATATATATATATATGCATATTGATTTAATTGATGTTGTATTGTTTCATAATTTAATATTATATTAGATTATTATGTATTTAATAACTTAACTCAAATGTCAGTTGCTCCAAAATAACGCTCACTGTTTACTACAGTATAAATACCGAGCATGTGCACTTTCTTATATTTGAGGTCCCATCAGGTGCGACTGCAATGTTGGGTTCTTTATTATTACACGGTATACTTACCTTGGATCTCTCTGTCACACATTTCCACTCGCGTTGAAATTTAAATATTTAAAATTCGCAAACCCCTATAAGGACCGAAACAGACAACCCTATATCGACGTGTTCGCAATGAACCAACTCTCATGATGATATAAATTTTTTTCTATTATCTGATCAAGTGAAAGTAACTGCCATAGACAATATAGACATACCTGTTTCTACCTGGCAACCCAGTAGTTCGTCCAGGTAAATAATAGGCAACTCAACGGCAGCACATTCTATACGTTTTATACTTTAAGACAGTATAAAAAGTTTCTTATTATCTTGATGTTGCAAAATTTAATTAAAAATCATTTTTTTAAAATAAATACAAATAGTCTGTCCAGGATTTTTTCAGCCAACCCATTTTTTGTATATTTTCTAATATACTAAATTTATTATAAAATATATTTCATTCTATTATCAGCTTGGTGAAGGTCGATTTAGGTTCGGGTCTTAGACTACTGGGATTTCGTTTATAAATCTTACATATTTAACGCATCCGAGAATAGTCTAGATAGGTACATAAAATTGTCAGAAATGAATGAAAGTAAGTAAATCAGATAATGTACACTAATACTTGAACACTCGATATTTCATGTATCGATACTTTCGAAGCGATAAGATTGTATCGATACTACTTATTTCGATATATTATGATCCAGAGTATTTTCACTCGCCTATACTAAACATTTTAACCAGGAAATACATATATTACATTAGCCGAAAATTAGTTTTTACTATCAATTGGTTCTCAACAAGATAAAGTAAAAATTAAATAAAAGGTTCTACTCCCGGGCCCTCAGACCCCGTGCCCCCCCCCTCCAACGGGGGGTCTGGGGGGTGTACGTTACGCCACTGCGAGTATTATTTATATTGCCATTGCGATTCGAAATTGGTATGTATGGATTTACGGGATCGAAAATAATGATTATTTGTGATTCTTTTTTTGTGCATATGTTCTGGGGAACATCGCGTTATCATTTTGCCCAAATGTCTGTAACTTTCGAATTTTTGGACGAAAATGATCTCAAACGATTTAGTTCGACTCCCCAATGAAGAATTCGAGGTCAAATTTGATTCTGTCCGGCCGGCCGTCCGTTGCCACGATAACTTGAGAACGGAAAGAGCTAGCGACTTGAAATTTTCAGGGTAGGTGGCGCATCCCAATACCACGGACAAGTTCGTTAATAGGTATAATCGGCCCAATGGTTTCCGAGTAATAATTTTGTTTTCAACCAATATAAATCCGATCGAATTGAAACTTAGTGGGTAGTTGTAGAATATGAACCCAAGCACGTTTGTGAAATTTTGTGCGAATCGTGTGACTAGAAAATTATTAAAAAATTATTAAAAAATATTTTTGTTGTCAGGATAACTTGAGAACGGAAAGAGATAGCGGCTTGAGGTTTTCAGGTTAGTATGTGCATCAGAACGCGACATTTCAGTTCGTTTATAAGCATAATCGGCCAAACGGTTCTGAAATCTGAAATTTGGTTGTTTTTTGTTCCTCAATAACCCGAAAAATACTCAACCGATTGAATTGAAACATAGTCATTAGTTGTAGAATGCCAACACCAAAACTCTTGCAAAATTTCGTGAGGATAGTATTTGTAGAAAATTTTTAAGAAGTCATTGAAAATAAAAAAAAATTCTATATATCAGTAACTATTCCTCTGAAATTGCTGAAATTTTGCAAGAGCCTTTAGAACCCAACTCTACTGCCAATTTTTAAGTTTTAACACGATCGGTTAAATATTGTTGGACATTCGAGCAGTCTTGTGTGAGTTCAGTAGATGGGTGACCGTTGCCTCGATAACTTTCGAACAAAAGGAGATAGGGAATTGCAATTTTCAGGGTAGGTTGCGTATCCGAACGGGAGAGTTAAGTTCGTTTTTGGACATAATCGGTTTAACGGTTTCCGAGTTATACCCACCTGGAATATTATTTCCTCGATAACTCAAAGAATAAAAATTTGATCGAATTGAAGCTTGGTAACTATAAGGCTTGTTTCACATGCATACGTTTCCATTCGGTTCGGTTCGTTTTCGGTTTCAACCGAAAACGAATGAAGCCCTTTCACACATATATGGTTCATGTTAGGTTTTATGTTATCTTCCGAAACAAAAGCTCGTGCAATCACAATTCCAATTTTTTCGCGACGTCTGATTCATCAGAGTCATTCAGAATTTGAACACAAACATCTTTGCTTCCTGCATCTTTAATTTATCTTTATATTTTTCGAAGTTTTTGTCCCACAGCACTGGTTTAGATTTTCAGCAGAAATCAGACATTTGGTAAACCATAATTTTCTTATTAATACTGAGATAGCAACAATATCCCGAACATATGTATTTATGTTTATATTTCTATATTTGAACAATTTGGAAGATATTGAAAGATCTCAATATCCTTAATGCCATTTCCAACGTTTGTTGATGGTGTTGGTATTCCAAACTTTGCCTCCCTGCGTTCGTGGAAGGTATATCCTTTTGAATCGAGCAGTTGGGATGCAAGCTACGATTCATGTTCATCACTTGACGGGTGGTTCTGTCTAGTTCGAGAATTTCATTCACTGTCCAGTTAACTGTCCCGAATGAGTAGGTGATTATCGGGACTGCCAAGCTGTTCGTAGCTGATACTTTATTTTTCCCGGACAGCTGTGACTTTCATAAATCTCGAATCTTCTTTTTGTAGATAGCTGTTAAGGCATCCTTCATTTGAGTTGTCACCAGTACCAGTACACCTCGTCGTTTCATCCCAAGGAATTCGCATGTTCCTTCCTCTCCGAGGTGTCGACTGCTCAATCCCCCTTCTAGGTCGATGTTTTCTCCTGTTTTTTCAGTTCTTCCTCTGCTTAGATGAAAAACAGCACACTTTTCCAGACCGAATAACATTCCTATTGATGAGATGTATTCGGCAACGATATTCAGTAGTCGTTGCAGTGCTGCCTTGGAAGAAGCGTACAGTTTTAAGTCGTGCATGGTAGAACCAATCCCCACCTCCAATACACGCTAGATTGCCAAACACTCTTATCTGTTTCACATCAGAGTGACCTTGGAATAACTATCACGGACGATCTTTCCTGGTCCACTCACATTTCCAAGATTACTGGCAAGGCAAAACAGATTGCTTTCCTTCTGCTGAAATCCTTTAAAGGCTGCAGCAACGCTACGCTGAGCAAACTCTATAAATATCATGTACGCCCCATTCTAGAGTACGCGGGTCCAGCGTGGTGGCCATCATCTCGAGCAGACACAGCTCGTTTGGAGTCGGTTCAGCGGTGGGTGACTCGTTTTCCTTATGGTTTCATTAGGCCTGCGTACGAAGAAAGACTGCAACTCTTCAATTTACCAACTTTTGAGGACCGAAGAACCAGAGGCGACACAGTTTTTACGTTTAAGGCTCTCCGAGGTCATTTTGGGGAGGATGTCCGCGACATGTACACCTTAAACCAAAATCATCTGAGGGGTCACTCTCTTAAACTTGGAAGGGAAAAGTTCCGGACGTACCAAAGGCAACAATTCCTTTCAAACAGGGTGTTTTATCTATGGAACAAGCTACCTGGTGACCTTGTCAGTGTAACGACCACAAATGCTTTCAAGAATGGATATGACCGGTGGATCGCTAGCCAGCAGGAATCACTAAGTCGGCCTATTTCTACAATCCTAACACCATTTGTCTAAGCTGTGCATATTTCTAGTAATGTAATTTTACATCTATTTTTAAGGTTTGAGTTTATAGGTATATGTGCCTCAACTCTTATTAAATATATAATAATAATAATAATGTAGAGGAGATGTGAGATCAGATGTTTTCTTCTGCCTAGTGGCCCAGCCTGGTTCCCGATTCTGCTTGCCCTCAACTCAGTAGTTAATGGTAGAAGTGTTATGCAGAACAATAACGGGCTCTGCGAGTCTCCTTGAAATACGCATCGTCTGTATCTCACCCATCCGGTATAACTGGTCCGCCCTTGGGATCGAACGGCAAACTTAGTCCTTCATAACGCCATGATGTTTTCCATCGAATGGATGATCTTAGGGTGGACTTTGAGCATCCCTAGCAGCCGTAATATCAAACTGTGCGCCGATGTATCAAATGCTTTCGCGTAATCTAACCACGATGTATGAAGGTCGCGCTTGTAGTGTCTTGCATCTTGACAAATGCTCTTGTCAATAAGGAGGTTGTCCTTGCACCCCTGTACTCCTTTCCTCGCTCCTCTTTGTTCGTGGATTTGATTCCACACTGGTCCAATTGACTCCAGAATCCGATGTTGAAGAACACTTGTGAGAATTTTATACAGCGTGTTGAGACACGTGATAAAGCGGTAGTTGTTTGGCTGTCGTAGATCACCTGATTTCGGTATCAGCACAGTTCTGCCCTTTACCAACCATAAACGATTTGGCTCACGGTGTATTACTATCTCACTGAATAATCTAGCAAGGTGATGGTGGGTAGTTGGAAAGTTCTTCTACCAGCAGTTCTAAACGCCATCCAGTCCAGGTGCCTTGATATCATGCTTATTCTTTAAAGCAAATCTAATCTCTTTGGTTGTTATGCCAGTCAGCTCTTCGGTCTGTTGCAGATTTTGATCACATAATATCTGGAATATGTGAAGTGCTGAAGTATCCCTGGTTACCGCTGATCACTCGTACAATTTTTTTCCAGAAATGTTCGACTTTATTCGGTGATGGTGGCCTTTTTGCCTCAATTTGATTGGGTCGAAATAACTTTGAAGGTTCTGCGGTGGAGGTGTTGTTATCTTCTATCCACTTATTTTATCGACAGCTTTCTGCTTCAATAAATTTGTGGTGGGCAGGCACATCGTAAGATGCAACGCACGCAGCTCGCCCATCATGAATATATTATTATTATTCATATCATTATTATACTGATCCTAATTGGCTTTCCCTCAGGAGACTCCTCATAAGTTCTTCACAGGTTGAGCGAGTAAGTAGTTTCAGTTGTGTTCTGCGTAGCCTTTGTTACTGGGTCCTTACGCCACCTTAGGCACATCACTGTTAATTTTTGACCCAACAGTGAATGGTGGCGATTACCATGACTAGAAAATTTCTTTCCTAGCCTCGGGTTTGAACTCAGGGCCTCCGGCTCCTGAGTCAAACGTTCTACCACTGAACCAATTGCACTGCATAATATATTATTATCAATAACTAAAAGACACACGGTGAAATATTCGTCGATTTTAAACATCAACAAATATTTCCTCGTGATCCGGGATAGCCAACTCATCGCTCAGTGATCCCCCTAACAGGAAAGTGTAATTCAGGCAGCTGCGTATTGGTTTCATGGTTGTTATCATAAGTATAACTTAGCCACTGAATGACAAACGAGGAGCCTAGGAAACTTAAACCCTATTGGAAAGAAACTCTTACCAGCGCCACCAAGGAAAATCCTTAATAACCCCAACTCTCCGTGATGTTGAAACCTTGAGCGATGTTCAGTGACGATCACTCTTTTGTCACAAGAGGGAGTCAGCGACTGCAATGCAGACTATCTATATGACCCCATTGCTACATGAAAACGCCCCGCTAGTGTGGTTAGGGAAGACCACAAAGCAATGAACATGTCGCAGTTGTCATATAGGTAGTCTGCATTGTAGTCCTTGACTCCCTCTTGCGACAAAAGAATGAAAGTCACTGAACATCCCTCAACAAGGTTTCCGCATCACAGAGGGCTCGCGTAGAGATGAGTATTCTCATGCTTTCGTAGAGATGAGTATTCTCATGCGAGAACTCCTATACGAAATCTCATCTCACTTCTCGCTCACTATTTAGTAGTAGAGAAACACATTTCAACCGACAATTCTGATACGGAGTTTGCTGGGATTGGAGCCATTGGGGGACTTATTAGTCACCCGATACTGAACATGGTGATCAACTGGAGTCCAATAACTCACAAATTTGATCCTACATTCAAGCTGGGGCTGAATGGGCGCACAGTGAAATAACATGATTCACCTACGGTTCAGTGATAGGCAGATGCACTGGAGCTGGAGTGTATGGGGCTGCACCCAATAATTTACCATGGTAAATTCGATTAAGAGTGTCCAATACAGGAGAATGGACAATAGAACATGCGCGCAAAAGCTCCTGACTTCACGTCAATGCTTGAACCAATTTTTTTTCGTAATTTTTTCAAAATTTTCTAGGGGTACGGTTCATACAAAATTTTAAACATGTCTTTATATCGATATTCTACGTCTAGTTACCAAGCTTCAATTTGATCGAGCCTATATGTGTTGAGTTATCGAGGAAATAATATTTCAGGTAGGTATTACTCCGGAACCGTTGGACCGATTATGCCCGTAAACGAACTTAACTCTCCCAGTCGGATACACAACATACCCTGAAAATTGCAAGTCCCTATCTCCTTCCGTTCGAAAATTATCTAGGCAACGGTTACCCATCCATCTACTGAAGTCACACAAGGCTGCTCGAATCTCCAACAATATATATCCGATCGTGTTCAAACTTGAAATTTTGCAGTAAAGTTAGGATCTAAAGGCTCACGCAAAATAGCAGCGATTTCGGACGAATTGTTACTGGAATATAGAATTTTTTTCAATAATTTTCGATGATTTTTTAAAAAATTTTCTAGTGATACGATCCTCACGAAATTTCCAAAGAATATTCGCGTTGGAATTCTACAACTAATGACCATGTTTGAATTTAATTGGTTTTGTATTTTTCGAGTTATTGAGGAAATGACAACCAAATTTCAGATGGGTATATCTCCAAAAGCTTTTGGCCGATTATGCCTATAAACGAATTCAAATGTTACTTTTAGATCCACAACCTAACCTGAAAATTTCAAGTTGCTATATCTTTCTGTTCTCAGGTTATCATGACATACAAAATATTTATTTCAAATTTTCTTAAGATTCGATTCTCTTAAAATTTCACAAAATTCCATAAAAGTGCTTAGGTTTATATTCTACAACTACTCTCCAAGTTTGAATTCGATCAGATTTGTATTGGTTCAAAACAAAAGTTTTACTCGGAAACCACTGGGCCTGTTATGCCCATTAACGAACTTGTCCGTCATATTGGGATGCGCCACCTTCCCTGAATATTTCAAGTCGCTAGCTCTTTCCGTTCTCAAGTTATCGTGGCCGGCCGGACAGAATCAAATTTGTCCTCAAATTCTTCATCGGGGAGTCGAACCCAATCGTTTGAGACCATTTTCGGCAAAAAATTCGAAAATTACAGATATTTGGGCAAAACGACAACGCGATGTTCCCCAGAACATACGCGCATAAATGGTTCGAGCACCTCTATCTGACATTCTTGATCGAATTTATTATCGATAGGTATATACCTTTTTCTGAGCTTCTAAAGTGTGTTTCAAAAAGTACGCACCAAGAGGAAATTTTTTCACCTGTATAATTTTTTGAAATTTTGGTTTTCGGAAAGTTGGTGCTCAAGAAACGATGATTTTCGACATATATGTCATTGATCGTGTTACTCTGCAAACCTGTCAAAATTGACATTTTTTAGAAAAATAACCAAAAGACGTAGAAATCAGAACAATATCAAGAAGTTTCTGAAATAAATGTTGCTCAGAATTTCATTTTATACCAAACTGCCAAATTTCATAGTGAAATTCCGAAATTTTTGGCGCTCTAGTTCCTCGGAACTGAGTGCTTATCAATTTGCCCAAATGTCAGTAATTTTCGAATATTTCGATGAAAATGGTCTTAAACGATTCGGTTTGACCGTCCGTCCGTTAGTTAACACGATAACTCTCGAACGGAATGAGCTAGAGAGTTGAAATTTTCAGAGTAGGTTTGGGGGATAAATATCTCGGCTAAGTTCGTTATTGAGCAAAATCGGAAGATGGTTTCGGAGTAACAAAAAAAAATTTTGTTTTAACGAAACAAATTCCAAATTAAATTTTTTTTAATAAGAAGTTTTATCATAAGAATCCATTCATATCATTTTTAACTCTAACAAGCTAATACTTTCGGAGATATGATTCTTCAAAATTTCAATGTAAATCGTATTTCACACATTGATATGTATGAATTGTCATAATGTCAACTTGACAGAAGGGAATATTGTAACTTCAAAAATATTGGGGTTGAAATACTCGTATTTTAGCGATGTAACGGGGACCTCACCCGAAAATGTTTGAAAATATTACGTAAATATTGAAAGCATAATTCTGTAGTTCGAGAGAGGAGAAAATTTGGTGAACGTAGATCAGGAAATTTTTGATCGATTACAAGGTAATTTTTTATTTATTACTCATCTTCTTTCATATTATTACTCATCTTCTTTCATACATGTTTTATGGAATACCTACTATTTGTAAGTACTTTAAACCTGTTTTGGGCAATTGTCATACGAAACTTGTTTTTTTGGCGCTCTAGTTCCTCGGAACAGAGTGCTTATCAATTTGCCCAAGTGTCTGTAATTTTGGAATTTTTGGCTGAAAATGGTCTCAAACGATTTGGTTCGACTCACTGATCAAGAATCCGAGTGCGAAATCGATTCTGTCCGGCCGGCCGACCGGCCGTAGGCACGATAACTCTCGAACGAAAGGAGTTAGCGGATTGAAAATTGCAAGGTGGTTTTGGAGCGTAAATATCTCGGACAAGTTCGTTCGATCTATCTGAAATTTAGCATCAAATTGTAGAATCATGACACGTATACGCATGTGAAGTTTTGTATTGACCAGATTACCGCAAAGTGTAAAAAAAAAATTTTGAAAATTTAAAAAAAGTTTTTCCACAATAACTCTCGAACGGAATGAGCTAGGTAGTTGAAATTTTCAGAGTAGGTTAGGGAGATGAATATCTCGGTTAAGTTCGTTATTGGGCAAAATTGGCCAGATTTAATTTGATTTCTTCCATGGTGCAGTTCTCATTCTCATGATTGCTCATTTAATCTTGATAAATAAACTATTATTTGAATTGAATTTCCTTTATGATGCAGCTCTATCATATGTATACATTGATATAATTCCCAACTCAGAGAAACCAATACTTTCAGAGATATAATTTGTCTGTTTGAACTAGAGCGCCAGAAAGCTCCTGTCCACAGGGCTTGAACCCATTTTTTGATATTCATATTCTGATGACAGCACGTTAGAGGGAGCTGTGGGCTTTGCGGAAAATTGAAAAATAATTCAGAATGTAATTCCAATGAAAGAGATATTATCACAATTCAAATAAAATTGATATTAATTTAATGTTCCTCATACATTATGATTTCTATAGTGAAAACCCCACAATCTTGGTGCAAACCTAATTATTCTTGAGAAATTAATTGCGCAAAGAACTTATATCTCCCTAATTATTTTTCGAACATCATAAGAAATTATCTGCCTGTCAACTCGATTTCATTTTCACAGGTATCTCTGTTTTAGATGAGGTCTGTATTGCTTTTTTAGTGGTATTTGAGCGAGTATTTGAGAAAATATATTCAAAAGCGTTTTTACAGGGTTTGGAGAATTATTCTTCAGATATGAAATCGAAGAATTAATTTCTAATGATGTTCCAAGAATAATTAGCGAGATATTAGCTCTTTGCGCTTTAAATTTCTCAAGTATAATTCAGTTTGCACCAAGATTGTGAGGCTTTCACTATAGAAATCATAATTTATGAGGAACATTAAATTCATATTAACTTTATTTGAATTGTGATAATGTCTCTTGCATTGGAATAACATTCCGAATTATTTTTGAAATTTCCGCAAAGCCCACAGCTGCCACTTATGTGCTGTCATCAAAATATCAATATCAAAAAATTTCTGAATTTTCACTATGAAATTTGGCAGTAGGGTATAAAATGAAATTCTGAGCAACATTTATTTCAGAAACTTTTTGATATTGTTCTGATTTCTACGTCTTTTGGTAATTTTTCTAAAAAAATGTCAATTTTGACCGGTTTGCAGAGTAACACGATCAATGACATATATGTCAAAAATCATCGCTTCTTGAGCACCAACTTTCCCGAAAACCCAAATTTCAATAAACTATACAGGCGAGAAAATTTTCTCTTGGTGCGTACTTTTTAAAACGCATTGTATAAGATATAAAAACATTTCATACTATACGAAATTCCGCGAAAATAAGGGGGTCGGCATTCTACAAGTACTATCAAGTTTTAATTGTTTCAGATTTGTATATTTTGAGTTATAGAGGAAATAACAACCAAATTTCAGATGGGTATGACTCCAAAACCGTTCGGCCGATTACGCCTATTAATAAACTCGCATTCGGATGAGCAACCTACCCTAAAAATTGCAAGTCCCCATTCCTTTCCATTCTCAAGTTATGGCGAGATAAATAACATTTTTTAATAATTTTTTTTTATTTTCTCGCAAAATTTCACAAGATCTTAAGGCCAGTATTCTACATTTAACTAACAAGTTTCAATTCGATCGGATCTCTATAGGTTGATGACAAAATTAATACTCGGAAATCGTAGGGCCGATTATGCCCATGAACTAGTATTTGGACACACCACCTTCCCTGAAAAGTCACGATCTCTTTCCGTTCTCAATTATCGAGGCATCGGCCAGCCGGACAGAATCAAATTTGACCTGGACTCATTCATCAGTGAGTCGAACCTTATCGTTTGAGACCAGTTTCGGCAAAAAGTTCGAAAGTTACAGACATTGGGTCAAAATGATAGCACGCTGTGCTCCAGAACATGCAAGCAAAAACAATAAAAAAGTTAGTAGCTTTTGCGCGCATGTTCTATATTCCAAAGTTACAGATATTTGGGCAAAATGATAGCACGCTGTTCCCCAGAACATGCGTGCAAAAAGCGTAAGTAACTTATGGTTTTAAGTTTTCCAATTCTCAAATGTTAGTTTTAGAGGACCTTTAAAAATATAAAAAAAGCTCTGCCTTGAAGTCAGTACCCTTTAGCGCGCGTGTTCACGTTGGCTAATTTGAATTGAATGATGAGTATCTACTTCAAGCTCAGTGAATAGAGTGAGCCGGAGTTCTACTCAGAGGGTAGCGGACACCATTCACTGTCGGTTCAATAATTAACAATGTGTTATCTAAGCTGACATAAGGAAAGAGTAACAAAGTTGAAAAACAACACAACTGACTCTCCTTAGTCGCACAAGCTGAGCATCTGGGGGATCTCCTTTGGGAAGACTTGGGAGGGTCAGTATAATCATAATCATGTTTATAGCACGCGCGCCAAAGCAGATTGTCCCACGTCAATGCTCTTTTAGCCTTTTTCTTTCATTGTAAAGTCAATCTGCACCCGTCACCCCAAAACCCCCCAATCCTCTCTGACGAAAACTCCCGTCATTAAATCAATTCTCATCTGCACGTGCACGAAAAATGCCTGGAAGTGGCAGCATGAACTTCAAAAAATTGGTTGAAGCCCTGTGGACAGGAGCTTTGGCGCTCTTGTTCAAACTTTGACAAATCATATCTTCGAAAGTCTTGGTAAGAGTTGGGAATTATATCAATGGATTCTTATGATAGAACTTCATAATAGCAGAAATTGAATTCAAACATCATAAAAGAATTAAAATTCAACAAGAGGGCCAAACATTATTAATTCAAAACCAATAGACCAATTCTACACAACAACGAACTCATATTCGTTCCTCAATTCTCTGATGAACGATATATTTTTTCCTCAAATCCACTCTGAAAATTATATTATATCAAATGAAACTTTAGCCAATATTTCAGTTTTGTTTTTACTGGACATATTCTCAACTCAATATTATTAACTTACCATTACCATTTCCATCATCATATGGAATAACCATGGGCATTAAATATCAAAATTTGACATATCATGTCTCAGGAAAATAAGTTGACATTTATCAACATAGATCATATTATATGATAGATTCATAGAATAATTATCGCATTCTGTGAAAACACAGATACGATTTATTATTGAAATTTTGAAAAATCATATCTCTGAAAGTGTTAGCTTGTTAGAGTTAAATATGACATCAATGGATTCCTATGATGAAAATTCATCTTGAGAAAAACATATTTTGAAATTTGAAATGTAAAAAAAAAATTTTTTTTTGGTACCGAAACCATCCGACCGAATTTGCTCAATAACGAACTTTGCCGAGATATTTATCTCCCAAACCTATTCTGAAAATTTCAACTGTCTAGCACATTCCGTTCGAGATTTATCGTGTTAACTAACGGACGGACGGGCAGAATCGTTTCCGACCACGGATTCTTGATCAGTGAGTCGAACCAAATCGTTTGAGACCATTTTCAGCCAAAAATTCGAAAATTACAGACATTTGGGCAAATTGATAAGCACTCTGTTACCAGTAACAAGAGCGCCAAAAAATAGGTTTCGGAAATTCAAGCAAAATATTCCGCAAAATAGAACTCATTTTTGGCGCTCTAGTTCCTCGGAACTGAGTGCTTATCAATTTGCCCAAATGTCTGTAATTTTCGAATATTTCGATGAAAATGGTCTTAAACGATTTGGTTCGACTCACTGATCAAGAATCCGTGGTCGAAATTCATTCTGTCCGGCCGGCCGGCCGTCCGGCCGTAGGCACGATAACTCTCGAACGGAATAAGCTAGAGAGTTGAAATTTACAGAGCAGGTTTGGGGGATAAATATCTCGGCTAAGTTCGTTATTGGGCGAAATCGGACAGATGGTTTCGGAGTAACAAAAAAAAATTTTTTTTTTACGAAACAAATTCCAAATTAAATTTTTTTGGCGCTCTAGTTCCTCGGAACTGAGTGCTTATCAATTTGCCCAAATGTCTGTAATTTTCGAATATTTCGATGAAAATGGTCTTAAACGATTTGGTTCGACTCACTGATCAAGAATCCGTGGTCGAAATTCATTCTGTCCGGCCGGCCGGCCGTCCGGCCGTCCGGCCGTAGGCACGATAACTCTCGAACGGAATAAGCTAGAGAGTTGAAATTTACAGAGCAGGTTTGGGGGATAAATATCTCGGCTAAGTTCGTTATTGGGCGAAATCGGACAGATGGTTTCGGAGTAACAAAAAAAAAATTTTTTTTTTACGGAACAAATTAAAATTAAATTTTTTTTAATAAGAAGTTTTATCATAAGAATCCATTCATATCATTTTTAACTCTAACAAGCTAATACTTTCGGAGATATGATTTTTCAAAATTTCAATAATAAATCGTATTTCAACGTTGTCACAGAATGATATTATTCTATGTATGAATATGAATTGTCATAATGTCAAATATGTTCCTGAAGAATTGATATTTCGAAGAATTGTGAGCGAAGTGAGAAAAATCTCAGTTGTTTGCTCCGAAATTAGTTTTTCTCAGAAAAGTCTTACATTTCGGAACATGAAGTAAGAGATCTGAGAGTAGTGAGACTGCTTTTCATCCATAGACATAGATATAACTCTCGAACGGAATGAGGTAGGTAGTTGAAATTTTCAGAGTAGTTTAGGGAGATGAATATCTCGGTTAAGTTCGTTATTGGGCAAAATTGGCTAGATTTAATTTGTTTTCTTCCATGGTGCTTTTCTCATTCTCATGATTGCTCATTTAATCTTGATAAATAAACTATTATTTGAATTGAATTTCCTTTAGGATGCAGTTCTATCATATGAATACATTGATATAATTCCCAACTCTGAGAAACCAATACTTTCGGAGATATTTTCCTAAAACATAGATAGTATATCAAGGAGTAAATAATTGAAATTTCAAGAAAAACTACGAAGGATTTACAATTTTTGGCGCTCTGGTTCCTCGGAACTGAGTGCTTATCAATTTGCCCAAATGTCTGTAATTTTAGAGTTTTTCGATGAAAATGGTCTTAAACGATTTGGTTCGACTCACTGATCAAGAATCCGTGGTCGAAATCTATTCTGTCCGGCCGGTCCGGAGGGCCGTAGGCACGATAACTCGCGAACAGAATGAGCTAGACAGTTGAAATTTTCAGAGTAGGTTTGGGAGATAAATATCTCGGCTGAGTTCGATATTGGACAAAATCGGACAGATGGTTTCGGAGTAACATAAGAAAAAAATTTTTTTAAGTAACAAATTCCAAATTAATTTTTTTTGCGATAAGCAGTTGTACCATAAGAATCCAATGATATCATTTTTAACTCTAACAAGCTAATACTTTCGGAGATATGATTTTTCAAAATTTCAATAATAAATCGTATTTCAACGTTGTCACAGAATGATATAATTATTCTAAGTATGAATTGTCATAATGTCAACTTATTTTCCTGAGACATGACATTATCTAATCAATAAAAGAATTGTGAGCGAAGTGAGAAAAATCTCAGTTGTTTGCTCCGAAATTAGTTTTTCTCAGAAAAGTCTTACATTTCGGAACGGAACATGAAGTAAGAGATCTGAGAGTAGTGAGACTGCTTTTCATCCATAGACATAGATATAACTCTCGAACGGAATGAGGTAGGTAGTTGAAATTTTCAGAGTAGGTTAGGGAGATGAATATCTCGGTTAAGTTCGTTATTGGGCAAAATTGGCCAGATTTAATTTGATTTCTTCCATGGTGCAGTTCTCATTCTCATGATTTGCTCATTTAATCTTGATAAATAAACTATTATTTGAATTGAATTTCATTTATGATGTAGTTCTATCACATGAATACATTTATATAATTCCCAACTCTGAGAAACCATTACTTTCGGAGATATAATTTGTCTGTTTGAACTAGAGCGCCAGAAAGCTCCTGTCCACAGGGCTTGAACCCATTTTTTTTTGAATTTTTTCATGTCATGTGATCGTCACGACATTTCGCAGAAGTGTTTGCTTTGGTCTTTTGCATCTAACTACTGAGTTTCAATTCAATCAGATAAGTATTTTTCGAGTTATCGTGGAAACTAAATTTCAATTTTTGCAATTTTTGAAATTTTTCAGATCATTCCAAAACTTTGCATGCATATAAAGGTCATGATTCTACAATTTGATGCTAAATTTTAGATAGATCGAGAAATAGGTTACGGAAAAGTTCATAAAAAAATGTTTCCCCAAAAACGGCCTTAACTCCGAAACCGCTTGGTGGATTTCGCCCGTTAACGAACTCGTCCGAGTAATTTACGCTCCAAACATACCCAGAAAATGTCAATCCTCTAACTCCTTTCATTCGAGAGTTATCGTGCTATTGGCCGGACCGGCCGTCCGGACCGGACGGACAAAATTGAGTTTGACCTCGAGTTCTTCATCAGAGAGTCGATCCCAATCGTTTGAGACCATTTTCGCGAAAAAAATCGAAAAATACAGACATTGTGACAAAATGACGCTGTTCCTTGCTGCATGAACACGCGCGCAACAATGTAAAACTTTATATCGATATTTAAAAGCTGGTTGGTCAAAAATAATTAAATATGGTATTTTGGTCGTAGGTATTTTGATGAATCGAAACAGATGTTTTCAGATCATAGGTTTTTTGGTTCTCTATTGAATTTTATTCGTAAAATTGATTCGAAATCGATATTTGAACGCAATACTGGCTTGAAATGCATAAAATATTGTATATTGCGCTAATTCTAATGAATTGGAAAGAATATATTCAGAATTCAGAATATGGATTATAATAACTGATTAGTTCAATTCTCAGAACATAGTCCAAAGATTTCGAAGAATTTTCTTGAACCTGCAAAACCTTATTCTACAGAGAAATTCTAAATTTAAACTCGACTGGATCTATATTGTTGGAAATATTGTTAAAATACTATTCCAAGAAGAAAAAGAGCCTTGTGCGAGTACCTGGATAGGCGCCTGTTTTGGCTATGAATTTGAACAAGCGCGCCAAAGCAGAATGACCTCACGTTAGTTTCCCAGATTTTCGGTTAGAAATGTTTGAACTAATAATTCAATTATTTAAACATTTTATTTCCATTTATTATCCCATAATATAGTTCCTGTTAAATTCGTTTCTTCAAATATTGAGTTGCTTATATCTCTGAAAAATGAAAGTGAAAAGCGGAATAAATTCAATGGACAATATGCATAACTGAACCGGAAAATAATTAAGATAAACGAAACGAGTACCCGACTTTAAATATTATTCGGCGCATCCAATTCAGAAATACCTGAATCCCTACACTGGAAAAACTACTCGGCAACACATGATAAAGTCAACCAATCTCAACAAGGTCGTTTTAAAAGTCACAAAGTGAAGCAGATTAATCTCAAAAATGTACTCACTTTTGAAACCCATTGTGCCTGATGTTTACAGCCACAGATCAGAACACGAACTGACCAATATTCTCAAAACCTAAAGATTTATTTTGATTTAAGGATCATTAAATCTTTCACCATTTGAGTCAAAGCACAGGGTCGCAGATATGGTTGAAGCAATAAAAATAGTTTAAAACATTATTATATAACTCGTCCATCGGCATCATTACTCTAGCATTTTTCATTGATCAATACATTTTTATGAGTGAGATAAGTGTAACAATGAGGTCTAGATCACGGAAAACAATGTAAAAATGTAATTTTCTATATAATGTGCTACGCCAATGTATATCCTAACACTCGATGAAAATTGCCTTCGATAATGATAACTATTTAACCAAGAATTGCTGATTAAACTGTTATTCAGTTGCAGTTTATGATAAGGCCTTTGGAAATTACCACCGGATCCTGGGAAATATGAGTTGAAAATTGGGTTTTCTAGGTATGGTACTCCGCCACTGTTTATCGAAAGACTCGATAAAACATTAATAATACTGAAATATTTGATGGATGATCATAATAAAGCATTCAAATTATTATTTTGCAATTGTTTGGATCTGTATTTTATGATAAATTTGGAAAAAAAAATTAAATGGGTATATTGATTTCTGAAACCAAAGGCGAATCAAACCCATTGAATATTACTAGGTAATATTCATCAGTCAGTCGAATGTAATCGTTCGGGACCATTTTCAGCTAAAAATTCGCAAAAAGACAGATATTTGAATGAAAATATAGGGATAAATAGGGCAAAAAGTAATTCAGATGTGTATATCCGATTGCCAAATCATTTTTTTAGCAACTTAGTGCACCTATTAGAACAGGGTCGATAATTTTTGAAACAAAAAAAATATTAGTAGGATTAAATTGGAAAAGGAGGAGAATATAAAAAAATGAAAGGAAAGTGGAAGGGAGAAAGTGGAGGGAGGTGAGTTTTTAAGGGCAAAAAACAGTTTATCTCGATTTCCGGCAAAACTACAAGTCCTATGGAAAAAAGTTAAATGGCAAAGTTGTAGGTAATAAAAAGATCTAAAACTCTTGTTTACACTTTTTTCGCATAACCTCAAAATTTATGTGAAAAATTCAAATAACCAAGTTTTTGATTATTTATTTTTATCTTTTAAAATAAAATTTTGGTTACGAAATTTGGTGAAAGTTACGTTTTCATGTCCCTAACATACTGTAGCTTTTTTAATTCAAAATATTTATTTACTCACCTTATTTTGCCTTAATATCGAAAAAGAAGCCTAATTTTTAATCGAAAATTCTCACATCAAAATACAATCTGCTGTTTTAAAAATTGGTTCAAGCACTGACGTGAAGTCAGAAGCTTTTGCGCGTATGTTCTATTGTCCATTCTTATGTATTGGACACCCTTAATCGAATTTACCATGGTAAATTATGTTGTCCATTCTCCTGTATTGGACTTCTGACTTCATGTCAGTGCTTGAACCATATTTTTTTTCGTTATTTTTTTTTTATTTTCTAGGGGTGCGGTTCTTAAAAATTTTTTTTTTCTCATTTTTTTCAAATTTTCTAGGGGTACGGTTCTTACAAAATTTTAAACACGTCTTTATGTTGTTTTTCTACTACTAGTTACCAAGCTTCAATTCGATCGAATATTTATTTTTTGAGTTATCAAGGAAATAATATTCCAGGTAGGTATAACTCGGAAACCGTTAGACCGATTATGCCCAAAAACGAACTCAACTCTCCCTTTCAGATACGCAACCTACCCTGAAAATTGCAAGTCCCTATCTGCTTCCGTTCGAATGTTATCGAGGCAACGGTCACCCATCTACTGAACTCACACAAGAAAGCTCGAATCTCCAACAATATTCAACCGATCGTATTAAAACTTGAAACTTGGCAGTAGACTTAGGTTATGAAGGCTCTTGCAAAATTTCAGCAATTTCAAACGAATAGTTACTGATATATAGAATTTTTTTTTTTATTTTCAATGATTTATTAAAAATTTTCTACAACACAAAAAACCACCAAATTTCAGAAAATTTCAGATGGCTATAACTCTAAAACCGTTTGGCCGATTATGCTCATAAACAAACTGAATTGTCGCGTTCTGGTGCACATCCTAACCTGAAAACTTCAAGCCGCTATCTCTTTCCGTTCTCAAGTTATCGTGACAACAAATATCTTTTTTAATAATTTTTTTAAAATTTTCCAGCCATACGATTCGCATAAAATTTCACAAGCGTGCTTAGGTTCATATTCTACAACTACTCACCAAGTTTAAATTTGATCGGATTCATATTGGTTGAAAACAAAATTATTACTAGGAAACCACTGGGCCGATTATGCCCATTAACGAACTTGTCCGTCGTATTGGGATGCGCCACCCACCCTGAACATTTCAAGTCGTTAGCTCTTTTCGTTCTCAAGTTATCGTGGCAACGGCCGGACGGCTGGCTGGACAGAATCAACTTTGACCTCGAATTCTTCATTGGGGAGTCGAACTAAATCGTTTGAGACCATTTTCGTAAAAAAATTCGAAAGTTATAGACATTTGGGCAAAACTATAACGCGATGTTAACCAGAACATAAGCGCAAAAAGTCGGTGGGGTTTTTGTTCGTTGAAATTTCTTCTTTCTGATTGCGTACAAAAATATATATTACTATGGTAAATTTTCTTAGAAAATGCTAAGTTAATAAAGTTAATATTTAATAAGACGTCTACAATATTTTGAGAAAGTTGGAGAATCTTCTCTAAATTATATGCGTAGATGCCTTAGAAATTAGAATATAGATCGTTTCTAAGAATTCAACTAATCATTTATCATATTCCTTATTCTGAATTCTGGAAATATTTTTTCCTATTCATTATTATACGTCCTATACATACAATATTTTAGGCATTACGAGCCAGTATTATGTTTAGATATCGCTTTCAAATTAAACCTTGACCCAGAACAGAACAAAAAGATCTGCTTCTTTTTGACCAACGAATGGTATTAAATATCGATATAAATGCATCTAATCTAAATAACTGTCTTCCAACATTCTCTTTAACTAACATTTAGGAATTTTCATGATGAAGTTTTAGTAGTGAATCCGAAAAAAATTCTGATAATCTGGAATGTTTCTTTTCGAAGCTGCTCGCTTCCATATTTTTTTTAAAATCTCCAACAATATAGATCCGATCATGTTCAACTTGCCTGTAAATTTATGTTTTGAAGACTTTTGCAAAATTTTAGCAATATCGCGTGTGATAAAATTTTTACTGATTTTTTTAAAATTTTCTTGAATTATGATCCCCATGAATTTCCGCAAAAATTTGCGCGTCGGCATTTTACAGCTAATTACCAAATTAAAATTGGATCGAATCTGTATTTTTTGAGTTATTGAGAAAATAACAACATAATTATAGATGAGTATAACTCCGAAACCGTTTGGCCGATTATGCCCATTAAAGAACTAAGCTGACGCATTCGGATGCGCAACGTACCCTGAAAATTGTAAGTCGCTATATCTTTCCAGTATCATGGTTACGGTCACCCATCCGGATACTGAACTCGTCCAACGCTGCTCGGTTTCCAGTATTTTTTCAATAACTCCACCAATAAAGATTTGACCGTGTTCAAATTTGGAACTTGGCCATAGAATTAGATTTTGAAGTCCCCCGCAATTTCAGCGATATCGAAAGGATAGTTTCAGAGATACAGAATATTTTTTTTTTATTTTTTTTAGTGACCGGATCCTCACGAAGTATCAGATTAATCTTTGCGTCGGCATTCTACAATTAGTTACCTAGTTTCAATTCGATCGGATCTGTATTGTTTGAAAACAAATTTGAACTCTGCAAACCTTTGGCCGATTATGCCCATTAACGAACTTAACCTTCGCATTCGGATGAGCAGCCTACCTTGAAAATTTCCTTTCCATTCGAAAGTTATGGTGGCCGGACAGATTCGAATTTGGCCTCCAATTTCTCATCAGAGAGTCGAACTTACTCACTTGAAATCAAATTAAATAGTACAGTCTTTTGACAGTTTTAAATTTGACGAGAATAAGAATTATCCACTTAAATTGCTGAGCACTGTGTAGTCAGCAACTGTAGGTTGAATTAAATAATAGTTCGCTTAACCGATCATTACTCATCGATATTAAAATTCCTGCTTTAGCAAACCTAGGAGATAAGAGAGGGAATGTCGGTATCTTGATAGATTGAGGAACAGAACTTCCAAGCTTTTCGTTATTAGTTTTTACGCGTATGTTCTGGGGAACATCGCGTTATCATTTTGCCCAAATGTCTGTAACTGTCTAATTTTTTTACGAAAATGGTCTCAAATGATTCGGTTCGACTCTCCAATGAAGAATTCGAGGTCAAATTTGATTCTGTCCGGCCGTCCGGCCGTTGCCACGATAACTTGAGAACGGAAAGAGCTAGCGACTTGAAATTTTCAGGGTAGGTGGCGCATACGGCGGACAAGTTCGTTAATGGGCATAATCGGGCCAATGGTTTCCGAGTAATAATTTTGTTTTCAACCAATATAGATCCGATCGAATTGAAACTTGGTGAATAATTGTAGAATATAAACCTAAGCACGTTTGTGAAATTTTGTGAGAATCGTATCACTAGAAAATTATTAAAAAATATTTTTGTTGTCACGATAACCTGAGAACGGAAAGAGATAGCGGCTTGAAGATTTCAGGTTAGGTTGTGCATCTGAATGCGACATTTGATTTTGTTTATAAGCATAATCGGCCAATCGGTTTTAGAGTTATAGCCATCTGAAATTTGGTTGTTTTTTGTTCCTCATTAACTCGAAAAATACAGAACCGATAAAATTCAAACATGGTTATTAGTTGTAGAATGCCAACGCAAAAACTCTTGCAGAATTTCGTGAGGATAGTATTTGTAGAAAATTTCTTAAGAATCATTGAATATTTAAAAAAAATTCTATCTATCAGTAACTATTCGTCCGAAATTGCTGAAATTTTGCAAGAGCCTTTAGAACCTAACTCTACTGCCAAGTTTCAAGTTTTAACACGATCGGTTAAATAATATTGTTGGAGATTCGAGCAGCCTTGTGTGAGTTCAGTAGATGGGCCGTTGCCTAGAAAACTTTCGAACAAAAGGAGAAAGGGACTTGCAATTTTCGGGATAGTTTGCGTATCCGAATGGGAGAGTTAAGTTCATTTTGGGCATAATCGGTCTAACGGTTTCCGAGTTATACCCACCTGAAATATTATTTCCTTGATAACTCAAAAAATATAGATTCGATCGAATTGAAGCTTGGTAACTAGTAGTAGAAAATCAACATAAAGAAGTGTTTAAAATTTTGTAAGAACCGTACCCCTAGAAAATTTGAAAAAATTACGAAAAAAAATTTTTTGTAAGAACCGTACCCCTAAAAATTTCAAAAAAATACGAAAAAAGAAATTGGTTCAAGCACTGACGTGAAGTCAGGAGCTTTTGCGCGTATGTTCTATTGTCCATTCTTCAGTATTGGACACCCTTAGTCGAATTTACCATGGTAAATTATGTTGTCAATACTTCTGTACTGGACACTCTTAATTCGAATTTACCATGGTAAATTCGAATTAAGTGTCCAATATAGGAGAATGGAAAACATAATTTACCATGGTAAATTCGAATTAAGAGTGCCCAATACAGGAGAATAGACAAAATAATTTACTATGGTAAATTCGATTAAGGGTGTCCAATGCAGAAGAATGGTCAATAGAACATACGCGCAAAATCTCCTGACTTCATGTCAGTGCTTGAACCAATTTTATGCTTTCATTCCATTTAAGCCTACTAATCTGTGGAGATGTTGTTCTTACGATCGGTAAAGGATGTGGAGTAATGAAGAAGTTGTAAGAATAATGTATTACTTTTCAATTATTATTGTGCTGATCACAGATAATGACAATATTAGTTGTGTAAGATGCCTACAAGGATGAGAGCTACAACGGCTATATTCTGGAATTTCTTGCAAAAATACTGGAAACTGTGTAGTATTGGGAGTTCAGTATCTGGATAGTTAACCGTTAAGACGATACATTGCGAACGAAAAGGGATAGCGACTTGCAATTTTCAGGGTAAGTTGCGCATCCGAATGCGACAGTTAAGTTCGTTAATATGCATATAAAACAGTTTTTGAGTTAAACCCATCAGAAATTTTGTTTTTATTTCCACAATAACTTCAAAGATAAAGACCCGATCCAATTTAAACTTGGTAATTAGTTTTACGCAAATTTTTGCGAAATATCATCATTATATCACTAAAAAATAGGTTTCGGAGAATTTTGTTGTTATTTCCTCAATAACTCGAAATATACAAATTGAAACTAATTTATCGTGAACTTCGTATCACTAGAAAAGAAATAAAAATCTTTTTAACTTCAAAATTTTTTTTATTTCAGAAACTATCCGTCAGAATCCGTTGAAATTCCGTACATACCTTCGAGCCACCATTTTACAATAGATTCTAGAATTTCAGCTCGATGAACTTTGTATGAGGCATGAATAGACAATGGAGCATGCGCGCAAAAGCTCCGGACTCCGAACGCCAGTGCTCATGTATATTTAGTCAGTGAAAATTTTGGTTTTTTGCGCTCTAGTTCTTCGGAACTGGGTGCTTATCAATTTGCCCAAATGTCTGTAATTTTCGAATTTTTGGCTGAAAATGGTCTCAAACGATTTGGTTCGATTCATTGATCAATAATCCGAGGTCGAAATCGATTCTGTCCGGCCGGTCCGGCCAGCCGGCCGTAGGCTCGATAACTCTCGAACAAAAGGAGTTAGATGATTGAAATTTGCAAGGTGGGTTTGGAGCGTAAATATCTCGGTTAAGTTCGTTAATGGGCGAAATCCATCAAGTGGTTTCGAGGTTATGGCCGATTTTAGTAAAACACATTTTTTATGAATATTTTCGAAACTGAACACTCGATCTATCTGAAATTTAGCATCAAATTTTAGAATCATGACCTTTATACGCATGTGAAGTTTTGTATTGACCAGGTTACCGCAAAGTGTCAAAAAAAAATTTCAAAAAAAAAAAAAAATCCTACAATAACTCTCAAACGGAATGAGCTAGGCAGTTGACATTTTCAGATTAGGTTAGGGAGATGAATATCTCGGTTACGTTCGTTATTGGGCAAAATAGGCCAGATGGTTTCGGAGTAACAAAAAAAAAAATTTTTTTAAGCTTCAAATTTCAAATTCAATTTTCATTTAAGATGCAGTTTCACCATTAAAATCCATCGAAATCATTTTCAACTCCAACAAGCTAATACTTTCGGAGATATGATTTTTCTAAATTTCAATAATGAATCGTACTTCTATGTTTTCACAGAATGCTATAATTATTCTATGTAAGCTTTATTATATGATATAGAGATAGTATGTGTTCATACTCGTACATTCCCAGATAACACAAGGACATCCGATGGATATCCATAGGACATCCTTCATGAATTGTACGGATGTCCAATGGACATCCAATAATATCCAAAAGATATCTTATGGACGTCCATAGGATATCCGAATGGAACAACCTGTACATCCATAGGATATCCTTGACGGATATCCATAGAATATCCCCCAAGGATGTCCATAAGACATCCTTCAAGGATATCCATAGAACATCGTTCAAGGATATCCATAGGACATGTTTGTAGGATGTCCAATGGACATCCAATAACATCCAATAGATATCGTATGGACGTCCATAGGATGTCCAAATGGAACAACCTGTACATCCATAAGATATCCGTCTAGGATATCCATATGATATCCCTCAAGGATGTCCATAAGACATCCTTCAAGGATATCCATAGAACATCCATCAAGGATATCCATAGGACATCCTTGAAGGATGTCCAATGGACATCCAATAATATCCAAAAGATATCTTATGGACGTCCATAGGATGTCCGAATGGAACAACCTGTACATCCATAGGATATCCGTCAAGGATATCCATAGAATATCCACCAAGGATGTCCATAACACATCCTTCGAGAATATCCATAGAACATCCTTCAAGGATATCTATAGGACATCTTTGAAGGATATCCAAATGGAATCCATGAAGGATATCCATAAGACATCTTTAAAAGATATCTTTTGAGACATATCCTTCATCCTTCATGAATATCCATGGAATATGTTAAATAGATGTTCAAAAGAAATCCATAGAAGATGAAACTTACTGTTAGCAATCTGTGGGGAAATGAAATATCCGTATTTTGAAGAAAAATAATTTATTAACACAATCCTGAAAACAAAAAAATTGAGTTTATACTAAAATATAATATCATATAATATATTGTCTTGTTGATTTCTTTTTGGAGCTAGTCGCCAAATATCACTTAGGTGAGCAGCATCTGAAATTATTTGAACACAGATCAGTATTTTAACTGGTATAATATTATTGATGTTGAAATTTATCAAAAAATTCTGAGGTACAAATCAGTATGGTTTCCTTCGAATTCTCATTATCATAATACAATCAATTCTCCATTTCGTCGTTTGTTCACGTTAAGTATAGGTATCCAATTTTTTCATTACTCACATCTGAATACATATATATATTATGATATATACAAAATATACAAGGAAGATGATTAATTATTATAAATCAATTTACCTCTTACTCCTTCCACGTACGAATGAATCTTAAAACTCAGCAAAATCCCACTATTCCCACTAGCAAAGGACATTAACAAACAACTCAACTTAGTAACTCACAACACGTCACGACTCGTTCACGACGACCGTTAACGGTTAAATCATAGAACCAGAGACCAGTTGTCTCTGATAGAACGTAATAAACCAAATACCAGTGTCAGCCCGTGAAACTGTCAATTGACGCGGAGACGGACCTACAGATCTTATACTTCTTCCCAGCATCATAACGCTTTTATTATTTCAATCAGCAGCTACAGGTTATCCAATCGCGGATCATGGCCTATAGGACGGAAGAAATATGTGATGATTTTCCGATATATTAGTTTCGAGCATTAGTTCCGAACTATATATAATTGATCCAGAGGATATCCATTTTTATTCTTTCGATGGATTCCGTTGAAGGATATCCGATTCAAATCCTCCGATGGACATCCATAAGATATCCATAAAAGGATCTGAAATGGATATCCTATTCAAATCATCCAATGGACATCCATAAGATATCCATCGAAGGATGTGAAATGGATATCCTTCAGTGAATATCCTATGGATATCCATAAGATATCCGTCGAAGGATATCCAATTCAAGTCCTCCGATGGATATCCATAAGATATCCATCGAAGGATGTGAATTGGATATCCTTCAGTGAATATCCTATGGATATCCATAAGATATCTGTTCAAGGATGTCCGATTCAAATCCTCCGATGGACATCCATATGACATCCATCGAAGGATGTGAAATGGACATCCTTCAGTGATTATCCTATGGATATCCAGAAGATATCCGTTGAAGGATATCCGATTCGAATCCTCCGATGGACATCCATATGATATCCATCGAAGGATAAGAAATGGAAATCCTTCAGTTATTATCCTATGGATATCCAGAAGATATCCGTTGAAGGATATCCGATTCAAATCCTCCGATGGACATCCATATGCTATCCATCGAAGGATTTGAAATGGATATCCTTCATTGAATATCCTATGGATATCCTGAAGATATCCGTTGAAGGATATTCTATTCAAATCCTCCGATGGACATCCATAAGATATCCATCGAAGGATGAGAAATGGATATCCCTCAGTGAATATCCTATGGCTATCCATAAGATATCCGTTGAAGGATATCCAATTCAAATCCTCCGATGGACATCCATAAGATATCCATCGAAGGATGTGAAATGGATATCCTTCAATGAATATCTTATGGATATTCATAAGACATCCGTTGAAGGATATCCAATTCAAATCCTCCGATGGACATCCATGAGATATCCATCGAAGGATTTGCAATGGATATCCTTCAGTGAATATCCTATGGATATCCATAAGATATCCATTGAAGGATATCCGATTCGAATCTTCCGATGGACATCCATGAGATATCCATAGAAGGATTTGAAATGGATATCCTTCAATGGATATCTTATGAATATCCATAGGATATTCACTGAAGGATATCCATTCCTAATCCTTCGATGGATATCCAATGGATGTCCAATTCAAATCCACGGATATCCCGACTTGATTTGGAAATGAAATGGACGTCCATAGGATATCCTGTGTTATCTGGGTTTCATCGTGTTCTATAAGAGAGAGTAAAATTCAGTTCAGCTATTTTAATTTGATTTCTTCCAGGGTGCAGTTCTCATTCTCAGATTGCTCATTTAATCTTGATAAATAAACTATAATTTGAATTGAATTTCCTTTATGATGCAGTTCTATTCTTCGGACATATAATTTATCTGTTTGAACTAGAGCGCCAGAAAGCTCCTGTCCACAGGGCTTGCACCAATTTTTGGCGCTCTAGTTCCTCGGAACTGAGTGCTTATCAATTTGCCCAAATGTTTGTAATTTTCGAAATTTCCGATGAAAATGGTTTTAAACGATTTGTATCGACTCACTGATCAAGAATCCGTGGTCGAAATTCATTCTGTCCGGCCGGTCCGGCCGGCCGGCCGTCTGTAGGCACGATAACTCTCGAATGGAATAAGCTAGACAGTTTAAACTTTCAGAGTAGGTTTGGGAGATAAATATCTTGGCTAATTTCGTTATTGGGCAAAATCGGACAGATGGTTTCGGAGTAACAAAAAAAAATTTTTTTTTACATTACAAATTCCAAATTTTTTTTTTTCAATAAGCAGTTTTACCATAAGAATCCAATGATATTATTTTTAACTCTAACAAGCTAATACTTTCGAAGATATGATTTTTTAAAATTTCAATAATAAATCGTATTTCTAAGTTTTCACAGAATTATATAATTATTCTATGTATGAATTGTCATGTACTTATTTTCCTGAGACATGACATTGTCTAATTACTTGCTACTAGTTGGTTCGAGAAACGTCAAAATCGACTTAGAGAGACGAGTTCTGAAAACAGCCGTTCTAGGCAGTTTTCGGGCCTGAAAGTTGACGAAAAGCGAAGATAAGGGTAAAAAATGGGTTCAAGCCCTGTGGACAGGAGCTTTCTGGCGCTCTAGTTCAAACAGACAAATTATATCTCCGAAAGTAATGGTTTCTCAGAGTTGGGAATTATATAAATGTATTCATGTGATAGAACTACATCATAAATGAAATTCAATTCAAATAATAGTTTATTTATCAAGATTAAATGAGCAAATCATGAGAATGAGAACTGCACCATGGAAGAAATCAAATTAAATCTGGCCAATTTTGCCCAATAACGAACTTAACCGAGATATTCATCTCCCTAACCTACTCTGAAAATTTCAACTACATACCTCATTCCGTTCGAGAGTTATATCTATGTCTATGGATGAAAAGCAGTCTCACTACTCTCAGATCTCTTACTTCATGTTCCGTTCCGAAATGTAAGACTTTTCTGAGAAAAACTAATTTCGGAGCAAACAACTGAGATTTTTCTCACTTCGCTCACAATTCTTTTATTGATTAGATAATGTCATGTCTCAGGAAAATAAGTTGACATTATGACAATTCATACTTAGAATAATTATATCATTCTGTGACAACGTTGAAATACGATTTATTATTGAAATTTTGAAAAATCATATCTCCGAAAGTATTAGCTTGTTAGAGTTAAAAATGATATCATTGGATTCTTATGGTACAACTGCTTATCGCAAAAAAAATTAATTTGGAATTTGTTACTTAAAAAAATTTTTTTCTTATGTTACTCCGAAACCATCTGTCCGATTTTGTCCAATATCGAACTCAGCCGAGATATTTATCTCCCAAACCTACTCTGAAAATTTCAACTGTCTAGCTCATTCTGTTCGAGAGTTATCGTGCCTACGGCCCTCCGGACCGGCCGGACAGAATAGATTTCGACCACGGATTCTTGATCAGTGAGTCGAACCAAATCGTTTAAGACCATTTTCATCGAAAAACTCTAAAATTACAGACATTTGGGCAAATTGATAAGCACTCAGTTCCGAGGAACCAGAGCGCCAAAAATTGTAAATCCTTCGTAGTTTTTCTTGAAATTTCAAATATTTACTCCTTGATATACTATCTATGTTTTAGGAAAATATCTCCGAAAGTATTGGTTTCTCAGAGTTGGGAATTATATCAATGTATTCATATGATAGAACTGCATCCTAAAGGAAATTCAATTCAAATAATAGTTTATTTATCAAGATTAAATGAGCAATCATGAGAATGAGAAAAGCACCATGGAAGAAAACAAATTAAATCTAGCCAATTTTGCCCAATAACGAACTTAACCGAGATATTCATCTCCCTAAACTACTCTGAAAATTTCAACTACCTACCTCATTCCGTTCGAGAGTTATATCTATGTCTATGGATGAAAAGCAGTCTCACTACTCTCAGATCTCTTACTTCATGTTCCGAAATGTAAGACTTTTCTGAGAAAAACTAATTTCGGAGCAAACAACTGAGATTTTTCTCACTTCGCTCACAATTCTTCGAAATATCAATTCTTCAGGAACATATTTGACATTATGACAATTCATATTCATACATAGAATAATATCATTCTGTGACAACGTTGAAATACGATTTATTATTGAAATTTTGAAAAATCATATCTCCGAAAGTATTAGCTTGTTAGAGTTAAAAATGATATGAATGGATTCTTATGATAAAACTTCTTATTAAAAAAAATTTAATTTGGAATTTGTTTCGTTAAAAAAATTTTTTTTTTTGTTACTCCGAAACCATCTGTCCGATTTTGCCCAATAACGAACTTAGCCGAGATATTTATCCCCCAAACCTGCTCTGTAAATTTCAACTCTCTAGCTTATTCCGTTCGAGAGTTATCGTGCCTACGGCCGGACGGCCGGCCGGCCGGACAGAATGAATTTCGACCACGGATTCTTGATCAGTGAGTCGAACCAAATCGTTTAAGACCATTTTCATCGAAATATTCGAAAATTACAGACATTTGGGCAAATTGATAAGCACTCAGTTCCGAGGAACTAGAGCGCCAAAACCGTCGAAAAGTGAAAATTAAGAATATATATATATCCCAGGTAAGTATCGACGTTTTATTCTAATACCGGAGATCGACAAGATCGTACGAGGAGCCCGATAGCCCGTCGGTCTAATCTTTCGGGTTTTCGGTTTCAGAACGAGAGAAGGCGGGCTCAAATCCCGAAAGGGGAATTACACTTTTTGGCGCTCTAGTTCCTCGGAACTGAGTGCTTATCAATTTTCCCAAATGTCTGTAATTTTTATTTAGGATGCAGTTTCACCATTAAAATCCATCGATATCATTTTCAACTCCAACAAGCTAATACTTTCGGAGATATGATTTTTCTATGTTTTCACAGAATGCTATAATTATTCTATCTAAGCTTTATTATATGATCTGTGTTCATACTCGTACATTTCAACCTGTTCTATAAGAAAGAGTCAAATTCATTTCAGCTATTTTAATTTGATTTCTTCCATGGTGCAGTTCTCATTCTCAGATTGCTCATTTAATCTTGATAAATAAACTATTATTTGAATTTAATTTCCTTTATGATGCAGTTCTTTCATAAGAATATGTTGATATAATTCCCAACTCTGAGAAACCAATACTTTCGGAGATATAATTTGTCTGTTTGAACTAGAGCGCCAAAAAGCTCCTGTCCACAGGGCTTGAACCCATTTTTTTTAGAATAATTTTATCAATTCTTAATGGTAATCGGAATATTTAAAAATATAAAGAAGCACTCAGGTGAAGTCAGTACTCTTTGGCTCGCGTGTTCACGTTGGCTAATTTGAATTGAATGATGAGTGTTTCAAGCTCAGTGGATAGAGCGAGCCGGAGAACTACCCAGAGGGTAGTGGGCACCATTCACTGTCGGGTCAAAATATTAACGATGCTGTGTCTAAGCTGGCGTAGGGATAGAGTAACCAAGTTTACAAAGAACACAACGGACTATCCTTAGTCGCACAAGCTCCTAAGCGCTTCTGAGGATCTCCTTGGAAAAGACTCCAGATGGTCAGTATAATCATAATCATGTTTACAGCAGGAGCGTCAAAGCAATTTCGATTGTTCAACACTAGTAGTTCAGGAGATATCGCATCTTGAATCCACGCATGCGCAGACTCTCACCAGGGGATTCTATGGAGGAATAGCATCCTTCACCCCAGAATCTCAATCCTGTCAGACGAAAACTCCAGCAGTTAAATCACTTCTCATCAGCTCGTGCGTATAACGAAAATTGCTCGCAAGGGGTAAGTAATTTTTTGAATTTTTTCATATCATGTGATCCTCACGAAATTTTGGAAAAGTGTTTGCTTCGGTCTTTTGCATCTAACTATTGAGCCTCAATTCAATCAGATCAGTATTTTTCGAGTTATGGTGGAAACAAAATTTTGAAATCTCTGAGATTTTTTTTGCCACTTTACGGCAATGCGATTAATACAAAACTTTGCATGTATATAAAGGTAATGATTCTACAATTTGGTGCTAAATTTCAGATAGATCGAGTAATAGGATTCCGGAAATATTCATAAGAAACGTTTTTACTAGTAAAGTCTTTAACTCCAAAACCGCTTGGTGGATTTCGCCCGTTAACGAATCGTGCTAACGGCCGGTCGGCTGGACCGGACGGACAGAAGTGAAATTGACCTCGGATCATTCATTAGTGAGTCGAATTCAATCGTTTGAGACCATTTTCGCAAAAGAAATCGAAAAGTACAGACATTGTTGCAAAATTATAGCGAGCTGTTCCTTTTGGAACGCGCGCGCAAAAATTGCCATAACTCCGAAAACGCTTGGTATGGATTTCGCCCGTTAACGAACACCTCCGAGATATTTACGCTTCGAAACTACCCTGCAAATTTCAATCTTCTAGCTCCTTCCGTTCAAGAGTTATCCTGCTAACGGCTGGCCTGACCGGACGGATAGAATTGAATTTGACCCCGGATTAATAATCAGTGAGTCTAACTGAATCGTTTGAGACCATTTTTTGAAAAATATTCGAAAAATACAGACATTGTGACGAAATGATAGCACACTGTTCCTTGCGGAACAAGTTCGCAAAAATGCTCACTTCCAAAGGTTTAATATTTGAGAAAATAATCAACCAATGCGAATGATTAAATCATCAGCCTCTATATTCTTTCACATGTACCTCAAGTCCTATAGAAACGTAAAAATGGTTATAGAATTATTTCTGGTTCTTCATGACGATGATTGCATTGTAGTCGACCTTGTCGTTATTCAAATTTTTTGTGTTAACGGGACACTAAATAGCTGTACAAGGATATTTTATATGTTTATCTCATACTCTTTGTTCGCAGTAAGAATATATTTGAGTTTGACCGCAGATACTGTAGAAGAATGCTGCAAATTTTACTCTTAATCAAACAAAGGTGTGGTATTCCCATGTCAAATCCATACGTTATCTATATTGGTTTGTTACTTCCAAGTAATAAGGCTTAGGAATCAACCATACCAGAAAAATGTTCAGCAATTCCTGAAGTTCTCCGTATACACCCCAAATAATGAATATATCAGTAATTGACTTAAAACAGACCGAAAATTTTTGTAGATGCCATTAATAGCATTCATCCAAATGTCAAATACTCAACAGAAATGGAAAATGATGTCAATACGACCAATACGACTTATAGCAATGAAGTTTCTGATCTGTATGATGTTGAACAGCTAGAAATATGAGTTGACATGGTTTATTAATGTGTGGTGCGATCAAAGAAATACTCCAAAAGCCTGAGAAATATATTTTGCGTTTTACCAATGTACATAGACGTACCTATAGTTCCTAATAAAATGTTATTGAAGACTTCATATATTCATTTTGCTTTTTATTATGTTTTTGCGCGTATGTTCGAGGGAACATCGCGTTATCATTTTGCCCAAATGTCTGTAACTTTCGAATTTTTTGACGAAAATGGTCTCAAACGATTTTGTTCGACTCCCCAATGAAGAATTCGAGGCAAATTTGATTCTGTCCAACCGGCCGTCCGGCTGTTGCCACGATAACTTGAGAACGGAAAGAGCTAGCGACTTGAAATTTTCAGGGTAGGTGGCGCATCCCAATACGACGAACAATTTCGTTAATGGGTATAATCGGCCCAATGGTTTCCGAGTAATAATTTTGTTTTCAACCAATATAAATCCGATCGAATTGAAACTTGATGAGTGGTTGTAGAATATGAACCTAAGCACGTTTGTGAAATTTTGTGCGAATCGTATGGCTAGAAAATAAAAAAAATATATTAAAAAATATTTTTGTTGTCACGATAACTTGAGAACGGAAAGAGGTAGCAGCTTGAAGTTTTCAGGTTAGGATGTGCATCTGAACGCGACATTTGAGTTTGTTTTGAAGCATAATCGGCCAAACAGTTTTAGAGTTATAGCCATCTGAAATTTGCTTGTTTTTTTCTCCTCATTAACTCGAAAAATACTAAACCGATTGAATTCAAACATGGCTATTAGTTGTGGAATGCCAACGCAAAAATTCTTGCAAAATTTCGTGAGGATAGTATTTGTTGAAAATTTTTAAGAAATCATTGAAAATAAAAAAAAAATTACTATGTATCAGTAATTATTCGTCTGAAATTGCTGAAATTTTGCGAGAGCTTTAAGAACCTAACTATACTGCCAAATTTCAAGTTTTAACACGATCGGTTGAATATTGTGGGAGATTCGAGCAGCCTTGTGCGAGTTCAGTAGATGGGTGACCGTTGCCTCGATAACTTTCGAACGAAAGGAGATAGGGACTTGCAATTTTCAGGGTAGGTTGCGTATCCGAATGGGACAGTTAAGTTCGCTTTTGGGCATAATCGGTTTCCGAGTTATACCCACCTGGAATATTATTTCCTCGATAACTCAAAAAATAGAGATTCGATCGAATTGAAGCTTGGTAACTAGTAGTAGAAAATCAACATAAAGACATGTTTGAAATTTTGTAAGAACTGTACCCCTAGAAAATTAAAAAAAAATGACGAAAAAAAAAATTTGTAAGGACCGTAGCCCTAGAAAATTTGAAAAAAATTACGAAAAAAAAATTGGTTCAAGCACTGACGTGAAGTCATACGCGCTTTTGCGCGTATGTTCTATTGTCCATTCTCCTGCATTGGACACCCTTTATCGAATTTACCATGGTAAATTATGTTGTCCATTCTCCTGTATTGGACACTCTTAATTCGAATTTACCATGGTGAATTCGAATTAAGTGTACAATGTTTAAATATCGTTGTAGCTAATGTTTATTTTATTTCAAATTCTGAATAAATAAAGTTTTCTATGAATTTTTATCTGATGTTATAAACTGCCTGAAAATGAGTAAAGATAACCAAAACTGTCGCAAAATCACGGAAATAAGTATTTTTGTTCGCTTCGCTCACTAGCGACTTCTAGCGGTTTTATTTGTAATTTTCTGCGACATTTTATGTTCAGGAGCTGGCAACACTGCACAGTAGTTAGGTTAGAATTATTCACTTGGCGGGACATCCATATTAAAAATTTTCAACATGGGAGTCTTGTGGAGGTTAGACTTTGAGGTGCAGCGTGAAGCCACGCTATTTAATAGTGAATGTTGGTACAGAGACATTATACAATATGTATTTGGTGCTTCCATCATTAGTGCGGATTTAAGTTGGATTTATATACTCTATCGTTCCGGGCAGTGTAGTTCAGTTTGCCGTTGCCGTTGTGTGCAGACCTTTCATTTGTGAAGGGTCAATTTATTAACCCAGAGTTCGCCGTTGTTGCCGTACTGTCAGTGTGCCTAACCTTATTGGGTGATTTCAATGAGGGCAGCAACACACATTACAATCAGCTGATACTTGTCATCACAGCGCTTCCTCACGTGACAAAATACAAGATCATTATTGGCCAACCTTCGAACAGCGACATAACTGAACGACGAACATATTATAAAACATGGGCATATTTTCAACTGCACCCGACAAAGTCCAACGGCGACCAACAGCACGACGAAAGTTTATAAATGATTCCTTATGAATACGTTGGTTCATGTTTGACTCAACTGCGCGGAACTAAACTGCAAGGAACGACAGAGTTTATAAAGCCAGCTTTAAGCTGGATTTATGAACTCTGTCGTTCCGGGCAGTGTAGTTCAGTTTGCCGTGTCCATTGTGTGCAGTTCGTTCATTTGTGAAGGGTCAATTTATAAACCTAGAGTTCGCCGTTGTTGCGGTACTGTCAGTGCGCCTAATCCTTTTGGGCGTTTTCAATGAGGGTAGTAGCACACATTACAATCAGCTGATACTTGTCATCACCGCGCTATCTCACGTGACAAAATACAAGATCATGATTGGCCAAAAAGCGAACAGCGACGAACTGAACGACGAACATAAAACCTTGTCATCTTTTGAACTGCTCCCGACCTTAGACTATATTAGTCTATAGTCTAAGCTCCCGACAACGTCCAACGGCGACCAACAACACGACAAAAGTTTATAAATGACTCCGTTTGAATACGTTGGTTCATGTTGAACTCAACAGCGTGGAACTGAATTGCAAGGAACGACAGAGTTTATAAATTCAGTTTTATCATTAACTTAAAATTGAAAACAGTGTGCATCATTACTTACATGTCCGATTTCAGTGTTTAAATAGTTTTGAAAGTATGGTTTCGGTATTCGCCTTATGCAAGAAACAATCTGATCAACACTCAATACACCAAACGCGCCTTTCTTATTATTCTTTATTCTATGTTTGTGGCAAATTTCGAGTGAACTAAGACAAACGTCTATCGAATTCGCGCACCAAATTTATATTCATTAATTCTAATGAAAATATACGATTTTATTATAATATTTTCATGCTAGCTTATTGAGAAAGGATCACCGAATCTCTTTCAATAGAAATAAATCTCAAGAAATTTGCCAAAGCATCTAAAAACAAGAGAGATTCGCGTAATTTTTAAGAAATGCATGAAAATTTCAGTGGTCGGATCCACGGATGGATCGTATTGGAAAATTCCCTCCCAACCAGTAGCTGATTTTATAATTTCCGGGGCCCTACGCTAGAAAACTTTGGGGGCCCCTCCCTCTAATTTTTCGTTTTTGGCGCTGAAGTCCCTCGGAACTGAGTGCTTATCAATTTGCCCAAATGCCTGTAATTTTCGAATTTTTATGAAAACGGTCTTAAACGATTTGGTTCGACTCACTGATCAAGAATCCGTGGTCGAAATTCATTCTGTCCGGCCGGCCGTAGGCACGATAACTCTCGAACGGAATGAGCTAGACAGTAGAAATTTTCAGAGTAGGTTTGGGAGATAAATATCTCGGCTAAGTTCGTTATTGGGCAAAATAGGACAGATGGTTTCGGAGTAACAAAAAAAAAATTCTTTTTTTACACAACAAATTCCAATATAATTTTTTTCAATAAGCAATTTTACCATAAGAATCCAATGATATCATTTTTAACTCAAACAAGTTAATACTTTCGGAGATATGATTTATCAAAATTTCAATAATAAATCGTATTTCTACGTTTTCACAGAATGATATAATTATTTTATGTATGAATTGTCATAATGTCAACTTATTTTCCTGAGACATGACATTATCTAATCAATCGAACAATTATGAGAATAAAGTGTATTCCGTAATGTGAGCGAAGTGAGAAAAATCTCAGTTGTTTGTTCCGAAATTAGTTTTTCTCAGAAAAGTCTTACACTTCGGAACGGTTCATGAAGTAAGTGATCTGAGAGAAGTGTGACTGCTTTTCATCCATAGACATAGAATGCTCAGTTCTCTCACTTAATGAGGGGACCGACGGAAGGGAATATTATAACTTCTAAAATATTATGTTGGTATTGAAATACTCGTATTTTGGAGATGCAACGGGGACCTCACCCACAAATGTTTGAAAATATTACGTAAATATTGAAAGCATAATTCTGTAGTTCGAGAGTGGAGAAAATTTGGTGAACGTAGATCAGGAAATTTTTGATCGATTACAGGGTAATTTTTCATTATTACTTCTCTTCTTTCATACATGTTTTATGGAATATCTACTATTTTTAGGTACTTTAAACCTGTTTTGGGCAATTGTCATACGAAACTTGTTTTTTTGGCGCTCTAGTTCCTCGGAACAGAGTGCTTATCAATTTGCCCAAATGTCTGTAATTTTCGAATTTTTGGCTGAAAATGGTCTCAAACGATTTGGTTCGACTCACTGATCAAGAATCCGAGGTCGAAATCCATTTTGTCCGGCCGGCCGGCCGGCCGTAGGCACGATAACTCTCGAACGAAAGGAGTTAGAGGATTGAAATTTGCAAGGTGGGTTTGGAGGGTAAATATCTCGGACGAGTTCGTTAATGGGCGAAATCCATCAAGCGGTTTTAGAGTTATGGCTGATTTTAGTAAAAACATTTTTTATGAATATTTCCGAAACCGATCACTTGATCTTTCTGAAATTTAGCATCAAATTGTAGAGTCATGACCTTTATACGCATGTAAAATTTTGTATTGACCAGGTAACCGCAAAGTGTCAAAAAAAAAATTGAAAATTAAAAAAAAGTTTTTCTGCAATAACTCTCGAACGGTTGAGCTAGGTAGTTGAAATTTTCACAGTAGGTTAGGGAGATGAATACCTCGGTTAAAATCGTTATTGGGCAAAATTGGCCACATTTAATTTGATTTATTCCATGGTGCAGTTCTCATTCTGAGATTGCTCATTTAATCTTGATAAATAAACTATTATTTGAATTGAATTTCCTTTATGATGCAGTTCTATCCTATAAATACATTGATATAATTCCCAACTCTGAGAAACCAATACTTTCGGAGATATAATTTGTCTGTTTGAACTACAGCGCCAGAAAGCTCCTGTCCACAGGGCTTGAACCCATTTTTTCAATTTATTTCAAAACCAATTTTCAATCGGAACTGAGATTTCTCAAAACAAAAATGAAGTTTATCAATAAAATATAAGGTACGTATATCAAAACAAAAAAAAAATACAAGAAATTAATGAAAATCACCAACAGCATGGAAAATATTTCAATAAGGGTAAATCAGGTACAAATAAAAAAAATCTTTCTACAAAAAACAAACTCAATGAGGATAAAATAACATATACTTTTTTGTTGAAATCAAAACAGAATACAGAAAAACTGATTCAGTAGAGAAAACATCCATTTCTTATTTTCATGTCGGCAAATTCTTTTATAACAGTATCATAATTAAGGCTGTTCGTTATATCACTTTCCGATTGAAAGTATTCCTAAGAACTGAACAACAATATTGTCTCGGATACTTCAAACAGAAAATTATTTTGACCAGTCTGTCCTATCATCGCCCAAATTATAGTACCCAATGAGTCAATGCCAGAATGTTGAAAGAATATTATTCCGAAAATGTGAAACTGAAACTGTAAAATGTTGAAAGAGTATACTTATGTCGGATTAGAAGTCAAATATGAACATAAATAGAAGTTCAATTACATCAACACTTGTTTTCGACAATAATATCTTAATTAATTAAATACAAGCATAGAACGAATAATATACTGTACTCGTCCGTTACTATCAACACTAGCAATCTTTTTTTGGGTAATGAATACGAAATACATGTAGAACAAGTGTTTTGCACTTTACATCCCTTTCGACTCCACATTCATTCGGCGGTACCTAGATTTCAAAGATTGATTTCATTATGACGAAATTGAAAACATTGGGAATTCCGAATCGGAACTCGGTAGCCAACGTTGCCCTTTTGTTTGTCATTCAATTGCGTTTCGCGGGACTGAGACAATTTACATGTTATCGCTGCTTATACAATATAGCAGTCTGCGGAGGCAAAGAGATTTTTTTTCATTCTCACTAACGAATTTTAATCCTGAAAAATATTGGTAAGATCGGATCGGGGCAACTGTGGGTCTCGGGGCCCTACGCTTAAGCGTACCGGTTAATCCGCCACTGCATCCAAACTAACTAATATATATATATATATATTCTTTTGAACTTGAGCATTACAATTTGTTTTGTATCTAACAATAAAGCATGTGTATGAAAGAAGTGTTAGCAGAGGTTAGTGTAACGGGGTACCATATTATTTGATATAATATGATACTAGAGCTTAGGGAAAAAACCTCAGCAAAAAAAACCCTATCTCCTCGTTAGTGTTGTGATTTATGAAAATTGATTTTGTTAACAAAATATGCTGAAATATTAAATATTGAAGGGCATCTTTTTCTTCATTATCGCTTCTTCCTTCAACAAGCAGAGAAGATTCTCCAAGGTCCGAAACCCAATCTGGAAAAGGAAAAAACAAAGGGAGAAAACGAACAAATTAAAATGGAATATTCTATATTTCATTAAATAGATTTGAAACTCGCTACCCATTCCAAAAAAGATTCAGAAACATTATGAATAGCCCTAAAACCATCTTTGAATCTATATATGCGACAATTATTAACTAAATGATCTATGGTTTCCTCTGCTTCCCCGCATTCACAACTAGGACTCTCAACTGAGTTCCACCTGAAAAGCATGCTGTTGCAACGACCATGACCGGTTCTTAGACGATTCAGAATAGACCATATTCTCCTTGGAAGATCAAACCCCGGAACTCTATCTGAAGGATCAGAAATTAAATCTTTGTTGAATAAATTGCAAGAAATCCATTCAGACCGCCAAACTTCCTTGTCACTTTTATTCGAATTAAGAAAACAGTTGGACCATAAAGGGTTTCGTGACTTCAATCTCGGAATCTTATTGCCTGGAATGTAGGAGATAATCGGAAATGAATTCGGAAAAGAATGAAATTTATTCCAAGAATTTGAAACAGCAGTCTGCCTGCGAATGTGGGGCGGGACAATGTTTGAAAGAACTGGCAACCAATGAATAGGTGTAGATCTAATAGTTCCAGTGATGATTCGCATAGATGAATTCAACTGTGCATCAATTTTTTGAGTATGAGCACTATTAAACCAGACAGGGCAACAATATTCAGCGGCAGAAAAAACCAAGGCTAAGGCTGCCGTTCGAAGAGTAGCTGCATCAGCACCCCATGAAGTACCAGCTAATTTCTGTAGAATATTATTTCTCGTTTTCAACTTCAGACGCAAGTCATCTAAATGGGCTTTGAAATTTAAAGATGAATCTAGTTTCACTCCTAGATATTTAGGATAAAAATTATGTCTCAAGAAAGAATCACCGAAAGTTACACTCAATGTTCTATATTTTTGGTGATTGTTCAAATGAAAGCAAGAAACCTCAGTTTTATTTGGATTCGGACACAAACGCCACTGAAATAGGTACTTTTTCAGAATATCTAAATCTGCAGAGAGATTATTTTCTATACTTTCGAAATCAGAATGACGAAATGCAAGGGCAATGTCATCAGCGTATATGAATTTCTCAGACGAAGTAGCAGGAATATCACACAGATATAAATTGAAAAGAAGAGGTGCTAAAACTGAACCTTGTGGGAGACCATTATTCAAATTCTTGAATTTACTACTATTATTATCAATAAAAACACGAAACCTTCTATCCGAGAGCATATTTTCGAGTAATCGAACCATTTTGCCACACTTTAAATGAGTATAAAGTTTAAAAATCAAACCATCTTTCCATACCGTGTCATATGCTGCCGACAAATCCACAAATGCTGTTCCTGTTTTCATTTTACTATTGAAACCTGTTTCGATATATGTAGTTAGACTAAGCACCTGATCACAACAATTTCTATTTTTCCTGAAGCCCCCCTGGCAATTCTGTAGAACGTCTTCTACAGACGATTCAATCCTAAAAAGAATCAATCTTTCTAAAATTTTAAAAGGAACACTCAACAGACTAATAGGTCGATAACTGCTAGGATCAGAAGAATCCTTTCCACGTTTTAAAATTCCTATGACTTTCGCTTTGCGAAATTCTTTTGGAATATTTCCTGTATTCAGAATATTATTATAGAATGATAATAACCAGGACAAGGCTTTTTTGCCCAAGTGTTTGATGAACTCAGGATAAATTCCATCAAATCCTGCTGCTTTTCGAGATTTAGTGCATTTAAGTGCTGCTTTTAATTCATCCAAGTTGAATATATTCGAGATACTGTCTACAGATGAAGATGATGTCCTAAATTTGTGCAAATTATACTTCATATCCTTGATTTTTGATTTTGAAATTTCAACCGAATTGGAAACATCAACTAGTCGACGAGCAATCAATTCAGGATCAATTTTGGAAGATGACACTAATGTGGTAGGTATATACGAAAAAGTGGCAAGTCTCCCAGGAAAAACATCAGCATGTGGAATACATAATTATTAATTTTCCAGAAAATAATAGTTTAGAAGTACTGCATTGATCCATACAAATAATTCTAATCTAATCTTGCATATCCCTCTGTTAAAATTTGTTTATTCCGGGAATGATTGTTTTTATCGGCAGCATTATCAATGTAATAGTACTGAATTAATCGTCATTGGTCATTCTTCATGTCTTTAAATAAATCAATAACGATAAAATTGCCTATGGACTTGTTGTGATTTGAATTTGTAGCTGTGACATCTAAATTGATTGGTTGGTATTTAATTTTCCATTGTAATGATTGAAAACAGGGCCGGCGCTGATAAATTTGGCGCCTGAAGCAAAGGCTGTTCAGGCGCCCCTACCAATGGACTATGAAAAGTCGGCCGGCCAACTGTAGCCCAGGAAATTTAGTGCTTAAATGGGATCTAGCCCTTAAAAATTGCTCCTGAGCTGCAAATTGCTTCCTCTTTTGAGGGTCCCGAATAACGGGTATCTGAGTTGCGACGGTTTCTAGGTTGTGCTTCAGATTTGAGAGCCTAAAAACAGCGAAATTTTCGCTATTTATTATTATTTCGCTTATAGCTCGAGAAGTGCGTATCCTAGAGAAAATTTAATTATTTCCCTTTTTTAATAGCATTATAGCGTCTAATGGCGTTAGAAACATCGAAATCGGTTCAGTAGTTCAGCCGCAATCGACCGTCAAAAATGAGCATTTTTTACAAACTCAACTTAAAAAGTTGACAAAACTCAACTTCTAACGCTTTTAGGTCAAAAAAGACTGCACCGATTGCAAAAGGTCATACGACTAAACTTGTAGGAAATTCAATTGTAAATTAGATTAGATTAGACCTTCGTCTAAACTCAAAACTTCTTACTTTTTGCCTTTTTTTTCAAGCAAAAGTGAACGTAATCAACTGAATTTAAACTCAAGTTATTTTAAACAATTGAGAACAAACTTTGATAACTTCATGTAGATATTCATAATAGCTTTATTCACTATGTTTATGATTTTTTTGGAGTACTTAATTGATCACTACGTGTCACTTAATTAAGTTTTTTAATCTTCTATAAAAAGAATAAAGTGTATCGAAACAGTGTAGGATGGATTGAAAGAAACACCTAAATATTTTGTTAGGAAGTAAGGGCCTCTCATCGTCACCTTCAAATTAAAGGACAAAAGAGCCAGGTAGCCAGTCGCTGCCTCCTCTTTGGTTGGAAGGAATGCCAAAAATGACAGCAAGCTATCCTTAGATGGAAAACGACACTTCTTTCTCCATGCCTTCAGCGGCTGTGACACGACCTCTTCGTTTTTCCGACAAGGCAAGGTCAAATTCTTCAAAACTCATGCCAAAAATCCTGATCTCCTAAGTATTATCTCGATTTTCCTCGACTTCAAAGCCACTCCTGACCAGGTTGCTGATGATGGAGTGAAATTCACTGCAGCAGTTTACTCAGGTAACAGAGGGTAGTCTCTCAACCAACTGAGATTTCAACTCTTCAGAGAGCCCTCTGTAAATATACAGCCGCTTACCAACATTCCTTCAGAGCGTTTTGGCTGGTGGAGATGCAAGGGGGCATGCATGCCTGAATTCTGTCGGTGAGCACCATGACATAACTATGACCTCCTCTGAACACCCGAGTATTCCGAAGACAAATGATCTGGAGACAGAATAAGGATAAGCATTGGAAAAGGAGGAAGAGCAGCAAGAACTGGAGTATGAAGAAGAGTTCCCTGAACAACTTTTGTTCTGTCTACAGCATCTACTGAGACGATGTACTGGCCAAAAGAAAAAGCCACAATTCCATCACGATTGTAGGACCCATCTGAATAAGTCCTTGTTAATTGTAAAGACTTTTTTTGGCGCTCTAGTTCCTCGGAACTGAGTGCTTATCAATTTGCCCAAATGTCTGTAATTTTCGAATTTTTCGATGAAAATGGTCTTAAACGATTTGGCTCGACTCACTGATCAAGAATCCGTGGTCGATATTCATTCTGTCCGGCCGGTCCGGCCGTCCGGCCGATCCGGCCGGCCGTAGGCACGATAACTCTCGAACGGAATGAGCTAGACAGTTGAAATTTTCAGAGTATGTTTGGGAGATAAATATATCAGCTAAGTTCGTTATTGGGCAAAATCGGACAGATGGTTCCGGAGTAACAAAAAAATTTTTTTTTACAAAGCAAATTCCAAATTAAATTTTTTTCAATAAGCAGTTTTACCATAAGAATCCAATGATATCATTTTTGGAATCATTTTTGGAATTATTAATGAATTATACATATGTGTACACAGTTGATAAATTGCTCCTCAGTTATTGATTTGCTTAGTATATTTTGGGGCATATTTAAATTTCGATTTTTACACCAATTTGAAGATAAAATTGTGCTCTACCCAGTGATGCATTTGTGTGGTGCCGATTGTGCTGAAAATTGTTTGTTGAGGCTGAAACATATCTAAATCCCCGAAATTTATCGAGACATCTGCTTAACGAAACGTGTCGCCGGTTTGTTATCTTGATTTTGGGAGTTCCCGTTAAGATAAGATTAATCAAAATGCCAGCCAAATGTTGCAGATGCGGAGTAGACTTAAAAAGTGATGATGTTTATTTTGAATGTGACTCATGTGGGAGACCCGTTCATTCTTCCTGTTCCGAATTTACTGCATCTGAAATCAAATACATGCAGCTGAGAAGGCGAACACTGCGATTCCTTTGTGATAGCTGCACTGCCGGTCTGCATCAAGTTCCTGCACTTGTGCAGGCTATCGCATACCTGAGATTGGATGTCGAAGCTTTGAAGGCCAAGAAGGACGAGGCTTCCGGTGGGGCGCAGGCTGTAGCGGAATTGAAGCGGGAGGTGGAAGCTTTAAGGGCCAGAGGAGTTCCTCAGGCTTCTGATCAGTACCGATCGAGACGCCGAGAAGCTAACATCGTCCGAATAGTGCGCATGCGCTCCCGTACCTGTGTACAGTGCTATTGTGTTCAACCCGTCTGACGGGTTAGCCGACTCGATCGACCCGTTACGGGTTCTGGTGACAAGTTAGTGAAGTTTGTAGTGATGTGTTGAGTCCAGATCTTCGGATCGCTGGTTCCACAGGAGCTACGGGTGAGTTTTTTCACGACTATTATTTGACTATTATTTATTTATAAATATGTTTATGCTTATTATTTCCATATAATACCGTGAATTCATATAGTTTAAAAATGGCCAGTTCTAACGTCGATTCGTTTATCCAATCGATAGCGGAAGACCGCGATACGCTTGTGAAGCTATTTGTCACATTAGCAGAAAAGTTAGGTTTCAACTTGAACAACTTGAACTTAAATCAATTTGAAAACACGGAAAATAGGAAAAGACCCCGGGTTCAACGGCAAGAATCCACTTCCCCCGTTAGAACATCGAATAGATTCGATGTTCTAGAAAACCAAAGCGACAACGACGACATGCATATGACGACCGAGTCTGCTGTCGAGAACGACGACTCCCCTGTTAATGACAATAACCCCAGAGTTTCTTATTCTAGAAACTCTAGAAATTCTGTAAATTTCCCACCACTTCCGGTTAGCCAAACCGCAGAAACCCACAAAAAGATACCGATCAAGAGAATACCCCCTATCAAAATTATTAACAAAGAATCATTCCCCGCCATCGCCCAACTAGCAAAGAAGGATAAGATTAAAATAAAATACGCCACGGAGAACAGAAACGCATTACACGTCCACGTCGAAACAGAAGACGACCATAGAAAATTGACGAAAGGCCTGGAAAGACACGGGCAACAATTTTACACTTATACGCGAGATGATGAAAAAGTTTTACGGGTGGTCATTCGTGGAATTCCGTCCCACGAAACGGAAGAATCCGTGAAACAACAACTTTTAGACATGCGCTTCGAAGTTTTGCAAGTCACACAGTTATACAAACGTGAAGCGGGTAAGAAACACATATTCCCGTTGATGTTGGTCAAGCTGCCTAGAACCGAGGACAGCAAAGAAATCTTCAACATAAACTACTTAGGATTTTTCAAAGTCAGGGTCGAACCTCAGAGATCGACTAAAAGACACCTTCAGTGTCACCGGTGCCAAAATTACGGGCATACTCAGTCAACCTGCCGCATAAACCCACGTTGCGTTAAATGCGGTGAAGGACACTGGACAAACGATTGCCAGAAATCGACTACAACACCAGCAGTATGCGCCAACTGCAAGCTCGCTCACCCCGCTAACTATAGTGGGTGCAAATTTTATCCGGGAAATACCCCTAAGAAACCGACCCAAAGTGAACCGAAAAGAATCATTCGAGAAAGCAAAGTTATTGAAGGTAAATCTTACCTTTCAGCATTAAAACAATCCGCGAAACCAACGCCGGAGAAGAATACGAACACAAGTCCTAGTCAAGTCGCAGAGATGTTGGCACAAATGACAGTGCTGATGACCAAGATAGCCAGTCGTCTTGGATAAATCAAAACCGCGATCATTAAAGATACTTGCGTGGAACGCGAATTCCATCAGGAACAAAATTCTAGAGCTTGGGGATTATTTATCCGAAGAAAATATCGACGTGGCGTTACTGAGCGAAACAAAGCTCGACCCCCAAGTTCATTTAGCTTTACCGAACTTCGCGATATACCGGAGTGATCGAACTAATATGGGAGGCGGAGTAGCCGTACTCATTAAGAACTCCATAGCGCACCAGCGGATCAATAATTTCAATACGGAAAATTTAGAAAACGCCGCGGTAAACATATATATGGCTGGCAACAGGACAATAACTGTTATAGCCGCATATAACGCGCCCAGAAAAACATTATTAACTTCCGACTTGGACGAAATTTTCCCTTCGCCCAACGAAATAATTTTAGGCGGTGACTTGAACGCTAAACACAGCATCTGGAACTCCAGAGTAACTACTACGCGCGGCAGAACATTAGCGGCTCACGCGGAATCAAATAACTATTCGGTAATCGGACCGGACAGACCGACGTTCTACGGGTCAACAGGTAGACCTGATCTCTTAGACATTTTTATTACGAATAACGTCAATCAACCCACCACCATAGACACCGAGGCGGTACTGAGCTCCAACCATAATCCAGTTATTCTAACACTGGATCACTGGAACTCAATACCTCAACAACAGGAAGAAAGAAGAATCGACTGGAGAAAGTTCACCGAATTACTGAAGAATACTGAGAGAATTCCACCGGATCTACAAACGACCACCGACATAGAACTCGAAGTCCGAAAAATAACGAAGGAAATTCAAACCGCAATGGAAAAAGCCACAAGGACCATCAAGAAGTGTTCCAAAGAAGTCAACAGACTACCTACGGAACTAAAAGCTCTGATAAAGAACAAAAATAGAGCACGAAGAATCGCTCAAAGAACTTTATATCCCGAAGATAAGAGAGAGGCCAATAGACTAGCCAACCTAGTCAAGGAAGAAGTACAGAAATACAGGAACGAGAAATGGCAAGTGCTACTAGAAAGCATCAATGAAGACTGCGAAGAACAAGACGCCCACTACAAACCAATGTGGCGTCTGAACAGAATCCTGAAGAAAAGGAACAACAAATCACGTCCTTTACACGGCGTGAATGGAATTGTATACGCAGATGAAGACAAAGCGAACGCCTTCGCTGAAACACTAGAGCTCCAATTCGCACCGCATCGCACACCAGACGACGACATCGACTTCGAAGAGAGAGTGGAAAGAACAGCAACACGAATACTACAAACAGACACAGAAGAACAAATAAGACCCACAACAATCGACGAGTTGAAAGATGAAATCAAACACCTCAAAAAGAAGAGTGCACCCGGCGAAGATAGAATAAACAACACTCAAATACGACACCTTCCGATTGAATACCTGGAATTCATCGTGAACATCTGTAACGGCATACTGAGAATGTTTTACTTCCCTGAAGCCTGGAAGAATGCCACAGTGATAATGATCCCGAAACAAGGAGAGGACCAACTATACCCGCAGAATCACCGCCCGATAAGCTTACTATGCACAATTGGAAAACTGGTTGAAAAACTAATACTACGACGACTAGAAGATGAACTAGAAGAGAAGAAAGTGATCCCACCAGAACAATATGGATTCAGAGCTGGACATTCAACAGAACTCCAGACACTAAGATTGACGGAAAATATAATCCACAATATAAATAGGAAACACATAAACGTGGCAGCCTTCCTAGATGTCTCGAAGGCATTCGACAAGATGTGGCATGAAGGACTAATCTACAAGATGAAAGAAGCTAATATAAGCCTACCGATCATAAAGGTCATTGGAAAATACCTGAAGAACAGATCCTTTCAAGTAAAAATTGGAAGACATAGATCCCGCAAAACCCCCATAACAGGAGGAGTACCACAAGGAGGAGTACTTTCATCGAAGTTGTACAACTTATACACGGCAGACATACCGAATGTACTCCCCAACGATACGAAAGTGTTCACATACGCAGATGACACCGCAATCCTGGCACATTAAAAAAACTTGAACCTAGGAACCCGATACGCTCAGACGGCAATTGACACCATCCTGGAATGGATGGAGAAATGGAAAATAAAAGTGAACGCAGGAAAGACACAGGCTATTGTATTCAGCAAGAAAAGAACATTACCCACAGAAGAAATAGAGATAGAAGGAGAAACGATTCCCTGGAAAGCCAAAATCAAATACCTGGGTGTAATATTTGATAGAAAAATCACGTGGAAAGACCATATCGATTATATTATGCAGAAAGTTGCTGTAAGAAAAATAGAACTCTATCCGCTAATTGCTAGAAACAATAAGCTCAGTATAAGCAACAAGTTACGCTTATACAAGTCAATAATTGTACCACGCATGTTGTACTGTTCAACTGCATGGGGAGAGACAGCAAAAAGCCACATGAAGAAACTGGAAACAGCCCAGAACAAACTCCTGAGACAGATAACTGATGCGCCCTGGTTCATCAGGAATAGAAACATCCGACAAGACCTAGAGGTGAGCACGATAGAAGAACAGATACGACAGAGGAACAAGAGGATCCTGGAAAATACAGAACGCCACACGAACCCAACACTTAGAGAAGCTTTGGACTATGACCCAGAAGAACCCACAAAGATCAAACGGCCAAAATTGGCACTATTACCTGTCGGAGGTCAATGAAGAATCCGAATTCTAAAGAAGTGAAGATGTAGCACTTACCTAAAAATTAAGAAGGAAATAAAATAGAGACAACATGAGTAAAAGTATTGAATACTAACTCAAAACACCCATCGACGCCCTGATGGAGACAGGAGTTTTAGTGCGGTAAACATCTTCAGGAGAAGATGGACTCCCACACTGTTCCTTTTAAGGTTCGCCCATAAAGGGTTTCTCCTGTATAAAAAAAAAAAAAAAAAAAAAAAAAAAAAAAAAAAATCAGGCTTCTGATGAGGTGAACTTCAGTCGTGTGGTTGAGGAAATCTCCGAACGAGAAATAAGAGGGAAGAATGTGATGATATTTAATTTGCCAGAGGGGGATAAGAACGAAAAGGCGACTGTCGATGAAATGGTTGAATATTTCAACCCTGGAGTACAGCGAGAGCGGTACCAAGTTTTTCGTGTCGGTCGTGCTGTCAGCGATTCTGTGGCCAAACCAAGACCTTTAAAGATAATTTTTCAAACCAAAGTTCCCGCTGTTGAGATGATTTATAGGTCTAAAGAGGTGAAGGAAATTGATAAATTCAAGAAACTATTCATTACATCTGATAGGACACCTTATCAGATGGAACAACCGGCAAATTAAGGCCGAACTCACAGATCGTATTGCTAAGGGCGAAGTCAACCTAAAGATTAAATATCAGCGTGGTGAGCCCAAAATCGTTCAGAAAAACTAGTTGAGGCGTCTAAACAGGCAGCCCACAGTCTTCGTTGCTACTACCAAAATGTTCGAGGACTGAATACAAAAACTCACAACTTCCTTCAATCATCCTCAATAGGTGAATATCACATTATAGCGGTGACTGAGTCGCTGGAATGCCTATATGGTAATAAAGTTCTAGTACTGGGGGATTTCAATCAACCAGAGTTTATCGGCGAAAGAAGTAGGCATAATGATATTTTGTTCAGACTTGATCAATTTGCTGGTTTTTTCAACTTGGAGCAGTTCAATTCCATCTTGAACTGCTCGGGCAAACTATTAGATCTGGTGTTCTCGAACATCAACTGCAGTGTCCATCAAGGTGAATTTCCATTTGTTCCAGAAGACTGTTATCATCCTGCTCTGGACATCTCATTGACTTGCCCAAAGCAAACTGCTGGTATCGCATTCAATGAATCAGTTATAAAATTTAATTTTGCCAGGTCCCATTTTCCACTTCTATACAATATGATTTTGGGTGCAGACTGGGCATTCTTAGATAACCATAATGACGTAAACTCAGCTGTAGAATCATTCTATACTACTCTGTTGTGTCCTGATTAGTTTATCAGGACTGTTATGGTTTCGAAGGATAATATGTGAGTCCTGTTGCTTTTATCAGGATATAATTATTTTCGAAGGACCAGAATTATACACCCTGATTGTTTTATCAGGGGGATGCTTGAGGGGGTATACTTAACTTTAAGCACCCAGTAGTAATCTCATTGATTACTGCGTAAGTTGTTACTTGTAATAAAGTAACAATTACGAGGATAGGAAGTGGTGAAATATTCGAACGCACTTTTAATAAACAATTAACTGTATTTTGTTGTTACCGTTACTTCGATAACAAGCACGAATTATTGTACAATGCACTATTGATACAATATAAAATCTCCCTTCTATATGAAAAGGGCAGAAGTGACTACTAAGTTGCCAACGAAGACAAGACAATGTTATTGTTTCGCGACAGATCAAGAATAGTAAGTCTCTTGCACTAAGAGATGTAATAGTTACAGTGGTATTTGTAGTAGTGAGTTGTTTCAGTCTCAAAATGTATATCAAAGCCCAGATAGAAGGAAATATAGGAGGTTCCTTCATCTGTGTAAAAAAGGGGAAATATTAACAATTATTGGGGGTTTCGATCTTAAAACCGCCCCAGATATGTTACAACAATACTCTCATTTGTCAATTGCGAAAAGCAGTAGGAATGAATACTAAACGCACCAATCAGTGAACTTCTAGCGGGTTAAGTCTTAGGAATTCGAAATCTCGAAATGCCCCCACTATCGGGACTAAAAATTCCCTTGTTTTCTGGATATGATCTATCAGCGAAAGCTAATAAATGACTTTTCATAGACTAGGGGGTTTTCAAACGTCTAGACAAAATGGCAATGTGTTAGTTGTTGTATGCATTTTAGCACTATTTCACAGGAAATAGGCCATAAATCTCTACAAGGGTTGAAGCCTTACAAGATATTTTACTTTCCGTTATCTTCTCGTGGAAAGTATTAATTTCAAGGGTGATGCTACCCAGGGTAAGATAACCCAGTGAACCGAAAACTTTCAAGTTTTGCTAGCGAGCTGCTTTGTTTAGAAAATTGAATCTGCGTATCCCAACATGTGAAGTCAGGGACGCAACATACTGCCGGCCTTGAACTATCAAAGTTCAAAACAAATGAGGGTAATGTGTTCGTAACTTAGAAATATAAGGTAACATAATTTTTACATAATAATAATGCAACAAAGGCTGATAGGTGTACAATATATACCATAACAGAGATAAATGTCAAAGCACCACCTATAAGGAAAGGACCAGGTGTCAGAGGAATGAGGTCGTTCAGGTCAGACAGCACGGTCGATAGGGGGTGGGAATTCTGTATTGCTTCTCTTTTGATTATGAATGTCGCTGATTGCTCATATTTAAGCAGTGTATCGTCAACGATCCGAAAAAGGTTAAACTTGAATGATTTCATGATCATCTCCCGAATCCTGTCGTAACCAGGTGATTTAGGAGGGATACATTGCCAAGAGAATTGCTCGTCCTCACAATATGGTTGTAATTCCTTATTGTAGTTATCGGACGTGAACAAGATGTGAAACTCATTTAACGTGAACCAGGTATGAAACTTATTGAACCTGGGTTTGGCATCTACACAGTTGGTAGAGTTTGCCAAATAAATCGTGACGAATTTTCCTCTACTGGAAAATAGACGGTTGAGGCTAAATATGAAGGCCTCAGTAATGAGGTCACTTATCACCGCTGAATGAACGGCTTTGGGACCCGTGGAAACGAACACGGCTACGTAGCCTACTATTTTGTTGCGATTTCTGAACCGTTTTTTCTTTGTGTAAAACGGACCGCAATGATGTGTCCCGACCTTTAGAATGGGACGAAAAGGTGTGAAACGTTTACTCTGAAGAGTTACCGTAGTACGATAAGATGCTCGCTGTTTAACTCGGAAACACGGAATACATCGATTTACAATTTTTTGAGTGGTTTTGTGACCATTGAACGGACAATACGGATGCCGCAGAGAATATAGGGTGGTCCGGGCGCAGACCTGTTCCAGATTCTTGGAACTAAAGTAAACTTCGCGTATAATGGGACGCATTATGGCCCTAACGAGAAATAATGAAAAGGGCTGCAGATCGCCCCCCGCCGTTCCTACTGGTTGCGGAGACTGGACGGCAGATGGTGTCCGGTATGGGACGGTAGCCAGGGTATATCCTTCGATAGGATCCCCGGGTATGTTGCGAAAAAGCAATTTCTGATAACAGAGGTCATCAGGATTTACAAGGATTTGACGATACATTTTTTCAAAGTCCGTGGGCAATGCGAATGGGTGTGAATAGAAGCCGTTACTGTAATTAGGCTTTTCGCTCTTCGAAATGTGTTTTACATTATAATTGTTATCTAACAAACAATTGGAATAACTTCCCTTCAGGCCACTGTCCCCTTTTGACGGCTGTTTCAAGGCATCGGCACGCTTAATGTCCAGATGTTGAGAGGTACGGATTCTAGATTTATTGCCGTCGGACGGTAAAGGTATAACATAACGGCTTTGTGTATTAGCCGCAAAGTGACTTTCGACTATTGTGTTTTCATTATTGAAATGAGTCTCGGAGCTAGCTTCCAGAGAAGCTCGACATGTTTTTATTTTGTCCGATTTGTTGACAATATTGACTGTCGCGGGGGCTACTGCTGTTTTAGATTCGATAGCAGCACGCAAATTTCCGTTAGACGGATGAAACGATTTAGGAGTTTCGCTGCTATCTGATTTAGTCAGAAGATTGAATGAATGAGCGTGGTTTGAACCCCGATTAGAAATGAGATTAAAGGCTGTGCTATAAACTTCATCGTATTTTTCATAAAATGCATCGAGGTAACTTTCTAGTTCATCCGGATCATCGACTAGCATCGCTAACTCGAAATCAATTTGTTTAAGGTTTTCGCGAACTATATCAATTTCGCTGAAATATTTCAGGAGCATTCCAAAATTCTTGGTATCATGATATTTTTTCAAGAAATTCTCGAATCTGGTGATCCAATACTTTCCTTGTGAGCCTTTGTATTTCAAAGCTCTGATTTCGTTGGACGACATATTAAATTTTGCAAATACTAAGGGAAGCAATACAAGAATGAGGAATTCGATTAAATGGAAATTATATGGTGGTTCAATGACTTACTGTTATTGCAGGACACAATAATTTCGGAGCACTTAACACCAATTTTCGCACTTGTTTCTCGATTTCGCGACACTTAACACTTTTTCCGCGAATTTTCACGTTTGCACATACACACTTGTTGAACTCCAAGGGTTGCTTCTGGATCCGTTGTACCTGGGTTGATCGGGATCCGCTGGTGCTGTCGCTTACGAAGAAGTACCAAACTTGCGTACTTTCGTCGATGAATTTCTAGAATTTATTTGATATCCTTGGCTCCAAGTTACCAAATGTTGGATCGTGGACAGTTATAGGTTTACTGGACAATATCCGGCTCGAAGGACCATATGTTGTGTCCTGATTAGTTTATCAGGACTGTTATGGTTTCGAAGGATAATATGTGAGTCCTGTTGCTTTTATCAGGATATAATTATTTTCGAAGGACCAGAATTATACACCCTGATTGTTTTATCAGGGGGATGCTTGAGGGGGTATACTTAACTTTAAGCACCCAGTAGTACTCTCATTGATTACTGCGTAAGTTGTTACTTGTAATAAAGTAACAATTACGAGGATAGGAAGTGGTGAAATATTCGAACGCACTTTTAATAAACAATTAACTGTATTTTGTTGTTACCGTTACTTCGATAACAAGCACGAATTATTGTACAATGCACTATTGATACAATATAAAATATCCCTTCTATATGAAAAGGGCAGAAGTGACTACTAAGTTGCCAACGAAGACAAGACAATGTTATTGTTTCGCGACAGATCAAGAATAGTAAGTCTCTTGCACTAAGAGATGTAATAGTTACAGTGGTATTTGTAGTAGTGAGTTGTTTCAGTCTCAAAATGTATATCAAAGCCCAGATAGAAGGAAATATAGGAGGTTCCTTCATCTGTGTAAAAAAGGGGAAATATTAACAATTATTGGGGGTTTCGATCTTAAAACCGCCCCAGATATGTTACAACAATACTCTCATTTGTCAATTGCGAAAAGCAGTAGGAATGAATACTAAACGCACCAATCAGTGAACTTCTAGCGGGTTAAGTCTTAGGAATTCGAAATCTCGAAATGCCCCCACTATCGGGACTAAAAATTCCCTTGTTTTCTGGATATGATCTATCAGCGAAAGCTAATAAATGACTTTTCATAGACTAGGGGGTTTTCAAACGTCTAGACAAAATGGCAATGTGTTAGTTGTTGTATGCATTTTAGCACTATTTCACAGGAAATAGGCCATAAATCTCTACAAGGGTTGAAGCCTTACAAGATATTTTACTTTCCGTTATCTTCTCGTGGAAAGTATTAATTTCAAGGGTGATGCTACCCAGGGTAAGATAACCCAGTGAACCGAAAAATTTCAAGTTTTGCTAGCGAGCTGCTTTGTTTAGAAAATTGAATCTGCGTATCCCAACATGTGAAGTCAGGGACGCAACATACCTACTCTTTTCAATATTTTCAACGAATGTGTTCCTCTCAAACAAAATTTTAATAGCAAATATCCTGCATGGTACACTAGAGAAATAATTAGCCTTATTAAAGAGAAAAGTAGAGTATTCAAAAGATTTAAAACCTATAACAGTGATTCGATGAGAGCCCGGTTTAGATGTCTGAGAAGTTTGGTAAAGAGCAAAGTCGCGTCTGCCTATGAAGATTACAAGCGCAAGTCCGAAAATTCCATAAAAAGTGATCCATCTGCCTTTTGGAGTTACTTCCACAATAAAAAGAGAACCTCAAGAATTCCGGGAGTATTGAATTTGGACGATATTGAATATAACAACCCTCCCGAGATAGTCAATGCTTTTGCTGATTTTTTTTGTAGGGCATATACCAATCGATCAGTTGGTGTCCCTTCCCAGCATTCATATCCTGCTTCTAACAGTCAAATCGTTTCTGTGCGATCCTTTGACGAGTGTGAGGTCCTACACTGCCTGAGGTCACTAAAGCCTAATTTCACCAGTGGCTTTGATGGTATACCAGCCTTTATTCTAAAAGACTGTGCCCATGTGTTGTCCAAACCTCTGCAAACAATCCTTAATTTAGCTTTGAAGAGTAGTTGCTTCCCAGACATTTGGAAGACTTCGGTGATATGTCCAGTTTTTAAATCCGGGAAAATAAATGACATCTCAAATTACAGGCCTATTACTCTTTTATCCAACTTTGCCAAGATATTTGAGATGTGTTTATATAACACACAGAACACAACTGGTTCTCCTAACTCAGGGCAAGCTCTTAGAGCTTATGAGGGGTCTCCTTCTGGAAGACCCAGGAGGATCAGTATAATAATAATAATAATAATAATAATAATAACAGAATCTTTCCCCTTGTCAGGAACCTCATATCGGATAAACAACATGGTTTCATGAACAAAAGATCTACGTCTACTAATTTAACAATATTTACACAATATGTTTGTAAGACTGTTGATAACCAACTACAAGTAGATGCTGTATACACGGACTTTTCGAAGGCCTTCGACAGGGTGGATCACGTGATTCTATTGCAGAAACTGGAGAACTTTGGCTTTGATCGTCGGCTACTGCTGTTGTTCCTTTCTTACCTCAATGACCGTATCTTATATGTCGAATTTAGAGGTCATAAATCTCGCTCCTTCACTGCGCTCAGCGGCGTCCCTCGGGGCAGTAATCTGGCACCTCTTCTGTTCCTTATTTTTATTAACGATATTGGTTACAAATTGCGCTGCTACTTCTTGTTGTTCGCTGACGACTTCAAGCTATACAGGGCCATAACAACTTTGAATGACTGTAGGTTACTACAACAAGATCTGGATATACTTAACGAATGGTGCTCTCTAAATCAACTGCCACTGAATATTAATAAGTGTAAAACCATAGCCTATAGTTTGAGGAACACAATAATTGAGCATGACTACACAATAAGCCAGGTAGTGTTGGAGAGGGTGCGGCAGGTTAAGGATTTGGGGATCCAGTTTGATCAGAGGTTGACATTTGTGCATCATCATGACCATATCACAACAGCGGCAAGGCGTATGCTTGACCTCATCTTCAGGGCTTGTCGAGATTTTGAGGATCCCAACTGTTTTACTGCCCTCTTCAATTCATTTGTTCGCTCTAGGCTCGAGTATGGCAGTATTGTTTGGGGTCCAATATATAGTGCACACATCAATCAGCTGGAGTCTGTTCAGAGGCAGTTCTTGAAGTTCTTGGCATTCAGGTTGAATGGAGTTTATCCGCCCGGGGTTCTGACCATAACACACTTCTGAATAGGTTCTCATACTTATCTTTAGAGAACAGAAGAGTCTATTGCCTATGCCTTGTGCTGTATAAGCTGCTTAATTTTTATATGGATTGTCCGGTTTTGCTGGCCATGCTAAATTTCCGTATTCCGCGTAATGGAAGTAGACTTGAACAGTTGCTATACCTGCCTAAACCTAGGACTAATATGATGATTAAATCTCCACTGTATGCTATGTGTCGACACTTCAATGGTATAGGTAATGATGTTGATGTCTTCAATGATGATGTGCGTGATTTGAAACTAAAATTACGAGACTTGCTGCAACTCAGGCAGCTACATGTTTAGCCTTTTAATTTTTAATTTTGAATTTTGTTTCCACTAAGTTAGTTTTGTAATATGTTATCAACTTTGTACTGATGGTATGTTGTCTTATAATTGGGAGAACCTCCTGTTTAGACGAATAAACGCTTTTTTTTTTTTTTAACTCTAACAAGCTAATACTTTCGGAGATATGATTTTTCAAAATTTCAATAATAAATCGTGTTTCAACGTTGTCACAGAATGATATAATTATTCTATGTATGAATTGTTGTTTGCTCCGAAATAAGTTTTTCTCAGAAAAGTCTTACATTTCGGAACGGAACATGAAGTAAGAGATCTGAGAGTAGTGAGGCTGCTTTTCATCCATAGACATAGATATAACTCTCGAACGGAATGAGGTAGGTAGTTGAAGAGTAGGTTAGGGAGATGAATATCTCGGTTAAGTTCGTTATTGGGCAAAATTGGCCAGATTTAATTTGATTTCTTCCATGGTGCAGTTCTCATTCTCATGATTTGCTCATTTAATCTTGATAAATAAACTATTATTTGAATTGAATTTCCTTTATGATGCAGTTATATCATATGAATACATTGATATAATTCCCAACTCTGAGAAACCAATACTTTCGGAGATATAACTTGTCTGTTTGAACTAGAGCGCCAGAAAGCTCCTGTCCACAGGGCTTGAACCCATTTTTTTATTAGTTGTAAATATATACTTTGATATTTTGGGCAACTCTCTCATTTTTTCTTCCCTGTTCTATTTTCTGGGATCGTCTGGTAAGTCATTAATGATTGATGGTTACCTCGTAATCAGAGCTTCATATAATGATTTCTTGAGTTCGAATTGTTATATAATTTGACTAAATGTAATATTTCTTGAGAAAAAATGTCTGAAAGTGTGAAGTTTTGAGTCCAGATGAATTTTCCTGATATAGATAGATAGATATATTAGTATTATACTACTTACATTCCGTTTTTGGGTCCAAAATAATAAATTCAGCATACTAGTTAATTGAAATAATTCTTGTTTTGTAGAAAGGTAACTATTTTATCCCTTTCCTTCAAACTGCATTGTGAATTCTACTTATTTATGTAATATATCAGGAATTTTTAGCACGCTTGTTCACCTGAACAGAGTGCCTATAAATTTGTTCAGGTACTGAACTAGCCCAAGGCTGTTTTGCTTCCAGGAAAGAAAAATATTTTCCTAATATTTTCAGTAACAATATCACAAGAGTATAGACAATATTCGATTATAAACCCAGTCACGAGACGTAACGTGAAACATCACGAGAACACAGCTAGTGTTTCGCGAAATACGTCGTGTGAAGAGGTTCGTATAATCGAAATATATTGTCTATGCTCAAGTTCGTATTCGTTACGATTATATAACGAATAGTATTCTCAATTTTTTATTGATTAATATTAATATTGATCACAATATGGCAGGAGGCGAAAGACCAGAACGATTATACCACGTAGTCAAGGGTTTATTCACTCATCAAAACCCTGTAACTATGGGAAATTCATGGATTTTATTGGTTCAGTAATCCATAAGTTATATAATCACAATCAGCAATATAGATCCCATGGAGTTTGAATCTAGATCTTGGCTGTATATTAGGGTTTTCTATGCAAAATTTCAGCGATATCTGACAAATAGTTTCGGAGATAGGTACAGATTTTTTTTTATTGTTTTAAAACTTTTTAGTCATACTATCCTCACAAAATTTGGCACAAGTCTCAGTGTCAGTATTGTTCAACTAACTACCGAGTTTCAATTGAATCAGATTAGTATTTTTCGAGATATTGGTAGTTCACATTTTTGGGGAATACATAATTGTCACTAGTGCATACTATTCCAAATGAACAGCTAATTTTTTACCATTTCCCGTTGCGCAAGCCGTGACGTCATCAATATATTTTTTAATTGCAAGCCCCTATTCTTTGTCTTGCCATGGATCAATCATAAAATTCATATTCAGTAATACTCATGTAACGCCATTTAGGTCGATGATTCTCGAGATTTAAATTTGGAAAACATCTGAAACTTTTGAAATAAAGTCTTCACTGTATAAACACATTTTTATTGCAAAAACGAAAGTAAGTGTTCAACTTATGGTTATTCACTTCTTGACAGTATGCCAATCGCACTTGAAACTCGGAAAAAGATTTTGGAGAGTTTCAGGCTATATTGCTCTTATTTCGTCCCGAATACTCTGTGCTAACCACTCGATGGTGTTTGGTCGATTGATGTAAACTTTGCTTTTGATATAACTCCATAAGAGAAAGTCTAACGGAGTCAAATCTGGAGACCGCAAGCCATTCAATAAAACCTCGCTGACCGTTCCACCTCTTCGGGAACACTTCGTTCAGGTAATCACGCACATGTTGAAAATAATGGGGGCTCCGTCCTCTTGAAACCATAGCGTTTCATTTAGGATACCTGGATCTGAATCGTTCGGAAAATGAACCTAAAACGGCGGAATCATGCCATCCCGTAATAAATACTGTTAACGGCCCTATAACCCTGTCCCTAACAATTCCAGCCCATACATTCACTTTCTTAGGAAATTGTGTATGTGCCTCCATCAACCAGTTTGAATTGTGATCGGACAATAGCGACAGTTTTGTCTGTTGACAGTTCAATTTAAATAAAACTTAATCGTAATCGGCATTATAGGGATGCTCTTTCGAACTGATTCAACTGATTTTAGTTACTTAATACACTTCGTTCAATACTGATTCAGCTGATTTTAGTTACATAAATCACTTCGTTCAGTACGAAAGAACATGCATAATGCAAAGGTCTGTCATCTGTTCGAAAACTGATTTCTGCGGTAAGAATCATCTCTATTCACATTCATTTTTTTTCGTTACTCGGAAACCACCTGGCTGATTTTGCCCAATAACAAACTTAACCGAGATATTTTTCTCCCAAATTTACTCTGAAAATTTCAACTGTCTAGCTCATCTCGTTCGAGAGTTATCGTATTAACGGCTGGCCGGACAGAATCGATTTTGACCACGGATTCTCGATCAATGAGTAAGGCCAAAACGTTTGAGACCATTTTCAGCTATAAATTCGAAAATTACAGACATTTGAGCAAATTGATAAGCACTCTGTTCCGAGGAAGAAGAGCGCCAAAAATAGGGGTTAGATATTAAAAAAATGGGTTCAAGCCCTGTGGACAGGAGCTTTCTGGCGCTCTAGTTCAAACAGACAAATTATATCTGGTATTGGTTTCTCAGAGTTGGGAATTATATCAATGTATTAATATGATAGAACTGCATCAAAAAGGAAATTCAATTCAAATAATAGTTTATTTATGAAGATTAAATGAGCAATCATGAGAATGAGAACTGCACCACATTTTCAAATTTTTTTTTTTACACTTTGCGGTAATCTGGTCAATACAAAACTGCACATGCGTATAAAGGTCATGATTCTACTGTCTTCTACAGTCTGGTGCTAAATTTCAGATAGATCGAGTGATCGGTTTCGGAAATATTCATAAAAAATATTTTTACTAAAATCGGCCATAACTCCGAAACCCCTTGATGGTTAACGCCCATTAACGAACTTGTCCGAGATATTTACGCTCCAAAACCACCTTGCAATTTTCAATCCGCTAACTCCTTTCGTTCGAGAGTTATCGTGCCTACGGCCGGTCGGCCGGCCGGACAGAATCGATTTCGCACTCGGATTCTTGATCAGTGAGTCGAACCAAATCATTTGAGACCATTTTCAGCCAAAAATTCCAAAATTACAGACACTTGGGCAAATTGATAAGCAATCTGTTCCGAGGAACTAGAGCGCCAAAAAAACAAGTTTCGTATGACAATTGCCCAAAACAGGTTTAAAGTACCTACAAATAGTAGGTATTCCATAAAACATGTTTTTAATAATAAATTACCTTGTAATCGATCAAAAATTTCCTGATCTACGTTCACAAAATTTTCTCCTCTCTCGAACTTTGGAATTATTCTTTCAATTTACGTAATATTTTCAAACATTTTCAGGTGAGGTCCCCGTTGCATCGCTAAAATACGAGTATTTCAACCCCAATATTCTTGAAGTTACAATATTCCCTTCTGTCAAGTTGACTTTATGGCAATTCATACATAGAATATACATAGAATAATTATATCAACCTGTGAAATACGATTTACATTGAAATTTTGAAAAATCATATCTCCGAAAGTATTAGCTTGTTAGAGTTAAAAATGATATGAATGGATTCTTATGATAAAACTGCTTATTAAAAAAAAATTAATTTTGAATTTGTTTTGTAAAAAAAAAATTTTTTTTTTATTACTCCGAAACCTTCTGTCCGATTTTACCCAGTAACGAACTTAGCCGAGATATTCATCCCCCAAACCTACTCTGAAAATTTCAACTCTCTAGCCCATTCCGTTCGAGAGTTATCGTGCCTACGGCCGGACGGCCGGACAGAATGAATTTCGACCACGGATTCTTGATCAGTGAGTCGAACCAAATCGTTCAAGACCATTTTCATCGAAATATTCGAAAATTACAGACATTTGGGCAAATTGATAAGCACTCAGTTCCGAGGAACTAGAGCGCCAAAAATATTTCGATGACATTACTGCATGGTAACGGGAAATGGTAGAAAAATAAAAATTACGGGAGAAATAAATTACTTTCACCTATCAAACCATTTTTCGATATTCCTGAAAGAGAAGAAAATAAATCCATTATTCTATACTTTTGACGCTCACGGTATACACAAATCAGGATAATGCGAGTACAAGCAGCGTGATTTTTTCTGCTCCTTTTTCGCAATTACCCGTTAAACTTTTTTGGCACTCTTGTGCCTCGGAACAGAGTGCTTATCAATTTGCCCAAATGTCTGCAATTTTCGAGGTTTTGGCTGAAAATGGTTTTAAACGATTTGGTTCGAGGTTCGACTCACTGATCAAGAATCCATGGTCAAAATCGATTCTGTCCGGCCGTCCGTCCGTCCGGCCGTTAACACGATAACTCTCGAATGAAATGAGCTAGACAGTTGAAATTTTCAGAGTAGGTTTGAGGGATAAATATCTGGGTTAAGTTCGTTAGTCGGCAAAATCGGTCTGATAGTTTCAGAGTAACGAACACAGAATCTGTCTGTGTTCACTGTTCATAAATGTCATCTTATCTAGCTATTAGAGACATTTCTATTCGTCTTTTGAAAATATTTTCTGTTGGAAAACAAGTATCCGATTCTTGAATTTCTGAATATATACAAGACTCTTTTGAAACCGAAAATATTATTGACTGATTACAAAATGAATAATTTATGTATAAATATTGGGGATGATGTTTCGGAAGATTTAGAATTGCATCATTGGAATGATGTAGTTTATGAAGGCAATAGGATAGAAGAACGTAATGGGATAATCAAAAGAAATTACTATTCGTTGACCACTGAGGTTAATATTACCTTTTACTTCCTTAAGTAGCGAGACATGTTCCTATATACAGTATTTTCATAATATTGCTAGCAAAAAAATGCTGAAATATGGATCTACATTTGTGTATCATACATTTTTTCTTGAGTTAAGGTCCATAATACAGAAAAGAATGTGTTAGTGGTATGAACTATTACATTTCAAATTACAAAAGAAAAAGCACTGACGTGTAGTCAGTACTCTTTGGCGCGCGTGTTCACGGTGGCTAATTTGAATTGAATGATGAGTACTTCAAGCTCAGTGGATAGAGCGAGCCGAAGATCTACCCAAAGGATAGTGGACACCATTCACTGTCGGTTCAAAAATTAACAGTGCTGTATCTAAGCTGCCATCAGGATAGATTAACAAAGTTGGAAAAGAACACAAGTGACTCTCCTTAGTCGCACAAGCTCCTAGAAGATTTGGGAGGGTCAGTATAATCCTAATCATGTTAATCGCACGCGCGCCAAAGCAGATTGACTTTTTACACCTTTTCTTTCATTGTTAAGTCAATCTGCTTTTGCGCGCGTGCGATTAACATGATTAGGATTATACTGACCCTCCCAAATCTTCTAAGAGCTTGTGCGACTAAGGAGAGTCACTTGTGTTCTTTTCCAACTTTGTTAATCTATCCTGATGGCAGCTTAGATACAGCACTGTTAATTTTTGAACCGACAGTGAATGGTGTCCACTATCCTTTGGGTAGATCTTCGGCTCGCTCTATCCACTGAGCTTGAAGTACTCATCATTCAATTCAAATTAGCCACCGTGAACACGCACGCCAAAGAGTACTGACTACACGTCAGTGCTTTTTTTTTCAAGTTCCTTTAACAAATATAGCTATCAATACAGTTTGGCTGTTAGCTTTACCGTAGATCGAAAAAAAATGCGGTTGTGGGACCTCCGTTTGGAACGCAATTGCCTCTTCTCCAAATCCGAACGTATTTTAATATAGATCTACCGAATATAGTTATTTATAAATTCGCCTCAGGGCAACCATACAGACATTTCCACTCGGAAACAACGCTATTTCCCCCAAACTGACTTGTGTCCGTGCACTGAATTGACATGAATATTCTTTTAAAACCTCACAATATCGGCTCATTACTTCCAACATAACCCAAACAACCCAAAACCATTCACTTCTCATCTGCGCAAGCGCAATATACTCGTGGCTGCAAGTCCTCCCAAAATTACACACCTCACAAAAAACTCCGATTCTCCAACACTAGTGGTTCAGGAGATATCGCTTCTTGAATCCACGCATGCGCAGACCCTCACCAGGGGATTCTATAGAGGAATAGCATCCGCCACCCCAAAATCCCAATCCTCTCTGACGAAAGCACCAGCAGTTAAATCACTGATGGTCTGCTCATGCGCATAACGAAAAATGCCCGTAAGGGGTAACATCAATTTCGAAATTAGCCCCAGGGCCACGATACAGACACTTTAACTCGGAAACAACGCTACATCCCTCAATCTGACTTGTCCTTGCACTGAATTGCCATGAATATTCTTTTAAAACCTCACAATATCGGGTCAGCACTCCCAACATAACCCATACAACCCAAAAACAGTCACTTCTCTTCTGCGCATGCGCAATCTACTTGCGGCTGCAAGACCTCCCAAAATCACACACAATACAAAAAACTCCGATTCTCCAACACTAGTGGTTCAGCAGATATTGAATCTTGAATCCACGCATGCGCAGACCCTCACCAGTGGATTCTATGGAGGAATAGCATCCGCCACCCCAAAATCCCAATCCTCTCTGACGAAAATACCAGCAGTTAAATCACTGATGGTCTGCTCATGCGCATAACGAAAAATGCCCGTAAGGGGTACAATCGATTTCAAAATTAGCCCCAGGGCCACGGTACGAACACTTCAATTCGGAAACAACGCTACATCCCCCAAACTGACTTGTCCGTGCACTGAATTGCCATGAATATACTTTTAAAACCTCACAATATTGGCTCAGCACTCCCGACATAACCCATACAACCCAAAAACAGTCACTTCTCTTCTGCGCTTGCGCAATCTACTTGCGGCTGAAAGTCCTCCCAAAATCACACACCTTACAAAAAACTCCGATTCTCCAACACTAGTGGTTCGGAAGATATCGCATCTTCAATCTACGCATGCGCAGACCCTCATCAGGGATCTGGATTCTATGGAGGAATAGCATCCGCCACCCCAAAACCCCAATCCTCTCTGACGAAAACTACAGCAGTTAAATGACTTCTCATCTGCGCATGCGCACAACGAAAAATGCCCGGAAAGGGCAGCATGAACCTCAAAAAAATAGGTTTCGGCATTTTAAGCAAAGTATTCCGCAAAATAGTAGTAATTATTTTATTTTTTCATGTCACGTGATCTTCACGAAATTTTGCAAAAGTGTTTGCATTGGTCTTTTGCATCTAACTACTGAGTTTCAATTTAATCTCAGATCAGTATTTTTCGAGTTATCCTGAAAACAAAATTTTAAAATTTTTGAAATTTTTTTTTGCCACTTTAGGGCCGTCCGATCAAAACAAAACTTCGCAGGCATATAAAGGTCATGATTCTAAAATTTGATGCCAAATTTCAGAAAGATCGAGTGATTGGTTCCGGAAATATTCATTAAAAACGTTTTGACTAAAAACGGCCTTAACTCCGAAACCACTCGGTGGATTTCGCCCGTTAACGAACTTGTCCGAGATATTTACGCTACAAAACTACCCTGCAAATTTCAACGCTCTAAGTCGTTCCGTTCGAGAGTTATCGTGCTAACGGCCGGACCGGACGGACAGAATTGAATTTGACCTCGAATTCTTCATCAGGAAGTCGAACCTAATCGTTTGAGACCATTTTCGAAAAAAAATTCGAAAAATACAGACATTGTGACGAAATGATAGCACGCTGTTCCTAAAATAATTTGTAAGTCAGCCTCTACCTACTCAAATATCAGGAATAAATGGACAATCTGCTATGATTGTCCTATTTGATTATGATATCCTATTCATATATTTCGAGTTGTAAAAACTATGCACCGAGTGTAAGTTGCAACAACCCATTCCACGAGGTTGAATCATTGCAGATTGCTCATTTAATCTTGATAAATAAATTTAATGACAATTTTTGAAGCATTGCAGATTTCTCTTTTTTTTTAAATGATAATTTTTGAACCTTTTTTTAAACTCTCTTTTTGGCGCTCTTGTTCCTCGGAACAGAGTGCTTATCAATTTGCCCAAATGTCTGTAATTCTCGAATTTTTTGTTGAAAATGGTCTCAAGCGATTCGGTTCGACTCACTGATCAAGAATCCGGGGTCGAAATCGATTCTGTCCGGTCGTTCGTTAACACGATAACTCTCCAACGAAAGGAGTTAGAGGATTGAAATTTGCAGGATAGGTTTGCAGCATAAATATCTCAGACGAGTTCGTTAACGGGCGAAATCCATCAAGCAGCTACGGAGTTATGGCTGTTTTTAGTAAAAACATTTTTTATGAATATTTCCGAAACCGATCACTCCATCTATCTGAAATTTAGCATCAAATTGTAGAATTATGACTTTTAGACGCATGTGAAGTTTTGTATTGATCGGGTTACCGTATAGTGTAAAAAAAAAATTTTGAAAATTTTTAAATTTTGTGTCTACAATAACTCTCTAAAGGAATGAGCTAGGCAGTTGAAATTTTCAGAGTAGGTTGGGGAGATAAATATCTCGGTTAGGTTTGCTATTGGGCAAAATAGGCCGGTAGGTTTCGGAGTATCGAAAAAAATATTTTTTTTAACTCACAAATTCCAAAATATTTTTTTCAAGATGCAGTTTCACCATGAAAATCCATTGATATCATTTTCACTCCAAAAAGCTAATACTTTCGGAGATATGATTTTTCGAAATTTCAATAATGAATCGTACTTCTTTGTTTTAACGGAATGCTATATTTGTTCTATCTATGATTTATTATATGATCTGTGTTCATACTCGTACATGTCATCATGTTCTATAAGAGATAGTCAAATTCATTTCAGCTATTTTAATTTGATTTCTTCCATGGTGCAGTTCTCATTCTCAGATTGCTCATTTAATCTTGATGAATAAACTATCTATTATTTGAATTGTATTTCCTTTATGATGTAGTTCTATCATAAGAATACATTTATATAATTATCAACTCTGAGAAACTAATACTTTCGGAGATATAATATGTCCGTTTGAACAAGAGCGCCAGAAAGCTCCTGTCCACAGGGCTTTAACCAATTTTTTAAATTTAATTTCTTTCATGATGTAGTTCTATCATAAGAATCCATTGATATAATTCCCAACTCTGAGAAACCAATACTTTCGGAGATATAATTTTTCTGTTTGAACAAGAGCGCCAAAAAGCTTCTCTCCACAGGGCTTGAACCAATTTTTCATTTAAATATAGACAAATAGACATATTTATATATGTATAATATTTTATGCTAGTACAGAAATCAAAATCATTAAAGGATACTGTGGGAGGTATACTCATTATTGAACGGTTTTTTCTGGGTTTTCTCTCCCAAACTCTGAAAAATATCTATAAAATAAAAATTAATTATTTTGTGATTTGCTTCTGCGTAAAAAACACAGGATATTTGTCAGAAGCAATCAATTGAACAATGTTGCCTAACAAACAACAACGAAACAACATCAACGAAGAAACAACTATATCGTAACGTTTCGGAGTCTATATCAGACTCCTTCGTCCGACGCTCAATGAAAATCGTTAGAATTATTTTGTTGATAGTTATTTTGTGAAATTCAAGAATTGTCACAAAATAACAATTCCACAAAATAACTATCAACAAAATAATTCTAACAATTTTCATTGAGCGTCTGACGAAGGACTCTGATATAGACTCCAAAACGTTACGATATAGTTGTTTCTTCGTTGATGTTGTTTCGTTGTTCTTTGTTAGGCAACATTGTTCGATTGATTGCTTCTGACAAATATCTTGTGTTTCTTACGCAGAAGCAAATCACAAAGTAAATAATTTTTATTTTATAGATATTTTTCAGAGTTTCGGAGAGAAAACCCAGAAAAAAACCGTTCAATTCAGAAATCAAAAGCCAGTCTAAATGTATTCCTCATTGCTAAGGCGGAATTATCAATTGGTGTACCGTGTAAGAAATTTCCGAACATCTTCCTCCGAAATAACCCAATTAAAACACGGGCCAAATAAATGGTGGACGTCCTTAATTGATTCAAATGAAGGAAAGCGCTGACACGTAATTCCACCTACGCGTATTATGAATGAAAAGCCTTAATTCCTGAATTGCCATGATGAACATTATTTCATAGTTGCATATTAGTACAAAGATTGATGTGAGACTGAAGACTGCCTTTGAGATGTTCGTGAATTTGTTGTGGGTCATTATTTTCTTGTTACGCTACGAGTGTTATGGAATGACAGATTATCATTGTAGAAATCTGATTCCTCAACCTTCAATACTGATAGACCAGGTGAAATTTTGTTTGTGAATTTATGGGTTTGAATAATAATTAAGGGATACTTTGGGAGATGAATTTATCACTAAACGGTTCCTTTCTGGGTTTTCTATCCCAAGCACTGAAGATTATCTGTAACATAAAAAAAATATTATTTTGAAATTGCTTCTGCGTCAGAAACACAAGATATTTGTCGAAAGCATTATACTACAATGTTGCTTAACAAACGGTAACGTAACAACATCAACTATAATGGCGCTCTTGTTCAAACTTTTACAAATCATATCACCGAAAGTATTGGTTTCTCAGAGTTAGGAATGATATCAATAGATTCTTAAGATAGAACTGCATCATGAAAGAAATTGAATTGAAAGAAGTGTAATTTAAAGAAAAAACAAGAGTGCCAAAAATTATTAATCCGAATGCACCAGGCCGATTCTACCTAATAACGAACTTATCCGAAATATTAATTCTTCAAATCTACTCTGTAAATTATATTATATCAATTGAAACTTAGGGAATATTTCAGTTTTGTTTTTACTGGAGATATTCTGAACCCAATTTGATTAACTTACCAAAGTATATATTTCCACCATCATATGGAGTATCCAAGGACATTATATTATCACCCAAAAATTATAATATCCTATAATCCCCATAATTCTATGATCGTTGAGGTTATTTCATTGGTCATTTTGCATTATTGTATATAATTATTATTATTATACTGATCCTCCTAGGTCTTTCCCAAAGAGACCCCTCATAAGCTCTCGAAGAGCTTGAGCGAGTAAGGTATAACGACATACGACTGTTCCCAAGTCGCAGAGGTTAAGATCGGAGCTACTAGAACTCAGGGATCCGCGGTCTAGCTCCAGTGGAGATGGGAGTGGATTCCTAAAAAGGGAACCTAGTAAACGGGCGCCAGGTAAATTTAAGTCTCCCAGATACCCCTGCGTAATGTAATAATTCCTAAATCCACCAAAAGAATATGCACGCTAAAAACAAACAATTTATTCCAGTAGCTTACAACCCAGGTCTTTAGCTTCAATAAAGTAAAACTACTGTGAAACCCTGAATGAGGGTGACGGAAATTGTACGTAGATATTTCTCTCTGATTCAAATACGCGTCGCTTGAGCTCAGGCGCATCCACGTTTCTTATCTATGATCTTGTATGATTTACGCAAATCTTTCCCCAATTTCCGCTTTACAACAACAATAATTTACACAATTGATGACAATATATGTTCAAGTTATATATATATATAGCAGGTATAAGATGTTTCGAGATATGTTTTCTATAACTTGCGTGCTATTCCTTATGCCTGAACGTAGTATTGCTTCGATGGTCTCGCAATACTGTTCTCCTTCCGCCTGTGCTCGCAGTCTGCAACCCTTGACTGAATGTCCCACAGCGCTGCTTTCTGACCAGCTTGTATATACTCGGGATCTGCAACACTGCGTTGGCTGTCTCACAACGTTACTTATGGACCACCTTGTATATACTCGAATGCCTCAGTACTACTCTTCCTGACATAAAAATCGTGCTATTCCTCTTGACATAAAAATCGTGCTGGCATACAAAAACTCCTGATGTTACAAAAACTTCTGATGTTACCAAAAAAACTCGTGCTACCATAGAAACTCGTGCTACCATAGAAACTCGTGCTACCATAAAAACTCGGGCTGCCTCAAAAACTCCTGATGTTACAAAAAACCCTGATGACAGAAAAGAAATCATCAGTGACTTCTCTCGGATAAGAAACAAATGAACTTTCACAATACATAATAATTTCGGTTATCATAATATTAATCAGACCAATTATTCGTTGTTATGCAATCGTTATAGAATTCGTACATACCCTGATGTTCGGGGTTGTCCTGCACACGTTTGCTTCGAAACCAAATCTTGTCGTGCCTCCACCAAATAATTCTTCAAGCACACAGCGATGTTCTGGATATAGAAATATAATTACGACCTGAATTGATTCCACTATAAATGACGAGAATAGAACATCTAACACATACCTGTCAAAGTCGCCAAGATCGTTCACGTGTTCAACTCTTAGATTTGCAGAAAGGTCGTTAGATCCTCTTTCGAGACGAGTGCAAGGTACCTGTTATCTTCCCAAATCAAACCAATGTAACCCTCACTCCTAATTCGATTTTCGAAACTATATCCAACTAAGAAGAAATCACCAATTCTTATTAAGTTCCGAAAATACGCCTAACCTACTGCTCCTCCTTGGAGTGTTGACAAAATGGACGACCTCATGTCCCTGACTGGCGCAGACCCTCACAAATTTCAGACTGTCACAATTCAACAATATTGCCAACTTATTCGGTTCTTCGAATACACCAGTTATTATTCAGCGTCGATTGGTACCACTGAGATCCAACCTCAAATTCGATGTCAACAAACACGACATAAATGACACTCGCCAACCAAACGTAAACAAACCCCTGCCTGAGTTAAAAATAAAACGTTACAAAATCCCCCCTCACTTAAAAAAATTTACCTAGTAAATTTTACTTAGGGATTAAAATACATATGATCTACAAAAAATTAATTGACAAGACAACTCATGAATGCAGGTGGATAGATGTCGAAATGTTTCCACCAATCGGAGCCCACTACAATCAAGTATCCCTGAAGGAAGAAGCAATCCACCCATACCCAATCATTCCTACGTCCTCAATCACAACAATCATACCCTTCTCATCCAATCATTACCCAGAATCATACCTCATCCAACGCCCTATTATCCATCACAGTCGCCCCTTAATCCTCTTCTACTCTCATTACTCCATCCATCCAGCAATTACCCTTAATCTTCATGTATTCTCCGACCATGTACTCCATATGACCACGGCGAAATTCTACTGTCAATTCTAGATGGTCCCATATAAACAGGGGAAAATTCTACAACATGCCACATAATTCAACACAATTCACACAATAATAAAATCTTTGAGCACGAGACAACTACCACAATTCAAACTTCTACTCAAATACACTTCCAAACTCGACTCTGACCGACAATAGCTAGAGATAAAATAAAATGGTATAAAAATAATTTTCAATAAATTAGGACGAGACAAGACAGATATAGGCCAAGAAGCAAAATGACTAGAAATATTAAAGCACAATAACGCATGTCCCCTAAAAAAAATTGGGTCAAATATAAAGAAAAATACTATATATACAACCGAATCAGACCTACTTTACATCGGGTCGGGCCCCTCGTTATCTAGCCCCACGTTGGGCGCCAATTTATAACGACATACGACTGTTCCCAAGTCGCAGAGGTTAAGATCGGAGCTACTAGAACTCAGGGATCCGCGGTCTAGCTCCAGTGGAGATGGGAGTGGATTCCTAAAAAGGGAACCTAGTAAACGGGCGCCAGGTAAATTTAAGTCTCCCAGATACCCCTGCGTAATGTAATAATTCCTAAATCCACCAAAAGAATATGCACGCTAAAAACAAACAATTTATTCCAGTAGCTTACAACCCAGGTCTTTAGCTTCAATAAAGTAAAACTACTGTGAAACCCTGAATGAGGGTGACGGAAATTGTACGTAGATATTTCTCTCTGATTCAAATACGCGTCGCTTGAGCTCAGGCGCATCCACGTTTCTTATCTATGATCTTGTATGATTTACGCAAATCTTTCCCCAATTTCCGCTTTACAACAACAATAATTTACACAATTGATGACAATATATGTTCAAGTTATATATATATATAGCAGGTATAAGATGTTTCGAGATATGTTTTCTATAACTTGCGTGCTATTCCTTATGCCTGAACGTAGTATTGCTTCGATGGTCTCGCAATACTGTTCTCCTTCCGCCTGTGCTCGCAGTCTGCAACCCTTGACTGAATGTCCCACAGCGCTGCTTTCTGACCAGCTTGTATATACTCGGGATCTGCAACACTGCGTTGGCTGTCTCACAACGTTACTTATGGACCACCTTGTATATACTCGAATGCCTCAGTACTACTCTTCCTGACATAAAAATCGTGCTATTCCTCTTGACATAAAAATCGTGCTGGCATACAAAAACTCCTGATGTTACAAAAACTTCTGATGTTACCAAAAAAACTCGTGCTACCATAGAAACTCGTGCTACCATAGAAACTCGTGCTACCATAAAAACTCGGGCTGCCTCAAAAACTCCTGATGTTACAAAAAACCCTGATGACAGAAAAGAAATCATCAGTGACTTCTCTCGGATAAGAAACAAATGAACTTTCACAATACATAATAATTTCGGTTATCATAATATTAATCAGACCAATTATTCGTTGTTATGCAATCGTTATAGAATTCGTACATACCCTGATGTTCGGGGTTGTCCTGCACACGTTTGCTTCGAAACCAAATCTTGTCGTGCCTCCACCAAATAATTCTTCAAGCACACAGCGATGTTCTGGATATAGAAATATAATTACGACCTGAATTGATTCCACTATAAATGACGAGAATAGAACATCTAACACATACCTGTCAAAGTCGCCAAGATCGTTCACGTGTTCAACTCTTAGATTTGCAGAAAGGTCGTTAGATCCTCTTTCGAGACGAGTGCAAGGTACCTGTTATCTTCCCAAATCAAACCAATGTAACCCTCACTCCTAATTCGATTTTCGAAACTATATCCAACTAAGAAGAAATCACCAATTCTTATTAAGTTCCGAAAATACGCCTAACCTACTGCTCCTCCTTGGAGTGTTGACAAAATGGACGACCTCATGTCCCTGACTGGCGCAGACCCTCACAAATTTCAGACTGTCACAATTCAACAATATTGCCAACTTATTCGGTTCTTCGAATACACCAGTTATTATTCAGCGTCGATTGGTACCACTGAGATCCAACCTCAAATTCGATGTCAACAAACACGACATAAATGACACTCGCCAACCAAACGTAAACAAACCCCTGCCTGAGTTAAAAATAAAACGTTACAAAGGAGAACCAGTTGTGTTCTGTGAAGGCTTTGTTAATGTGTCCTTACGCCACCTGAGGCACAGCACTGTTAATTTTTGATCCAACAGTGAATGGTGGCGATTACCGTGACTAGAAAATTTCTTTCCTAGCCTCGGGATTGAACTTGGGGCTTCCGCTCCCAAGTCAAACGCTCTACCCCTGAACCGCACTACTATTCAAACATACTTTGTTTTCTAGAATAGGAGGTATTTTATATCTGTGGAATCTTATAAAAAACAGAATCTTAACAAAAAATTTAATTTGAAATATGTAGGTACTGTAAATAAATACCAACTTAACCGAGATATTTATCCCTCAAACCTACTATGAAATTTTTAACTGTCTAGCTGATTCCGTTCGAGAGTTATCGTGTTAACGGCCGGACAGAGTCGAAGGTTTCAGACCATTTTCAGCCAAAAATTGGAAAATTACAGACATTTGGGCAAATTGATAAGCACTCCATTCCGACGAACGAGAGCGCCAAAAAACCATTTTGTAACGTTTTGTGACAGTGACAGTCTTTGAAAAAAACATAGCATCAGTTTCCAAGTTCCAACTCCTTCTTCAAAAAATTCAACAAAATGTGGTCAATTCTAATTGTGTAATCTGATGAAATGCATTCTCTGTTCAACAAAATACAAGTCGATAAGTTTCCTTTCAGACTCTGGCATCTGAATCTTTGTTTTACTCCTTTCCATCATCTCCATGGATTATACAGGGTGCCCAATTGGAACACTTTTGAAGGGAAAGTCCAATTTTCTGTACTAGATAGACGAAAACTGATGTCGGCCAATTTTCATGACAAACTCATAGGTGAAAACCGCATGTCGTTATTTATCACTACTACATAGTTACAGGATGTTTTTCGAAATTTTGCATTTTCGAAATATTGCTGTAACTTTTCTTCTGTTGAAAATTTTCTATTTCCATAAAAACATTGTTGTAACTACTTTTTACGTAGAATTCAATGAGATTAATTAAAATTTCTGAAAACTGATATTGTATCTGATCTCGGCATGAAAATATTTTTATCAAATGGGACACCCCTTATAACTATGTAACGGTGACGGATATGCACATGCGGTTTTCGCCAATGAGTATCTCATGAACATTGGCCCTCAGACACCGACATCAGTTTTCGTCTATCTAGTACTTCTCCTTCAAAAGTGTCCAATTTGGACCACTCTACTACATACATGTTCTATTATTTTCTATTTTGTACGTCTCTATTCCTTGTTCTTGCGTTCCGACTTTCTTACCTATATTGGTCTCGATGTTTCTCCTCTATACGATTTATCACAAATAAAAAGAATAATTTTATATACACAGTTTTTTGATAATAGAGCTAAAATTATTTTGTGTCTTAAAAATGATTCCTATATCGAACTTAGATCCGATTCTCCTGATTTTTTCTGAAAGACCTCGAACATAATCGATCACATTCAATAGATTGGGTTGTTGGTTAGTCTGTTGTACCTTATTGATTGTTATTTGATTAGGAGTTTTTCAATCTAAATTCATGATGGAAGTATTTATGAATGGCCTCGGATGTCCGTTATCTTCAAGACATTTTTTGTCGAAATAAATTTCATTATTTCGAATTGCCAGAGTATAACAAATTAGATTAGCTCTATCTTAAAGTGTTTCAATAACATATCTTTTCACACTAAGTTGGTGGCTCGAATATAAATTCGAATATCTATTTGTATGTGTTTGTGTTTCTAGTTCCTCGGAACAGAGTGCTTATCAATTTACCCATATGTCTGTAATTTTGGAATTATTGGCTGAAAATGGTCTCAAACGATTTGGTTCGACTCACTGATCAAGAATCCGAGGTCGAAATCGATTCTGTCCGGCCGGCCAGCCGTAGGCACGATAACTCTCGAACGAAAGGAGTTAGAGGATTGAAATTTGCAACGTGGGTTTGGAGCGTAAATATCTCGGACAAGTTCGTTAATGGGTGAAATCCATGGAGCGGTTTCGGAGTTATGACCGATTTTAGTAAAAACATTTTTATGGATATTTCCGAAACCGATCACTCGATCTATCTGAAATATAGCATCAAATTGTAGAATCATGACCTTTATACGCATGAAAAGTTCTGTATAGACCAGGTTACCGCAAAGTGTAAAAAAAAATTTTGAAAACATTTTTTTTCTACAATAACTCTCGAACGGAATGAGCTAGGCAGTTGAAATTTTCAGAGTAGGTTAGGGAAATGAATATCTCGGTTGAGTTCGTTATTGGGCAAAACAGGCCAGATGGTTTCGGAGTAACGAAAAAAAAATTTTTTTTACGTAAAAAATTTCAAATTCAATTTTTATTCAAGATGCAGTTTCACCATAAACATCCATTGATATCATTTTAAACTCCAACAAGCTAATACTTTCGGAGATATGATTTTTCGAAATTTCAATAATGAATTTTACTTCTATGTTTTCACATAATGTTATAATTATTCTATCTAAGCTTTATTATATGATCTGTGTTCATACTCGTACATGTCATCCTGTTCTATAAGGGAGAGTCAAATTAATTTCAGCTATTTTAATTTGATTTCTTCCATGGTGCAGTTCTCATTCTCAGATTGCTCATTTAATCTTGATAAATAAACTATTATTTGATTTGAATTTCCTTTATGATGCAGTTCTATCATAAGAATACATCTATATAATTCCCTACTCTGAGAAACCAATACTTTCGGAGATATAATTTGTCTGTTTGAACTAGAGCGCCAGAAAGCTCCTGTCCACAGGGCATGAACCAATTTTTCATAAGATAATTTTTGAAGCATTTTTTTTAAACGACACTATTTTAAATTTAATTTCTTTCATGATGAATTTCTATCATAGGAATCCATTGATATAATTCCCAACTCAGACAAACCGATACTTCCGGAGATATAATTTGTCAGTTTGAGCAAGAGCGCCAAGAAGCTCCTGTCCACAGGGCTTGAACCAATTTTTTTTATAATTGTTCATTAGTTACGTTCCCAATTTTTATATGTCAAAATGGAAACTCGTTATTATTGCTGTTCAAACGAGCATATGTGCTCTCAATATATGTGGTCACGAAGAATGATATCAAATTATTTCTTTTATTTAGCTCATTTGTCAAATGTTTCATGAGAACAGAACTGGTTTTTTAAAATTTCAGTGATAATTATTTTGACGTAAACATCGATATTTTTGGCGCTCTATATATAGTTCCTCGGAACTGAGTGCTTATCAATTTGCCCAAATGTCTGTAATTTTCGAATATTTCGATGAAAATGGTCTTAAACGATTTGGTTCGACTCACTGATGAAGAATCCGTGGTCGAAATTCATTCTGTCCGGCCGGTCCGGCCGGCCGGCCGTCCGGCCGTAGGCACGATAACTCTCGAACGGAATGAGCTAGAGAGTTGAAATTTTCAGAGTAGGTTTGGGGGATAAATATCTCGGCTAAGTTTGTTATTGGGCAAAATCGGACAGATGGTTTCGGAGTAACAAAAAAAAAATTTTTTTTTACGAAACAAATTCCAAATTAATTTTTTTTTAATAAGAAGTTTTATCATAAGAATCCATTCAAATCATTTTTAACTCTAACAAGCTAATACTTTCGGAGATATGATTCTTCAAAATTTCAATGTAAATCGTATTTCACACATTGATATAATTATTCTATGTATGAATTGTCATAATGTCAACTTGACAGAAGGGAATATTGTAACTTCAAAAATATTGGGGTTGAAATACTCGTATTTTAGCGATGCAACGGGGACCTCACCCGAAAATGTTTGAAAATATTAGTAAATATTGAAAGCATAATTCTGTAGTTCGAGAGAGGAGAAAATTTGGTGAACGTAGATCAGGAAATTTTTGATCGATTACAAGGTATTTTATTTATTACTCATCTTCTTTCATATTATTACTCATCTTCTTTCATACATGTTTTATGGAATACCTACTATTTGTAGGTACTTTAAACCTGTTTTGGGCAACTGTCATACGAAACTTGTTTTTTTGGCGCTCTAGTTCCTCGGAACAGAATGCTTATCAATTTGCCCAAGTGTCTGTAATTTTGGAATTTTTGGCTCTTAATGGTCTCAAACGATTTGGTTCGACTCACTGATCAAGAATCCGAGTGCGAAATCGATTCTGTCCGGCCGGCCGACCGGCCGTAGGCACGATAACTCTCGAACGAAAGGAGTTAGCGGATTGAAAATTGCAAGGTGGTTTTGGAGCGTAAATATCTCGGACAAGTTTGTTCGATCTATCTGAAATTTAGCATCAAATTGTAGAATCATGACCTTTAACGCATGTGAAGTTTTGTATTGACCAGATTACCGCAAAGTGTAAAATAAAAAATTTTGAAAATTTAAAAAAAGGTTTTCCACGATAACTCTCGAACGGAATGAGCTAGGTAGTTGAAATTTTCAGAGTAGGTTAGCGAGATGAATATCTCGGTTAAGTTCGTTATTGGGCAAAATTGGCCAGATTTAATTCGATTTCTTCCATGGTGCAGTTCTCATTCTCATGATTGCTCATTTAATCTTGATAAATAAACTATTATTTGAATTGAATTTCCTTTATGATGCAGCTCTATCATATGTATACATTGATATAATTCCCAACTCAGAGAAACCAATACTTCCGGAGATATAATTTGTCTGTTTGAACTAGAGCGCCAGAAAGCTCCTGTCCACAGGGCTTGAACCCATTTTTTTCATTTCATTGTCAACTTAGTAACTGTTTAGTAACCGCCAGTACTACTTATTATTTAGTATGTATTCCAGATTTGTGTGTTTCAATGGTGAAATAATCGCCAAAATGATAAATAATTTTCCACTTATGCGTGCACTCATGCTACCGGAGTTATGTAGAATACGCATTCTTTAGAAATTATCGATAATTTTGAACCTCTCGTGGCATATTTCCCGATAATTTGTTTATTGGAAAGCATGAATAGTCCGCAAAGGCAGAAGACTACGAACTACGAACTACTTTCACACAGTTTGGAAATCAGACTTGCACAAGAAACAATGCGTTGAAAGATGAGAGTCAGTGTTATACCTTCTTTTATCGGCACATTCAAGATATTTTCTCTAAAATAATGAGAAATCCATTTGGCAAACTGATTGTCCAGTTCTTGATTTCATTCATTATTTAAATAAAATCTTAGTCATTATTATTGAGTCAATATTCAAAAAGTTGGGAAAGCACCGTAGTGAGGTCATTCTGATTTGGCGCGTTTGTTCAAATTCATCCATCCAGGTACTGAACTCACCTAATGTTGCAAATTTTTATTTAATTAAAAGTAATGCTTATTCACTTTTCTGGAGAATATCCTCATCCATATCTCATTTTATTGAACAAAGGGTACTGAATATCAATTGTAGAATTAGCTTAATTCTATTCTATTATTTTGTTCAACATTTCTCATAATTTTGTTTTATGTATTGAAGTAATTGATAAAATTAATCGTTGTTGGGCATTGATCACAGATAGGAATGGCTATATTCTCTACAGAATACGTATTATTTTTACTTTCAAGCCACGTATACCTATACCTCTCCATAGATAGTTAGGTTTGATTTTAAACATGATAGAGAAGATATGATGGAAATCTGCAAATAGAGTAATATCTAATTTATATCACACTCACAATTCTTTATATTTCAACCTATTTAATATCGACTTTTCAGAGCAAAATACGTTCTACACTTACATGAACTTTCCTGTTTTCATTAAATTGTATTTGTGAAAAGTGTATTAGTTTTCTTTTTTCAATATTTTACCAATAACTCGAAAAATACTGATTCGATCGAGTTCAAATCAAGAACTTGGCTGATAAATAAGAGGTGATTTCACGATATCTGACGGATAGTTTCTGAGATACAGATTTTTTTTTAATTGTCTAGTCTTCATGTCGGCATTTTTTCAAACGAACAATTTCAATGTCATATTTTGATTGACATAATGTCAAGTACGTTCAACTTCTCTGCTGTAGCAGTTCTACTTTTTCTTTTCCATCCTATGGAGAGAAAAGTGTTTCTATGAAAAAAAAGTGGGAAAGCCCTGTGGAGCTTTGGCGCTCTTGTTCAAACTTTGACAAATTATATCTCCGACAGTATTGGTTTCTCAGAATTGGGAATGATATCAATGGATTCTTATGATAGAACTGCATCATGAAAGAAATTAAATTAAAAAAAGTGTTATTCAAACTAGCAAGTAATTATTCAAACTTTGACAAATCATATCTCTTTAAGTATTGATTTCTTGGAGTTAGGAATGATATATCAATGGATTCTTATAGAACTGCATCATAAATATAATTGCAAAGTTAGAGGAAGAAATACAATTTAAGGCCATATGACACTGAATATGCTAGATACCGTCCGAACACTACCGTAACTAGCCATATTGTTACCTCTTTCATCGGGAGTAAATATAAATCAAACCCAGAGCTGAATATCGAGATTATTAGATACGCATAATTTTGAAACGTTTGAAAAAATATGGCATATTTTATTTGGAGGAGAAGTGAATTTTCATGGCTTGCCTATTATTCAGGCACGCCACTTCTCCGCTAAAATATGAAATATACTTTTATTCTGATTGCCTACAATGATTCAACGTAGTTATGTGATCCGAAAAACTGCAACACAATACTAATAATGATAATGAACACAATGAACACAATGAACACAATACTGCCAAATGATGAATTTTGAGCTGAAAATTGTCTGAAAAAATTTCATTTAACTTAATGATGAAGATTCTTAAGTCAACTTCAATCCTGTCCGGCTGAAAGCACTTTCGGAAGAATTAATTTAAATAAGACTTGAAATTTGAAGGGTAGGTTCGTTGTCAAAATACGCCAATTGAGTTAGAGAATGGGCAAAATCCGCCCGTCTGAAGTTTTATTTTCCCAATATTTTCGAATCTAAAGATCCGTTAGAGATGAAGTCTAGTATTTAGATGTAGAATATTCAATTTTTTGTTCATTCAAAATTTTGTGAGGATAGGATACTAAGAGAACAGTAAAAAATTAAATACAGTTCAATAGCTCATCATATCACATGAGGATCGGTGACAAGATTTTTCCAGAGGATCAACTATAACCTAGATTTTTCATCGTAACAAAAAATATAGTTTTCTCCAAATGACATTAAATGCTTCTTAATGACACTTGAAATGCTCAATAAGTTTATTTTGCTGCCTAGGAAGAAAAGGTTCGTTGCTATGCACCAATACTTACAACCTGGAAAATAATTCTAAATTCTTAAAAAGCGATGTGAATTCAGGAACTTTTGCGTGCATTTCCCATGGTCCATTTATACCTCACACACCCTCACGAAATAGTGCATGACCTTTTAGAATTAAAAAAAATAGTGAACTTACTCAGCGGGGATTCGAACTTTCGTGTGGAGGAATTAATTTTTTGGATTTTACAATACCGCGCAAAATTAATAAACATGATTTTTCAATATTTAGGAAACCATCCTATACGGATACAATTATTAGTCATCCATCCTCGTTTCACCTATTTGAACATAAATTCGCGGCAATTCATAGTATGTTACACCGGCTAATTAATATACCTTTATCCGAAGAAAGTTATTGTAGAATCAAAAATTATCGAACAAATAGCGGTGTACAATGCTATATGCACTATATATGGTGTTTCTTTGGTGAATGAACATACGTTAACCTGAGGTAGATCTACTGTAGACGAGTCCAAAACACCTATATATGATAGGTCTAATCAGCTTGATGCCGAGATACAGGGTGATTTATGTATTCGCCAATATTTTCAATTGCTTATAACTTTTCAACCACAGAGTACAATCAGTTGATATTTGGCACTTAAAATACGCTTCCATGGGTCGATCGATTAATCTTTAAACTGATTAAAAAAATCCAGGCCTGTATTAGAACAATTAAGAACATTTCGCAAGCTGAGATTCAACAGCATGTATGTATAATGTGTGTTTTAGTGGGTGAGTTTTTTATGAGTCGCCGCCAACCCACAAATGTAACCTAAGTTCAGGGGCGCAAAATTCTACCCCGGATGGGAATGCTGCTAACCCATTGAAGTCAATCGAGAGTCGTAGACGAGTTATTTAATTTAAGTGTCATGCATCAGAATGTCCAATCGATATCAACATCTTACTTAAAGCTACAGGAGGGTTATGCAGAGGATGAAATTTAGACAATCCTGTAGAGGCGTTTAAAAGATGTGTGGTCTGCTTACCGTGCCAGGACTATACATATATATAACACTTTGTTATTTTTTCATAAGTATCAGACTATGTGTAGCATGGAAAAAAATGTCAATATTCTTGCTACAATTTAATCGCATTTACCGTGAAGAATAAACAATTTCATCAATACTTCATTTCATAATTTTTGCCTTCCATTTGAATCATTTTTGGCGCTCTTGGTCATCGGAACAAAGTGCTTATCAATTTTCCCAAATGTCTGTAATTTTCGAATTTTCTGATGAAAATGGTCTTACACGATTTGGTTCGACTCACTGATCAAGAATCCGTGGTCGAAATCGATTCTGTCCAGCCGTCCGGTCGTCAACACGATAACTCTCGAACGAAAGGAGTTAGAGGATTGAAAGCTGCAGGGTAGGTTTGGAGCGTAAATATCTCAGACAAGCTCGTTAACGGGCAAAATCCATCAAGCGGTTTCGGAGTTATGGCCGTTTTTCGTAAAAATATTTTTTATAAATATTTCTGAAACTGATCACTCGATCTATCTGAAATTCAGCATATAATTGTGGAATAATGACCTTTATATGCATGCTGAGTTTTGTATAGATCGGGTTGCCGTAAAGTGTCAAAAAAAAATTTAAAATTTTTATATTTTGTTTCTATAATAACTCTCGAACAAAATGAGCTAGGCACTTGAAATTTTCAGAGTAAGGTTGGGAAATAAATTGCTACGTAAATTTAACACTGTGCGATCGGCAGCTGTTGGTCGGTATGCATTTGGATTGTGGGTTCAAGAAAAATTACTCAAGATCAACCTACAGTAAAAATTAAGCTTTTTAAATCTGAATTTGAATGTATTGTTCTTGTATTATATTGCGGGCGCCACTTAGTTTATAAGTTATTAATAAAAACTAAGAAAAATAAAATCAATGAGTAAAACCCAATATGCCAACTCGAGTTTTAGTAATGTAATAATTGACTCAAAAATATGCTTATTGAACCTTCCAAAGAATAAAAAAATCAATGTTCTATAGTCTATATTAACTGTGGAGAAATGATAATTGTTTTTACATAAGTCGAAGAAAGGGTTAGTAATTATCTCACTATTCACAACACAGCTTCAATCCCCCTGTTGTAAATCAAACAGTGGTACTATGCAGCAAAACTGTAATCTGCTCAATCAACGAACAGGTCCTATCTTGGTTGTATTTCGGGACTTTCCCATTAAGAAATGTTACAGAAAAGAATGGCAATTTAAACACGTGCCTTGGGAAAATTCGCTTCGCAGTTATGGAATACCAAACAATTTAACGTCCTTAAATTAAACCCTCCTTGAGGGTTTAACACACAAACAAATTCTACTGATTGAGAAAATTTTTTATCTCGTAAGAATCTTATATCCCTCGAAAGGAGTTCTTCTCAGTCTTAAAATTCGTAAAAGAAGGTCGGTAATTCATAAAGAACATAATTACAATCAATCGAGCCTCCCCACTTTTATAATGATGGAAGGTGGTGACATCTAATAGGATTATTTGTTAATGAACATATTGAGATAACTGCAATATCGGATGGGAGAGAGCTGAAGTAGTATCTGAATATAAAGGCTCTAACACACGATTACATTTGTACATAATATAATATTACATGATCTATATCTTTAGTTATAATAAAAATAAAAACGTTACACAGCCCCCTTCCGGATCAAAAAAATTGCATTTCACAAATGTAATTTTTTTTTAACTATAATAACATTCAAAACAGAAAAAGAGCACTTATGTGCGAACAATTTGACGAAGTCTTAATAGGTTTCGTCATAAGTCACAATCAGGAATTCGCATAGACAGATAGAACAAAATTTTTCAAATAATTTTTCTTAGCCTATAACTTAACTAACTTATTTACTAAAACTTACATCCTAAATATCTCTTGGTAAATCCTATCATTTGACAAACATTTTTAGAAGCCTTTTTTTTTTTAATCTTCATTTTTATCCTGACAGAGCAGATGAAAAACTTCTTACAATATTATGTAACTGCTCTATACAGACAGCTAACCTATTAGTCACTCAAACTGATTGACAAGAGGAAAATTTCAATTCCGAAGATAAACATCTATAAAGTATAGATTGAAAAATTGAATGAGTATCCGAGAAGCATCATACACTTCTACAAAACCAGTACTCAAAAGTATTTTAAATAGGGATCATAAACTATGAAACGGAAACATCAGAATTCGAACCAAAATAGGGTTTCAAATCCTTTATATGCCACCTGCCGTCTTTAGATCCATTTAAATCCTCTAAATTATAACATAAACGAGAAACTTTACTATGTATTCTTCGCAAAACATACCTCGAGGCTAATTTTGAAGAAAATTTTTTAGATGCGTCTGAAAGGACTTTATTACGACGCCAGACTTTTTCCCCAACATCAAAATGAAACTCTCTCCTGCGTAAATTATATGACTTAACATTCCTCTGATATGATTTATGGAGCCTATTTTGAACTTCACTGAAAACTTCTGACAAGCCTTTTATACCACTAACATACAAATCCCTGTTCTCAGGCAGTAACTCAATGCCGTCAGCAGTCTCAATTTGGCCGTAATAGTCTCCAGTCAATGGAATTTTTCTCCCAAAATTAAGGAAGGCAGGGGAGTAACCAGTCACTTCGTGACGGGCAGTATTTATAGCATGTGACATTTTAGGTAATTCCTTATCCCATTCACTGTGATTATTTCCTTGAATATAACAACGTATCGTCGTACCTATGGTTTGATTTGTGCGTTCAACAAAATCACACTGAGGTGAATAAACAGCAGTGAACCAAATTTTTTGAATTTTATAAGTTTTAGCTAATTCCTTCATGGTACGCCCCGCAAATTGTGAACCATTATCAGCTATTATAAACTGGGGAACACCGAATTTAAGGAAAACCTCATCCTCCAGAAATGTTGTAATTTTCTGTGCAGTTGCTTGGCGTAATGGATGTATGATAGTATATTTCGTAAACCAGTCACTAATAACAAGTAAAAATGTATTTCCTTTCTTGGATCTAGGCAAAGGTCCTATTAAATCTAAGGCGATTATTTGCCAAGGATAACGTACGTTTTTCTCGGCCCCCATTAAGCCTAAACCGGGCTGATTAAATATCTTATTAGCGCCACAAATTTTACATTTCTTAACGAAGTTGAGAATGTCTATTCGCATTTTCGGCCAATAATATAATTCACTTATTCGTGAATAAGTTTTATAAAAACCAAAATGACCAGAAGTTACGGGATCATGGGATTGTCGCATAATTTCTTTTCTTTTACTTTTAGGAACTACTGTCTTCCACTCAGAAACATTAGTGTTGAAAGGTATATTATTAGGTGCTAACTTCAATAATACCTCATTCTCAATCTTCCATTGCGGATATAAATCCGGATTTTCAGATACTTTAGTTCTCAAATTCTTGTACCAATCGTCCGTGATTTCGTGGTTGATAGTTAAAATGTTTACTTCTGAACTTTCGTGAGGAATACGCGATAAGAAATCCGGTACTATATTGTCTCTACCCTTGCGATGTTGTAAATCGAAATCAAACTGCCTCAGCCGAACTGACCACCGACATAAACGACCTGAAGGGTTAGATAGCTTACTTAACCACAATAAGGAGTAATGGTCAGTGATGACGGTAAACCTAGTTCCTTCGACATAGGGTCTGAATTTTTCCAAACAGAAAAGTAAAGCCAATAATTCACGCTCCGTCACACTAAAATTACGTTCAGTACGAGATAATGTTCTACTAGCGTAAGCTATAACTTTCTCTACTCCATCCTGAACCTGAGTCAAAACTCCGCCCACTCCCGTAGACGATCCATCACACTGAATACAAAAGGGAAGTTCAAAATCAGGAGCACTCAGAATGGGAGCTGATACCAAGGCCTCTTTTATTACTAAAAATGATTCTTCGGCCGCTGAATTCCATTTGATTGGTTGGCCCTTTTTTCGACCTTTCAATAAATCACCAATAGGTGATATAAGACTTGAAAAATTATTTATAAAAGAACGGTACCACGAACAAGTTCCTAAAAATCTCTTAATATCAGTGGTAGTGTTAGGACGAGGAAAATTTACCATGCATGAAATCTTATCAGGGTCAGTTCTGATACCCTGTCTATCTATAATATAGCCCAAATATTTTAATGATGTTCGGAAAAATTTACATTTATCTATATTAACCGTCAAGTTTGCATCACTTAGCCGTCGCAGTACTTCTTTTAATAGAGAGAGGTGATCTTCAAATGTAGATGACACAACAATAATATCGTCTAAATATACAAAAATATTAGGTTCAAACTCAGGCCCAAATAAAACGTCAACTAATCGTTGTTGAGCTTGTGCACTGTTTCTGAGCCCAAGCGGAACGACTTTGAAATGATAAAGGCCTCGTCCTGCGACACTGAAAGCCGTCTTCTCTCTAGATTCCGGATCTAACGGGATTTGCCAAAACGATTTTTTTAAATCGATACTAGAGATGAAATTAGAACCCGAAACATTATTTAGAATACGGTCTATTCTAGGAAGTGGATAAGAATCGTGCTTGGTTATTTCATTGAGCTTTCTTCCATCAAAGCAAAAGCGATATTCTTGGGGTTTACCGGGAATCCTGTGTAGTAAGTACTGGACTGCAATAAGCTGATGTGGAAGGTTCCACAACATCTAATCTAAGCATTTCATCTAGTTCTTCGTTCAAAATTCTTAATAAATAAGGAGATAATGGGTATTGTTTTTGACGAAATGGTTTGGCATCACCTGTGTCAATACTTAGGGAAAGTTTATTAGTCCTACCTAAACGTGATTCACCACTAAATAATCGAAAAGATTTTATTATCTCTTCAACAGCACTCTGCTGTTGAGGATCAAGTGATTCGATAGTCATTAACTGAGGCTCTATCGACTCTGGGCTAGCAACGCTCAAATTCATCAAATCTTCCCCGCACTGTATATTCCAACTATTATACAAATAATCAATTTTGAGGTTGAATTTTCGACAAAAATCGCTACCAAAAATAAAACCGTGCTTCAAAGTGGGAACAACTAAAGCTTCTATGACATGACAACACTGCTGTATCAAAATAGGTAGAAAGACAGTACCTATAACCTTTTGTTTTTGTTTATCAGCAGTATTGACATACCTTGAATATTCAGGGAATATTTTCAAATTTAATCTTTTAAGAATATCTATCCCAGTTTGACCTACAATAGTAGCATTCGAACCTGAATCCAACAAACAAACGATTGGTATATCCAGCAAGGTTATTTTAATATATGGTCTATTATCTCCACGGGTATTCACGAAAAGTGGTAGAATTTGGTGTCTTCCTGAAAGGGTACAATTTTCATGAATATTGGAAATATAATTTTTCCAAGAATTCCAATCTTGATCCTCCCTTAGATTAACTTTATTATCTCTTGCAGCCCTTTCAATTTTGACTGAGGATTTGTGTTGAGCCTTTGCACAAACCCTATCAACTAGTTTTTTGTACATTTTTTACAAGTAAGAACAGTTACATCGCGTTCACCACATCGATAACAGAATTTATGTATTTTATTCCAACACTTGGAAAAATGATGATTCGATTTATTGCAATGTTTACATTTACTTGAATCAAACGTAGGGACTACTTTTTTCTCTACTGTGGCTACATTAGGTGTAAGAAGAGACCTATGTCTATTTCCTAAAAATCGTCCTTGGTCAAAATTTTTACTAGCATTTTTACTGGAAGGACTAATATTCAAAAAATCTTCGTCTTCTAATTTTTTAACTAATTTATATAAATCTGAAACGGTAATAGGTTCACTCAAAGCTAGAGCTTTTCGATACTCGGAAATTAAATTTTTCTTAAGATATTTAAGCTTAGTATAGTCAGCCGGCGGACGTGTTAAACGACTGAAAAGTTCATTCATCTTCGCAAAATAAATGGTAACTGTTTCATTTTCCCCTTGAGTTCTATTTTTAATGGTTTCCCACAATTCATCTTCATGAAATGGTGATTGGAAATCACGTTTCAGTGCTAAAACAAGAGCGTCCCAATCTTTTACTTCGTGGACAACTTGTCGAAACCATCACCTTGCATCATCAACAAATAAGTCCCTAGCAGAATCAAATAATTCAACCCTAGTAACGTTACGTGCTTTTCGAAGCTCTTCTACATTTATTAAAAATGACAGTAACTGATCTTTATCACCGTTAAACGTTTCACCCCATTTGTAAACTGGTACTGATTTAACATGATTCGTGGCATTCGATTGAGGAGTATTCGGATTAAAAATTTAATGCTTGTGGCTTTTACTTGATGCAAATCCATATTAACTCAATGAAAAACTATTTACGATTTACACTTATTTATTCAATATTGTGACGCGTTTCGTCGACACAGCGACTTCATCAGACTACATCATACATACATACATCAGTATGATGTAGTCTGATGAAGTCGCTGTGTCGACGAAACGCGTCACAATATTGAATAAATAAGTGTAAATCGTATATAATTTTTCATTGAGTATTCGGATTTTGATTATTATTATTAATGTTAGATGGACCTGCAGTTACATTAGAGAAAACAATTGGATCTTGTAACTTATCATGTAAATCGGCATCTAAAGCAAGGCAAGTGGCATATGATTCATTTTTGAATTCTAAATATTCGTCTTTATCACCTGCTGGAATACGTTGAATACGATTTGAAACATGAGTTAATCTCGTGTTCAGCCTTTTATAAACTGAATCCGATGTTGTCCCCTCAAACTCTATAATCAATTGCGTAATTGATTCAAGACTTTTATTTATTTCCTCCTGTTCGATTTCAAACGAGAACTGAGGATCAACCAAATTAAACTCATCACCTAATTTTTGTCTTTCTAATAATCGATATAAAATCTTCCTTTTATCATCTTGACTTCTATTAGATACTACTCCTCTAATTCTTAACTCATAATTAAGTTCATACAAGAGCAAGTGAATAGGTTTCATCTTCAACAATGAAGCAATATTATTTTCCATGAAAACAACAGAATAGTCAACAATGAAAGTGAAATCCACACAAAGTTGCAAAGAAATTAACGTCAATATGCTGGCTTGTGAGATTATACCGACGAGATTTCAATTTATCGATTGAAATGAAATGTGTTACAAATAAATACAGATGTTACACACAAGATAGGAAATATATATGCAGAGATGTATTCTCTGGAAGTGTTCTAATTTTGAAATATAAAGAAAATGCGATTATGATTTTATATAACGATCGACAAGAAGAAACTTTCTCTCATTCAGACACAAATTAATTTCGAGCCCCCAAGTTGGGTGCCATTTTCGTGCTACGTAAATTTAACACTGTGCGATCGGCAGCAAGCTGTTGGTCGGTATGCATTTGGATTGTGGGTTCAAGAAAAATTACTCAAGATCAACCTACAGTAAAAATTAAGCTTTTTAAATCTGAATTTGAATGTATTGTTCTTGTATTATATTGCGGGCGCCACTTAGTTTATAAGTTATTAATAAAAACTAAGAAAAATAAAATCAATGAGTAAAACCCAATATGCCAACTCGAGTTTTAGTAATGTAATAATTGACTCAAAAATATGCTTATTGAACCTTCCAAAGAATAAAAAAATCAATGTTCTATAGTCTATATTAACTGTGGAGAAATGATAATTGTTTTTACATAAGTCGAAGAAAGGGTTAGTAATTATCTCACTATTCACAACACAGCTTCAATCCCCCTGTTGTAAATCAAACAGTGGTACTATGCAGCAAAACTGTAATCTGCTCAATCAACGAACAGGTCCTATCTTGGTTGTATTTCGGGACTTTCCCATTAAGAAATGTTACAGAAAAGAATGGCAATTTAAACACGTGCCTTGGGAAAATTCGCTTCGCAGTTATGGAATACCAAACAATTTGTACGTCCTTAAATTAAACCCTCCTTGAGGGTTTAACACACAAACAAATTCTACTGATTGAGAAAATTTTTTATCTCGTAAGAATCTTATATCCCTCGAAAGGAGTTCTTCTCAGTCTTAAAATTCGTAAAAGAAGGTCGGTAATTCATAAAGAACATAATTACAATCAATCGAGCCTCCCCACTTTTATAAAGATGGAAGGTGGTGACATCTAATAGGATTATTTGTTAATGAACATATTGAGATAACTGCAATATCGGATGGGAGAGAGCTGAAGTAGTATCTGAATATAAAGGCTCTCACACACGATTACATTTGTACATAATATAATATTACATGATCTATATCTTTAGTTATAATAAAAATAAAAACGTTACAAAATATCTTGGTTAAGTTCGTTATTGGGCAAAATCGGCCTGATGGTTTCAGAGTAACGAAAAAATATTTTTTTTTTACATTACAAATTTCAAATTCAATTTTTTTAAGATGCAGTTCCACCATAAAAATCCATTGATATCATTTTCAACTCTAACAAGCTAATACTTTCGGAGATATGATTTTTCGAAATTTCAATAATGAATCGTTCTTCTATGTTTTCACAGAATGCTGTACTTAATTTTTCTATCTATGAATTATTATATGATCTGTGTTCTTACATGTTATCTTATTTTCGTATGAGAGAAAATGTCAAAATTATTTCTGATTCGTTATTCTAGATATAAAATACCCTTCCTGTTCTATAAAACAAAGTATGATTGAATGCAAAAAGACCAATGAAAGAACCTCAGCTATCGTACTTTTGAGGTGATAATATAATGCCCATGGATAATCCATATGATGATGGACATATATTCTTTGGAAAGATACATACACTGTAAGAAATTTTACAACACCGGCCAACACCCGCTAACACCGGCCTGATTTCCTTAGAGGTCCTGATCTTTTCATTGTTATTTCGCACCATCCGAAATAGCACCGACTTTCAGGTGTATTTTCTGCCATAATAAGTAATCAGCTTTCACACCAGACCGATTGAGATTTATCATTCGGATGAGTGTGAGGTAGCACTAGATCAATGGGGTTTAGCACTAGTTCGGTGTGAATTTGCACAAGTACCGTAGTACATTTAGCACTGGTTTAGTGTGATTTAACTTTAGTGCAGTGTGAATTTGCACTGACCTAGTGCGTGTGCAATATCTTGTTCAGTGTTATTTAACACCGAATCAGATGGGGTATAGGTATTATTTAGTTGAAATTTACACCATTTTCGGTGTTTTAAATGATATTGTTCGTTTTATAATTTGAAACTCAATATCATATAAATCACCCTAAGGCTATGAAAAGGGTATAGGTATTGAAAAAAACTTTTTAGTACATATGAATTTATTATTTCAAAGATTATTTAATAGACAGTTTAATTTTTTATATATAATTTGTGAAAATACAATAAACAATAAATTTTTATAGAAATATTTAGTAATTACTGAAGCTTAAAGAGATAATCAAAACTGACGACAAACCAATCGAGCTTTTGAGGCAGCACTTTCTGGTCCAACACGACACAAAATTCTTCCAGATCAGGTGTCAATGATATAGCGCTGGCAGTTTTTTCAATTTTGCCAATTGTTTCTTCTGATGGTGAGGGTTACTGAAATTAAAACATGTATATATTAATCATATATAATCCTACAATTCGAATTAGTGCCTAAGAAATAGTGTGAAGCTGGCAGGTCTTTATATAATTGAAAGTTGTAACTTTTCAACGTGCTTAGGACCGATAATTGACTATCAACGCTGGTTTTATTCGATATCGATCAAGAATTCACTCTTATCTGAAATAAAATATCCCGGATAATAGGTTTTTGCGACAGTGTGATATACAATTAAGATACGTAATATTCTGAAAAAAATATGTTCCCTTAGACTACCTACTACAAAAAACACTCACCTGCAAGTGCTTCTTAATAAATCTTATTGATAGTTCACAAAAGGTTAGATGAATAAGCCCCATTTGTTTGAAGAACATTACGAAAATAAATTTCAATAAAGAAACTGTAATAACATTAATTATAAATATGAAATTTAATCTAATTCAGATAATTGCACTTTTCAAATAAAGAAAATTGAATGAAATATTTTTCACTGACAAATGTAAAATTTCAAAGTCGGCGATGGAGGAATTTGTAAATCCAATCGACCAACCAACACAAATATCTCATCAAAATTTTCTGGAAAAATTGATGAAATGAGGATACCCAATTACGTAGGCACCCAAAAAAATTAAATTGAACATTCATATGTACTCACTTGCAAACAGTATTATTTCCAAACTTCCTTCGACGGCCAAAACAAATTTCTCATTATTCTCATAGGTCATAACGAATCTTCTTGATGCACTTCGTTTTTCCAGATTCTCACTTCATAATGCATCATGAACCAACTTATCGTCTCCAAGGCACAAAATATTAAAATCAACCCGATACAACACACAACATTGTAGTCTCCCATGGAATGTACGTGTTGTGTTAGAACTAGTCAGAAGTATTGCGACATAACCAATCCCTGCACATTGTTGCCGGATATAATTACATTCTGATATTTTAAAAACAATCCTTTAGTTTCGCAAATATCCATTTTCCAAAATTGGATGTTTCCAATTTTGTGTACTTGAGACGATTTTTTTATGGAATGGTGCAATGAGTAGCGATTTGTTCAAACCTGCAATGTAAAATTATATCATACTCACTTTGAAGTCATTTTCTATCAGACTATTCATGATATACTTACCACAACAATCCATATGTTTATTTTTCGTGACTAAATATATCTCTTGATTGATAGGTAACTACAAATATTCAACTATTGTTGTACTACGAAATCATTAAATAGCAGAAAATAAATTTGTGAATCATTGAAAGCGTGGAGGAATTGATTTTCATAGTCAAGAAAGGGATACAGTGATATTTCCAATATTGATTCGAGTGTTCCGAAATAACATCAATATTGTTCGTGAGAATTCCCCATGGAAGGGCACGATTCTTCCTGTCATCTTATAATTATTAATTCTTCACAACTATCGGCGATTTCTTTATATTTAAAAGACTCAGCAGGGATATCTGTCTTTCGATAAAGAATACTTGGCAACTATGTAGCAATGAATAAGTTTACGAAATAAAGTATAACGTTCTTTTGATATTCCTGGTGCGAATTTGGATAGTTTGTTGGTCGAAAAGCACTTGTTGGTACTTTCGATGATTTCACATATTTCAAAAGTTATACTTGGATATACATAAAGTTGATAACTGAGTGTAAAGTTTGGTAATCGGATTAAATCTCTGAAATCATTCTTTCACATTTCACCATGCAGTGCTCATTTTCACCCAAGATATCACCTATCTGACTTTTGTATGAAGAATTGGCATTAAAACTTGATGGAAACTGTGAAATTTCAAATAAATTTTATTAATTCTTGATACTGGATCTGTTTGTGATATTTTCTGTCATAAATTACACTACTGAACACAATATGATCATAATAACGAAAATATTGATAGGAATGTGACATTCTAGTGGTAAATTGCATCGACAATATTCTTGATAGTATGAAATCAACATTCACACTGAGATTTTTTTTAGAGTGTACATAATCAAATTGGGTTCAGAATATCTCCAGGAAAAACAAAACTGCAATGTTGTCTAAGTTTTAATTGATATAATATAATTTTCAGAGTATATTTGAGGAACGAATATCTCGGATAAGTTTTATTGGGGAGAATCGGTCTGTTTGAATTTAATTCATTTCATGATGCAGTTCTAGCGTGAGAATCCATTTATATCATTCCCAGTGACCAATTATTTCGAGGATATGATTTGTCAAAGTTTGAACAAGAGCGCCAAAGCTCCTGTCCACAGGGCTTGAACCAATTTTTGAATCAAATCTCTGTTAATGAATTTTACAATACTTTACAATCGATGCCGATTATTAAATTATCATAATGTATATGTTCTATGACATTTCATGGATACCTACTACAAAATGTAGCTCAATATTACCATTGGCATGAAAATTTTTAATTCGAAAATCTTACGATTCATGTATAGAAACATGTTATATCGTTTGATCGGAAATTTATTTTTTTCCAACACGTCTTATGATACCTATAGGTACAGATCATTCCATTCGATAAAACGCCCTTTTTATCGTTTAAGTATGTCTCGGAAACGCATCGGCTTTTGAACAACCCTGTACTATGATTTGGGACGCATGTCATTATACGTAATTGTTACACGGGATATTGGTAATCCATATCAGAAATTTCGGCTTAACATTCCAAGTAAGGAAGTGATAAATATTGAATTGAAGCTATGTTTTGCACAAAAAATGAGGTAAATCAATTAATTACTCGAATTACTGATAGAGATGAGGGTGAGGAAGTTGATACAGAATTGATCAGGAGGCTACGTCGAATCGAGAAAAGCAATAATATATAAGGTGTTCCATTTGGAATATCAAAGTTGTTAGTACTTTTTTATATAAGTGGCAACACCGCAGCGCTGAAAATATTCTAGTTCGATAGAGCAGTGGTTCCTAGCGAAGAAACAAAATTTTCAATTCCCCTTCTCCGTAAAAGTCCAATGTACCATCGACTAAGGTCCACCCTGTATAGAAAAACAGGAAGACATTTTGGAATGAGGATTAAGGAACACCATCACAGCTATCAAAATTCTACACAATTTGAATGAAGGTGCGCCTCTACATTATTAGAAAATGGTGTAAATAGCTAGTTGAGTGTTACTCAATCTATTTAAATACAGAATAAATGTATAAAAATAGGTTCAAGCCCTGTGGAGCTTTGGCGCTCTTGTTCAAACTTTGACAATTCTTATCTTCGAAAGTATTGGTAAGAGTTGGGAATTATATCAATGGATTCTTATGATAGAACTTCATAATAGCAGAAATTAAATTCAAACATCATAAAAGAATTTAAATTCTACAAGAGTGCCAAATATTATCAATCCAAAACCAATAGACCAGTTCTACCCAACAACGAACTCATCCGAGATATTCTTTCCTCAAGTCTATGATGAACGATATATTTTTTCCTAAAATCCACTCTGAAAATTATATCATATCAATTGAAACTTTAGCCAATATTTCAGTTTTGTTTTTAGTGGAGGTATTCTGAACTCAATATTATTAACTTACCATTACCATTCCTATCATCATATGGATTAACCATGGGCATTAATTATCAAAATTTGACATATTATGTCCCAGGAAAATAAGAAGAAGACATGTATCAACACAGATCATATTATAATAATTCATAGATAGAATAATTATCGCATTCTGTGAAAACACAGAAGTACGATTTATTATTGAAATTTTGAAAAATCATATCTCCGAAAGTATTAGCTTGTTAGAGTTGAAAATGACATAAATGGATTCATATGGTGAAACTGCATCTTGAGAAAAACTTATTTTGAAATTTGTAACGTAGAAATTTTTTTTTTGTTACTCCGAAACCATCCGACCGATTTTGCCCAATCACGAACTTAGCCGAGATATTTATCTCCAAAACCTATTCTGAAAATTTCAACTGTCTAGCTCATTCCGTTCGAGAATTATCGTGTTAACGGCCGGCCGGCCGGACAGAATCGATTTCGACCACGTATTCTTGATCAGTGAGTCGAACCAAATCGTTTAAGACAATTTTCAGCCAAAAATTGAAAAATTACAGACATTTGGACAAATTGATAAGCACTCTGTTCCGAGGAACAAGAGCGCCAACAACGGTAGGAAAGAATTTTTAATCACTCATCCCGTTGATACGCGTTCTGATTTCAATGCAGAATCAAAAAAACTTGAATTTCTTCTTACTTAGAATTTTTTGGGATATAGAACTTTTAGTTTAGTAGTTTAGTGGAATGCAATTCTACATGAAACATAGAGTTACTTTTCTACACCTAAATATCACATTGAAAGTATTTCAGGCGTTTTTAGAAATATTGGAAAAATATATATTTCAAATGGGTAAATTTCCGAAAACATTGAGCTGGTTTTACAATTTCACGAACTCGACCGGTGCATTACATCAAACCTACCCTGAATAAGACACTATGTTCTTTTTCAAAAAAGTATTCTTGTTTACGGACGGAGATGATTGAATGTGAGTAGTAATTCAGAAGTCTAATGGAATAGTTTGAGCCAATTTTCAGTTCAAAATTGAAAAATATGGCAATATGATCACGCCACGGTACGAGCACACAATAAGAATATCCTTCCATATATCCAAAAACGATACTTTGCGGATTCAGGTTTATTAAGGATTTTCGGTTTATTTTGGTCCAAACTTTTACCACTTAAAATATTTCACACTCTTTCTTCAACACCCTGTGTTGGAGAAAGTTTAGATCTTTCTGTTACATTTGGGTAGATCGTTCACAGATCTATCAACCTTGGTTTGTGGACTGTATTTCTTGTAATTTGAAGAGTTGATATAACTCCCAGGTGCTGGGTGGTGAATAAATGCTAATTCTTCACAAATACCACGTTTAATTTAAACTGTACACTGGATCTTTACAATTGTCTTAATATCACTGTTACTCTCACTAACGTTCAACACCTGATGTATGAAACAATTGCTGGACTAGGGTAATTTCTACCTGAATTAACCGTTACACACCTTTTTGATTCTACTCTCTGGCTTGGAGTTAAAATCTTGTATTCTTGAATAGATGCTTGTGCTAAGCTATGCGAACTTCGGAAAAAGAGGCAGAATTTTGTTATTCCCAGACAGAGGTTAGGATTTTACACAGAGTCTTCGTCAGCATAGAATACTCCCAGTGTTCTTCCCAACACTTACTACATAGAATGATCCATAGGAAAGGGGCGCAACCCTTAATACATTTTGGGGAATTATAGGTTGCCTATACTTCTCCAACATATTCCCCCCCCAATGAAGGTTTCCTTCATTTGACACTGGGGCAATAAACAAACAAAAATTCGGCAAATGGTTAAACAGTCGGAAAAGAGTGAAACAAGTTTGTTAAGCTGCATTGCTATGCGGAAGAGGACAAATTTTGGCTATACTTCTAGTGAACTCGCCTGATTGAGTTCGGATTTTAACAAGGCGTACTCTTCCGTCCTGTCCAGGGATGGTTACAATGACTCTGGCTAATGGCCACTTAAGAGGAGGACAACCATCCTCTTTGACAAGAACAAGGTCATTAACCTGTATGTTCGGGAATTCCTTCATCCATTTAGGCCTGTTCTGTAAACGATTGAGATATTCAATCGACCACCGTTTCCAGAAGGTCTGCTGAATTTGGGTGACATGCTGCCACAATTTCAAACGATTTACAGGAAGATCTACAATACATTTTTCTGGTAGGGCGGAAGATGATGTACCAATCAAAAAATGTCCTGGTGTTAGTGGTTGGAAATCATTGGGATCATTCGATAATGCACATAAGGGTCTAGAGTTGAGTATTGATTCTATTTGGGTAAGAATCGTAGAAAAATTTTCATATGTGAGATTTGCAGTTCCCATTAATCTCTTTAAATGGTATTTTGCGCTTTTAACTGCCGATTCCCACAAACCCCCCCAGTGAGGGCTTCTTGGTGGTATGAAGGCGAACTCTATTTCATTTCCAGTGAGATAATCCTGAATACAACTCATGTTATTCTGGCTTCGAAAGAAATCATACAAATCCCTCAACTGATTTCTAGCGCCCAAAAAGTTAGTAGCATTATCGCTGTAAATTTGAGATGGACTACCCCGTCTTGATATGAATCTTTTCAACGCTAAAATGAAGCCTTCCGTTGAAAGATCTGAAACCAATTCAATGTGTATAGCTTTGGTCACCATGCACACAAATATGGCAATATATGCTTTCAAGAGAGGGGCCTTTCTTAGGTGAGAAGCTCTTATGAGAAAGGGACCACCGTAATCGACTCCAACTCTTTCAAATGGCCGAGAAATTTGCACGCGGCATTCAGGTAGCTCACCCATAATTTGCTCCAGGGGCTGAGCTCGGAATCTAAAACACTTCACACAATTTCTAATAATGCGTTTGGTCGTTCTTAGACCATCAAATGGCCAATACTTTAATCGGAAATTGGACAATACTGTCTGAGCCCCGGCGTGCCCTAAACGTATATGCTCCAGTTCTAACATCATGGAAACAACACGGTCGTGTGCTGGAAGTAAAATTGGATGCTTTTGATTGAATGGAATAAATGCATTTTTTAATCTTCCACCGACTCTTATAATCCCTTCTTTATCAAGGAAAGGGTTAAGGGTTAAAAATTTCCGGTCACTAAGTGAGATATTTTGGTTTAAACAATTCAATTCTTTCGAGAAATGAATCTCCTGGATGATTTTAACAATTTTGGACTTGGATTGTTGCAGTTCTTCTGCAGATAGTACACCGTAGAATGCTTGAGTAGGGTTGGAGGAATTTTTAATGAAACGTAGTACATACGCTATAACTCGTTGCAAACGTTTAAATTTCGAAAATTTTCCGAACAAGTCACTTGCGAAATCCTTCTTTAATTTTGAAAAGGTATTTACCAACGTGACTTTTCTTTCTTCAGGCAGTTCAAATACGATTTCGTATTTTTCGAATTGGGCAAAATCCGTATTCGCGTCATTCAAGAAGTCAGGCCCATACCACCACAGATGGCAATTATGAATTTTTTGAGGAAAAACTCCACGTGAAGGAAGGTCAGCCGGGTTTCTCTCAGAGTTCACATGGCGCCATTTAAAGTTACACGTCAATCCTTGAATTTTTGCAACTCTGTTTGCCACGAATGTACTCCACTTTGAAGCATGAGACTGAATCCAATTCAGAGCTATTGTCGAATCTGTCCATAAATTCACTGTTTTAGGTTTAAATCGGTTTTCATAGATGCAGAGTAATTTCACCGTTAACTTGGCTAAAAGTACCATGGCACATAATTCTAATCTTGGAAGGGAAACAGACTTCAAAGGTGCAACTCTAGATTTAGACGAAATTAATCTAGTTGATGCCGAACAATCTGTATAAATGACCCGTATATATAAGCAGGCAGCATAAGCCTTCTGACTGGCATCAGCAAACCCATGAAATTCAATCAATTGTACCGGCTTATCATTGAATAAAAAACGAGGAAATTTCAAGCTCGCTAATGTTTGAAGATTGGTAGTAAATTCAGACCATTCAGCCACGATATCAGGGCTAGTGATAACTGTATCCCAATCCAGTTTTAGGAGCCACAACTTCTGCATTATAATTTTACCAATCACAGTCACTGCTGTGAGCAAGCCTAATGGATCAAAACATTGAGATATTAATGACAGAATAGTACGTTTGGTTGGTAGTTGACCAGAAAACTGGGCTGGGATGGCAATACCTAACTCGTCACTGCATGGATTCCATTTCAAACCAAGAACCTTGTTCTGATCGTAATTGAACACGAAGTTGCACTCAGGATTCTCTCTTAATGCCTCACTGGATTGTGTATCAATGGTATTTGCACACCATTTATGCAAATGTAGGCAATGCGAAGTTAATAGCGACTTTAGTTGGATTTGTAGTTTAACTATCTCATCAGCATGGTCGGCACCAGCTATAATATCATCCATGTAACACTGATTTTGTAGTGCTTCACAAGCCAATGGATATTTTAAAGAATTTTTATCAGATATTTCCTTCAAAACTCTCGTTGCTAGAAAGGGTGCACTGGTTGTGCCATACGTAACAGTCTGCAATTCTATGCATTGCAATTCCTTCTCAGGTGCCTCCCTCCATAATATGTTTTGTAAAAATCTCTGATCTGGATTGATTTTAATTTTTCTGTACATTTTCTCAATGTCGGAAGTTAGAACGTACTTATAAGATCTAAAGCGACATAGAATATCGTACAATTCAGGTTGTACTTGAAAACCCTTCAGCATAATATCGTTAAGAGAGTAACCAGAAGAAGATTTACTGGCTCCATCAAAAACAACTCGTAGTTTCGTAGTTGTTGCATGCTCTCTAATTATAGCGTGGTGTGGAAGAAAATATTTATTTCTACCTGAAGTATCTTGTAATTCCAAAGGAATTATTTTTCCATGACCTAATTTTATATATTCATTTATGAAAGCTTTATATGATTCAAAAAAGTCTGTATTTCTTTGGAATTTTGATTCAAGAAATTCAAATCGTCTTTTAGCTGCTGTAAATGAATCTCCTAGTTTGAAATACTCATTAGGGGTCTTTAATGGGAAATTTACTTGGAAGGAACCATTAGGGAGTATTTGCGTGGTGGAAGCAAATATTTCCTCAACCATTTTGTCTTCAGGAGATAGAATTGGTTCACTAGGGATCTCTTCCATTTGCCAGAATCTTTCTATTAAATTTTCGATAGTTGTTTCGCGTTGAATCAAAAGGGACACAGAATCAATTTTTGTACTCACAGTGTTCAGATGAGATGAAACAAATTCAGTCTCATGTGACAAAACAGGCACATTTCCTGCTATTACCCAGTCAAGGAATGTACTCTGGAGAACAGGTAGGTTTTTACCTAACTTGTGCACCTTGTTCTGCAAAAGATCATAATACATGTCTGCCCCAAGTAATATGTCGATATTACCTGGGTTATGGTACGATGGATCACTCAAATTGAATTCTGAAGGAATGTGAAGCCTTTTTGTATCTAACAAAAGTTGGGGAAGTTTGCAAGTAATGCTGGGCATTATGGCACAGGTCAATTGGAATTTATAGTTCTTATGTACATTGGAATGTAGGACAAGATTTATCATCTTACCAGATGTGAATTTTCCCTGGGAAATACCACTAACACACAATGACCTTTTAAACGGGACATGACCCAACCTTTCCACAAGATCCTCTGTCACAAATGAACTTTGACTAGCAGAATCCAGTAAAACACGAGCTTGTACTGGACGACCACTGTCATCGAAAATGGTGACTAATGCAGTAGCAAGAAGAACATGGTTGTTTCTTCCAGGTGCTGACAAAGACACTGAATGTGAATGTAGGGCCTGAGTATCTGTGCCAGCAGAAGGCTCTGGGGACCATTCCTGGTACTCAGATGTCTCAGTCGATGTTGTTTCATGCAACAAGGTGTTGTGTTTCTGTGAGCATATATTACACATTTTTACAGATTTGCAATTAACTCTCCTATGACCTGAATATAAACAATTGAAGCACAATTGATTTTCAAGCACATAATCTCTTCTTTCATCTAGACTCAATCCCCTGAATTTATCACACCTAAAAATAGTATGTGTGGTCTGCTGACAATACGAACAAATTAATTTGACATTATTAGCTTTTGCTTTACTTGAGAGCAATGTTACTTTAACATTGACTTTTGTTTGTTTTTCTGCAGGTTCCAAATTTTCTAATATTGTAGCTCTTTTATCCAGAAATTCAAGGAATTGAGCCAGAGTCGGAAGGACAGATATGTCACGCTCAGTTTCAAATGCCCTACGGGTGCCATAATCAATTTTTTTTTCCATTAAATGGATAACTATAAATTCGAACATTTCCTCACTAGAGTAATTTAAATTTTTGAATAATTCCAAATGTTTCCTAAGGTGAATGACAAAGGTTCTCAACCCCTTTGCTGTGCATTTTGTCAAACACTCTGTCTCAAACAAAGATGACAGGTGTGATTTGATAACACTTAATTTGTTCTCATAACGTTTCTGCAATAATTTTAATGCAATCTTAAAATTTGCATGACAGACTTGTAAGTTGTCAACAATAGCAAGAGGTTCACCCCTCAAGAAGGACTTGAGATACATTAATCGCTGAATATCACTCAACTGATTATTGTCCGTAATTAATGAGTTGAATAACTGAATGAAAGAAATCCATTCGGTTGGATTACCAGTGAAATTATTAATTTTCATTTCTGGTAATTTGATATGGGGCTGTGTATTAATGCTGCCAGAAGGGCTACTATTATTAGTTCTAGAATTAAACTTAATCAACAGTTTGCTAAATCTTACGTCTAGATCATCCAGTTCGTTTTCCATTGCATCACGATCTTCTGAGTCCATTGTTTGAAAATCTTCAATTAGCTCGATGTTGTCTTGGCACTTCTTGTACTCCTCCATGGCTGCTACCAAACTCCCATGTTTTCTGACCACCATGGTTTGATCGTCTACATCTGGATTTGCATTTAACCAGTTCTGGATTCGAGTTATTGAGCGTTTTGCAATAGCACGCTTGGACTTGTAAAGCTGATATTTTTCCATAGTTTCCACCACCAGGAACTTTCACTTTAAACTTGAATAGTTTTATCTCACCAACACAAATCCTGTGGTATATCCGGTTCGAAAAGGACCATAAAATGTTGGAGAAAGTTTAGATCTTTCTGTTACATTTGGGTAGATCGTTCACAGATCTATCAACCTTGGTTTGTGGACTGTATTTCTTGTAATTTGAAGAGTTGATATAACTCCCAGGTGCTGGGTGGTGAATAAATGCTAATTCTTCACAAATACCACGTTTAATTTAAACTGTACACTGGATCTTTACAATTGTCTTAATATCACTGTTACTCTCACTAACGTTCAACACCTGATGTATGAAACAATTGCTGGACTAGGGTAATTTCTACCTGAATTAACCGTTACACACCTTTTTGATTCTACTCTCTGGCTTGGAGTTAAAATCTTGTATTCTTGAATAGATGCTTGTGCTAAGCTATGCGAACTTCGGAAAAAGAGGCAGAATTTTGTTATTCCCAGACAGAGGTTAGGATTTTACACAGAGTCTTCGTCAGCATAGAATACTCCCAGTGTTCTTCCCAACACTTACTACATAGAATGATCCATAGGAAAGGGGCGCAACCCTTAATACATTTTGGGGAATTATAGGTTGCCTATACTTCTCCAACACCCTGTATATTTCATATAGTTTTGAATTCATTTTCAGCTAATGGGCATTTGGTATGGCATCGAAATAATCGACCACGACAGCGAAAGACATTATGTACGCCATGTACAGTCATGTCCAATCATCCACATATCCGAAGATAGATCCTTTAGTTCCCTGTACAAAGACTACATTAACTACAATTACAATTACGCAAGAAAAGGATACGACACCTACGATCTGACAACTGAGAGAGCGAGAACTTTTCCTTATGATCCGTCTACTTACACCAGTAACCCTTACAGAGGAGATCCCCACAACAGGGACCCTTATAATAGGGACCCCTTCAACAGAGACAGGGACCCCTACCGAAGAACACCACCGTATAAAGATCCACTTAATAGAGACCCATACAACAGGAATCCTTACCCAATGTAAGTTCAAACAGGGACAGGGCTGAAGCTGAAGGCTGAAGCCAAATTTTTGAGGGGGGAAAACATCGAAAACTTTCCAACTGTGCATTGAAGTATATATTAAAGAGAAGAAAGATAGGAAACGAAGCGACTAACTTGACGCGGGCGCCATCTCTTGCCTCACTAGTACAAGTAGTACAGTCATCTAGTTAGAATAATTGAATTCAGGTTATTTATAAATAGAAATACTATATTTATGAAAATAGTCAAGAATTAATCTACTCAGCTGTCTTTAGTCCTTTATCTTCTCAGTTCTAATCATCCACTCATCCTAGTGATTCGATCCTCACGAAATTTTGCAAGAATTTTCGCGTCGCTATTCTACAACTAATTATCATGTTTGAGTTGTATCGGATTAGTATTTTTCGAGTTAGTGAGGAAATACCAACCAAATTTCAGATGGGTATAACTGCAAAACCGTTTGGCCGATTATGCCTATTAACAAATAAAATAAATAATAATAATGAATAATAATAAATGAAATAAAACTCAAAGGTCGCATTCGGAGGTGCACTCTACCCTAAAAATTGCAAGTTCTTATCTCTTTCCATTCTCAGGTTATCGTGAGATAAACAATATTTTTTAATAATTTTTTCAGTGATACCACTCTCGCAAAATTTCACAAACGTATTTGTGTCAGTATTCTACAACTAGTTACCAACTTTCGATTCGATCAGGATCTGTATTGATTGATGAAAAAATTATTACTTGGAAACCGTTGGGCCGATTATGCCCATTAACGAACTTGTCTTTCGCATTTGGACGCGCCACCTACCCTGAAAATTTCACGACTATATCTCTTTTCGTTCTCAAGTTATTGTGGCAACGGCCAACCGGCCAGAAAGAATAAAATTATTTGACCTCGAATTGTTATCAGTGAGTCGAACCTAATCGTTTGAGACCATTTTCCGCAAGAACCGTCGAAACTTACAGACATTTGTGCAGAATAATAGCACGCTGTTCCCCTGAACATGCGTCCGAAAAATACGCAACTTTTCATGTACCTATGATTCAGGAGTTTTTTTAAATGGTAACCTCAACTTTGTTTGCCAGAATTGGATATACCTTTTGTTGATGAGGATAAATTGCTCATTGTTTTTTATCAACCCTTTCATTATTATAGGGATGAAAAACTCATTAAATTTGAATTTCAGATAATTCATCAGTTGCTACCCTACGAAAAAGGAATGTTTTCGAGAACACTTGAAAACCACCAATCACTCCTAAAGTGTATGTCACCGACCTGAAAATACATAAAATGAAAATTCCTATAATAAAATAAGGGTTGATAAAAAACCTCCATCATTGACCAAATCATCCTCAGCAACTAAAGGTCAATCGATTTCTCTGGCACAAAAAGTTGCGGTTGCCATTAAAAAAACCTCAACTATTCTACACCCCTCGTAGTGGGTGTTCGATTCATGTTTCGATTCGAAACATCTAGAATAGAAAGCTGATTATTCTTCTCTATATCCAAAGTAAATCGTATTGTTGGTTCTTTTGAATTTATGGAATCGAAAAAATTGTCTAATCCTCCTCTACCATGTTGCTGAATTACAAATCATCGCTGTTATCGAAACTTTCGAAAACTAAGTATCTGAATCATTTTGAAACAAGTGTCCTCCGAAAACAGACACATACAAATAGATATCCAAATTTCTATTCAAATCATGTTGAAGGGACTATAGCGTCCAGTTGCGCATCTGAATGCGACGGTTAAGTCCGTTAATGGGCATAATCGGCGAAACGGTTTCGGAGTTATACCCATCTGAAATTTTTATGGTAACAATAACTCAAAAAATATAGATCAGCTCGGATTGAAACTAGATAATTGGTTGTAGAACACAAATGCGCAAATTTTAGCAAAATTTCGTGAGGATCGTATCACTAGAAAAAAAAATTAAAAAATTTTCTCCAAAGATTTTATATTTCAAAAACTATCTGTCAGATTCCGTTGAAATTCCTGGCAAACCAAACATATTTTATTTTCCGAATATTTCCAAAAATAAATTTCAATCGAATTGAAATCTGGTATTCTCTTGAAAAAAAAAAGCTTGAAGGTTCATACAGTATTCCGTGAGGGTGTGTGAGGCGTGAATAGGGCAAATTGAATGCTCGCGAAAGCACCTGATTTCATGTCAGTTGCTTTTTCAGAATTGTTTACATAAAGAATGAAATAATAACAAATGTAAGAAATTTTATTTACGTTAAATCTGAGAAAATATGTGTTTGGCGATCCCAAGCAACTTGAACATCAAGGAGTATAACCATCACATATAACTAATTGGTAACTATTCTAGGGTTTGTAGAGAATGGTCCAAAGTGTGCATTCTCCTCGTCATCATGTCTCACATGTTAGATAGGATTTAAATGCGGTAAACCGGGAGACGACGGCAAAACATCAACGCCTGATTCTTGGGGAACGCCGGTAGGTCGTCGAGCAATAAGGGGATGTCTGAAAAATGACGTAGGGTCGGCCATCTAGATAAGGCAGTAAAGTGGTTTGTAGCACATCATCCATATAACGCGCAGCGGTCATAGTGCCTCAAGTAAAGAGAAATGGTGATCGGCTACCATAGGCAATGACCCACAAAACATTAGTTTAACAGTCCTGTGCACATGCTGTACATTCCTCTCAACAGCAAACCCAATATCACGTTGCTCTCTATAGCGGCGTCTTGCCCTTCTACACTTTACAGCCATCGTGCATACGTAGACAGAAATGTTATTCCTTGCTGAAAACGACATTATGCCATTCTTTCTCCCAATACTGCCGTTCTCTGGAACCAGTTCTACCATGTTAATTTCATTTTAGTCCCCTTCATAAAAATTTTCACACGGTTCCACTAATATGTCTGTACTGTCATGTCAATGAGACTGGCGCCAGCTACTGGATACCTGTAAATCGGCCTTAATTGAGTCTAACTTTAATCTGTGCAGACTTGTGAACAGAGGGAATAGTTCTCTCTGAATTTCCGTTGCTTCATTAATGCACACTCCGCTGTCCAAAAGCATCAGATGTGTTGCCAGTCAGCAGAGCTATTTGTCCGGAACATAAGGCCAAATCTACTGCATTTCCTCACTCTGGCATAAAATGGAACTATTGGGATCATTTCCGAAAGAAAATAGTTAGAGCTTTGAATGAACAAGCATAGTTCCAACAAGACGGCCCTGCAGTGCATACAGCCAGAGTGTATCAGATGCTGCCTGAGCACGCATTTCGGTGTTTCATGTTTGATGTTAGTCAAGAGGAGTTCATTCGGCAATGCGACCAATCAGTTCTTTTAGGATATCATCATTTATCGAGGAAACGTATCTCTTTCACAAAGCTGTTGACTGATTATTGTACAGGAAGTCTTGTCTCTAATACCTGCCAGTGCCACGCTTCTCCAGCATAGGGAGTCTCATTTGTGTTAATGTTTTCACTGTATATTGTAGTAGTTGTATTTTCAGCTGTCTATCCACAAAGCCTAACCAGATAGTATTCTTAGATGCCATATATAGTCTATCCGTTCTGTAGATCTAAGAGCTTGTGATTCTTTGGAGACACTCAATGTTCTGAGTATTGGCTAACAATATTTGCAGGAGTTTAAAGAATTCATTTAAAGTGAAAAATTGACAATATATAAATATGATAGGAGTAGTTATGAGATATTTCAAAGATCGGCCACTGCATCGAATCGAATATCATTCTCATAAGTTAATGTCATCGACTCTTCATATTATTGAAAAATGGCTACTACCATTGTTAACAAATCAACTAGTCCAGAGCATTCTGCCAATAATGTCTTGAAATGGGTTCGTAGTATTTATATACTTACGAGTATGCATAGTTTTCACAAATCAAATTAACTCCAGGGGGATTTGCCGAAAAGCAAGAACAGACGCCATTCTGGCTTCTTGGCCTTCATCGTTGTCAGAACGCTCTGGACATGTTAATTCACTTCTTCATATGAAATGATACATACCATTATACCGCTCATTCGATATACTGAAATTCAGTCAACTGAGATAATGCCTTGTATGAATATTTGTTTTTTGAATATTATCCCTACACTCGGGATCCGTGTCCAGTCCCGAATGACGTCATTAAATTCGGGACTGATATTCGGAACCTACATGTATTTTCGACATAACGACATCAAATGACTTCATTAGAAGTCTTGTCGGGACTGGTGGTCCGTTCCGATTTGGGCCCCGCATACGGTCCCGAAATTATAAGAAGAATCATACCTCCATTAGGTACAAACAAATAAATGTTATAATATTATATTTTTGAAAAATTTTATTTCAAAGTCACTAATGCCATTTTTATAGAAAATAAAGTAAATGTCGATACGGACTGATCTCACGTACGCAAGTTATGCAACGCATTATGACGACTGGACCCTTGAATTTGCATGATTGGAAAAGTATATTCTAAAACAAGTTGCAGAATGGGCTCCTATTAAAACACGAATGCGTGTTGGAATTGCCTTCTGCAACGAGTATTAGACGATAATTTCTCTATTTCAGGCAAGTTTTGTAAAATACTGTTGAAATTTAATGAAAAATTCGAATATACATCCTAGTGACTTTTGTATTGTATCTTGGTAGTTGGTGAGACTGTTACGAAAGTTGACAGATTGCGGAATTTGAGTTTGAAACGTATGTAGGGCATGGAGATTAGATTTAAAACAGTTTCCTAATAGCATGAATGATTCAAAATTAGCAAGAGGGAAATCTCTAGTACCATATTTTTTAATGAAAATAAAGCTTTTCCTCAACAATTATTTTGCTATATCCAGATTATATTGTATTGTCAATTGACGTGTGTTAATAGGATCGAATGTCAGTGCTGACTACCACAAAACGAAAAATATAACTAGAAACAATGCGGGAATGAGTTCATTCCAGCACTGTTTTCAGTGCTGGAATGGACTCATTACGATACTGAAATAGAGAAACATACTTATCACACGCAACGTTGCATATGTAAAGTATGTGTTTCGTCGACCTCTATGAAAAGTGATATTTTACGTAGGTACTAATTTGCGGCCGTAAAACCGACTATTATTGAAGGCGACAACTTTTCGCCAGCATTATTTCCTTTTCGTCCGCAAAATTACTTTCTCATCCACTATGGTCACTATAAATACGGCATGCTACGGTTCAATACAAACATAAGTGTATGTGTAATTTCCTTTATATCTGTCATTTGCTATTGGGAAATTATTTGAGAGGTCCGAAATTGATAAAAATATGTAGAGGTCGACGAAAAAATGTAAGATGCACTTCTTCGAAAAACTCCCTATTGTCTCGCCTGCTTGCTATCCTCCGCTCCGCCTCGGATAGCAATTTGCAAACTCGACTATAATAGACAGTTTTTCGTCCTTGGTATATAAATAACTATTCTAAGTATGCATGTACATTCAAAGGTTCGGACGTCATAATGCGTTGCATACGTTGCCGAATCAGTCTGTCCCTACCATAATTTGCATCCTAAAGTTAAACATTCTAACGTGTGCATTTTAAACACTACCACTGCCACTTTGGAATTTTCTTAACGTTTATGCATTTCTAATGGAAATACTGAAGACAGGCTTTAAATTTTATTGACCTGATGCAAGAATATAACAAGTAGTGTTCTCTCGTACTGATTCAACTGATTTCAGTTACATAAATCACTTCTTTTTTAATGCTTGTGGTTTTTACTTGATGCAAATCCATATTAACTCAATGAAAAATTATATACGATTTACACTTATTTATTCAATTGAATAAATTGAACATAAATCACTTCGTTCAGTACGAAAGAACAGTACTATTGTGTCGCATTACATACTGCACATTTCGCATAGATATTTATTAGCATCCTTTTCGGACAACATTTTTTGCAGAATATTCCAGCCGTTTTCAGTAAAGAATGGCCGAATTACGCAGAGGTCAACTTCGGAATCCATAATGACGTCCGACACTTTCTCTGGATCATTTCCAATGTGGCAAACAGTTTGAATAGCCTTATATGCTCTGCTTCTTCTTCACTTTTCTTTACAGTATAAATTTCAAATTCAATTTTTTTTTAAGATGCAGGTTCATCATCAGAATCCATCGATATCATTTTGAACTCTAATAAACTAATTAGTTCGGAGATATGATTTTTCAAAATTTCAATAATCGATCGTAATTTTATGATTTCATATATAATGCCCTAAATTTGCTGATGTACGTAAATCCAACATATGAGATGTGTCATAAACCTACGATTTAAATTTAAATTTTTATGATGCAGTTCTATCATAAAAATCCCTTGACATCATTCCCGACTCCGAGAAACCAATACTTTCGCAGATATATTTTGTCATACTTTGAATAATTACTCGCTAGTAGTTTGAAAAGAGCGGTATTTCCTTTGCCTTCAGTATTTCCATTCGAAATGCATAAACGTTAAGAAAATTCCAAAGAGGCAGTGGTTCTGTTTAAAATGCACACCTTAGAATGTTTACCTTTAGGATGCAAATTTTCTGTTAACAACATTAGTGACTTCGAAATAACATTTTTCGAAAATATAATATTGTAACATTTATTTTAATTAAATATTATGTATCACGCTTGTACCTAATGGAGGTATGATTCTTCTTATGATTTCGGGACCGTATGATGGTCCCGAGTCGGGACGGACCACCAGTCCCGACAAGACTTCTAATGACGGCATTTGATGTCTTTATTCGAGACTAGATGTAGGTACCGTGTATCAGTCCCGAATGTAATGACGTCATTCGGGACTGGACACGGGTCCCGAGTCGGGACTCTAGTCACAGCCACGATACACTAACATTGTTAGTGTATCGTGGTCACAGCGATGAATTTACGGATATTTCAATCAACAGGGATCCCTACAACAGAAATCAGTACAACCAAGATCCATACAACAGAGATCGATACGATAGAGAACGCGGTACGAACCGAGGCTATCAAGATCCCTTATCTCGATTGCCAACTACATTTGACAGGCAGTATCAGCCTGACAGGTATCCACCTGTTGGATTCGGCAGAAAGTTTTACGATGAGATCAAGAGACTGAGGCTGTTGTGGGATGAAAATGGCGTTAGTACGGAATATAGAATAAGACTGAACGTTTCCATGCCAGGGTTTTGGATCAGTTCTGGTCCTGACAATGGTAAGTATAGTGATAATAATATTGGTTTGACCTCCTCACGGTGTGGTACTTCAAGAACATTTTTTATGGATTCTTCCTTTGGAATTTTGGATATAAAAAAATTGGTTCAAGCCCTGTGGACAGGAGCTTTTTGGCGCTCTTGTTCAAACAGACAAATTATATCTCCGAAAGTATTGGTTTCTCCGAGTTGGGAATTATATCAATGGATTCCTATGATAGAACTGCATCATGGAAGAAATTAAATTTAAAAAAGTGTCGTTTAAGAAAAATGCTTCAAAAATTTTCTTTAAAAAAAAGATCAATCTACAATGCTTCAAAAATAGTCATTAAATATATTTATCAAGATTAAAGGAGCGTTCTGCAATGATTCAACTTCGTAAAATGGGTTGTTGCAAAACTCACACTCGGTGCATAGTTTTCACAACTCGACATACCTAAGGAAAGTATCTTCGAAATGTCTAGAGCAAGGCTGGAGACAATCATAGCAGATTGTTCCTGGTATTTGAGTAGTGGATTACGAACAAATTATTTTAATAGTTCAAAATTTATATTAATAAAATACTATCCTCTTTTCATAATTTAAAATTCAATAGTCCATGCCACTAACACATTCTTTTCTGTATTATGAACCTTAACTCAAGGAAAAATGATAGATACACAAATGTAGATCCATATTCCAGTATTTTTTGCAAGCAACATTATGAACATACCGTATATAGGAACATGTCTCACTACCACTACTAAAGGAAATAAAAGGTAATATTAACCTCAGTGGTCAACGAACAGTAATTTCTTTTGATGATTCCATTATGTTCTTCTTTCCTATTGCCTCCATAAACTACATCAAAACAGTCTTGTATATATTCACAAATTCAAGAATCGAATACTTGCTTTCCAATAGAAAATATACGAATGGACAATCTCTAATAGCTAGAAAAGATGACATTTATGAATAGTCACACATACAGATTCTGTGTTCACATTCTATGAATACATATAGAACATACGATGTAATATTGGAACTTTGAAACATCATATCTCCGAAAGTATTAGCTTTTTAGATTTGAAAATGATAACAATGGGTTCTTATGATGAAACTGCATCTTAAAAAAAATTGAATTCAAAAGTAGTAATGTAAAAAAAAAATATTTTTTCTTATTACTCCGAAAGTATCAGACCGATTTTGCCCACTAACAAATTTAACCGAGATACTTAACCCTCAAACCTAGTCTGAGAATTTCAACTGTCTAGCTCATTCCGTTCGAGTTTATCGTGTTAACGGCCGGACGGACGGACGGCCGGCCGGCCGGACACAATTGATTCCGACCACGGATTATTGATCAGTGAGTCGATCCAAATCGTTCAAGACCATTTTCAGCCAAAAATTCGAAAATTGCAGACATTTGGGCAAATTGATAAGCATTATTAAAAGATTTTTTTTCTGAGTTTTCTCTTCCAAACTCTGAAAAATATCTATAAAATAAAGATTCATTATTTTGTGATTTGCTTCTGCGTAAGAAACACAAGATATTTGCCAGAAGCAATCAATTGAACAATGTTGCCTAACAAACAACAACGAAACAACAAATATCTTGTGTTTCTTACGTGGAAGCAAATCACAAAATAATTAATTTTTATTTTATAGATATCTTTCAGAGTTTTGGAGAGAAAACCGAGAAAAAATACCTTTTAATAATGAGTATACCTCCCACAGTATTCTTTAATCATTACTTAAATTGATAAGCACTCTGTTCCGAGGAACAAGAGCGCCAAAAACTAACCTCATGCATAGAGTTCACAACTCGAATTAACACACAGGTGGTGTCATTGATTTGCCGAGAACACTATGAGTTAGAGAGTTGAAATTTTCAGAGTAGGTTAATTAGGGTTAATTTGCTGGAAATATGATTTTAAATCGATATTTATTTAAATATATTATAAATATTTTAATTTAATATATATTATAAATATTTTAAATATAATATAAAACAATAAACTCTGAAAAGGCGTAAGTAACTTATAATCTATAAAAACTTTCCAGATTATCAATTTTTTTTTCAATACGAAAGAATCCTTGTCAGTTCCAGAGGAGTTTGGAAAACAGTCATTTAGATGCATTTTTATATCGATATTTAAAATCATTCGTCGGTCAAGGAGAATCAAATATATGGTATAATGGACGTATTTTGATGAATGGAAACAGATATTTTTAGATCAGAGATCCTTAAGTAATTTTTATTTTGTTCTCTACTGAATGAAAGCTACATCTGTAAAATTGATTTGAAATCGATATATAAATGCTATACTGGCTATACAAAAATTTAAATTAGAAATTTGAAAACAAGGTATCAAAGGTCAGTAATAAAATTCCTTCGTAATCCACCTTTTACCTTCGATTATGGCTGCCATACGTCCCGTCCCGGCATACCGGGATAGTCCCGGTTTGGAGCATTGAGTCCTCGTGTCCCGGTCCGTTATGCAGTTGTCCCGGTCAATAATTTAGTCGTTACTCGTAACCAATTCATATTTTTCGACATAAGCTGCATAGGGTAGGTAAGATGTAAATAATTTGCGCCTATGTTTTTTATTTTTTATTATTATTATTGATAAGGGGTTACGTTGCACCGCGACCTTGAGATCTATTGTGCCCCCCATCAGAGCTGTTCTCACCATTGCGCCATCTACAGCTCGCCCTCCAGTTCCAGAGTATAAATGAACCTCAATATCTGGGAAGGCTTCAAGGATATTACGTCTTCACTCCTACAAGTTTCCTGTCCAAAGCATTCCTTTCGCTGACTTGCAATGGCGAGGCATTCTGTAACAAGGTGAAGAGGAGTTTCTTCCTCCTCCCCACAGAATCTGCACTCGTCAGTATCTGATAAACCTATTCTCATCAAATGCTTCCTGAGGCGACAGTGTCCTGTGAGGAAGCCCGTGACCAGGTGTAACTTATTCTTACAGAGATCCAGATACCTTTTGGATCTCACTTCTTTAAAGTTCCTAAGGAACTTTTTGGAATGAACCAAACCTGGAAGATTCCGCCAGAGTGTCTCTCTTTTGGTTTCCTCCTTCTCCAGAAACTCTTTCTTGTAGGTGCATTTTCCTATACCGCAGAAAGGTTCTGGGCCGATAAAAGGAGTTCGTGCTGCCTTTCTGGCAAGTGTATCGGCCTCTTCGTTCCCCTTGACTCCCGAGTGACCGGGGACCCAGACTAAAAAGACCTTATTATTCTTGCCAATTTCATTTAGTTTTCTTCGGCACTCCCATATCAACTATGAATCGATGGCATGGGAGCTCAGTGCTTTGATAGCAGATTGACTATCCGAATGGATTGCTATGTCGCATTTCTGATATTTTCTTTCTAGGTTAATATCTGCACATCTTTCGATTGCGAGTAATTCTGCCTGGAAGATACTCAAACGGGAGCCAACCGACAGTGCGCACTTGGTGCCTGTCCCATATACCCCAGCGCCAGCTCCCGTCGTGGTTTTTGAGCCATCTGTGTACCATTTTATGGTATTTTCTTTGAAAGTCTGGGTGGTGAACTCCCTTTCCCATTCTTCCTTTCTACTTATCATCGTGGTGAAGTTCTTCTCAATGCGCCTATGTTCTGGGGAACATCGCGTTATAGTTTTGCCCAAATGTCTGTAACTTTCGAATTTTTTGACGAAAATGGTCTCAAACGATTTAGTTCGACTCCCCAATGAAGAATTCGAGGTCAAATTTGATTCTGTCCGTCCGGCCGTCCGGCCGGCCGTTGCCACGATAACTTGAGAACGAAACGAGCTAGCGACTTGAAATTTTCAGGGTGGGTGGCGCATCCCAACATGACGGACAAGTTCGTTAATGGGCATAATCGGTCCTGTGGTTTCCGAGTAATAATTTTGTTTTCAACCAATATGAATCCGATCGAATTGAAACTTGGTGAGTAGTTGTAGAATATAAACCTAAGCACGTTTGTGAAATTTTATGCGAATCGTATGGCTAGAAAATTTTAAAAAAATTATTAAAAAATATTTTTGTTGTCACGATAACTTGAGAACGGAAAGAGATAGCGGCTTGAAATTTTCAGGTTAGGATGTGCACCAGAACGCGACATTTCAGTTTGTTTATGAGCATAAGCGGCCAAACGGTTTCAGAGTTATAGCCATCTGAAATTTTCTGAAATTTGGTGATTTTTTGTTCCTCATTAACTCAAAAAATACTGAACCGATTGAATTCAAACATGGATATTAGTTGTAGAATGCCAACGCAAAAATGTTTGCAAAATTTGGTGGGGATAGCATTTGTAGAAAATTTTTAATAAATCATTGAAAATAAAAAAAAAATTCTATATATCAGTAACTATTCGTTTGAAATGACTGAAATTTTGCAAGAGCCTTCATAACCTAACTTTACTGCCAAGTTTCAAGTTTTAATACGATCGGTTAAATATTGTTGGAGATTCGAGCATTCTTGTGTGAGTTCAGTAGATGGGCGACCGTTGCCTCGATAACTTTCGAACCAAAGCAGATATGGACTTGCAGTTTTCAGGGTAGGTTGCGTATCCAAAAGGGACAGTTGAGTTCGTTTTTGGGCATAATCGGTCTAATGGTAACCGAGTTATACCCACTTGGAATATTATTTCCTTGATAACTCAAAAAATAAATAGGTATTCGATCGAATTGAAGCTTGGTAACTTGTAGTAGAAAATCAACATAAAGACGTGTTTAAAATTTTGTAACAACCGTACCCCTAGAAAATTCGAAAAAAATTACGAAAAAAAAAATTTAAGGACCGTACCCCTAGAAAATTTTAAAAAAATGACGAAAAAAAAAATTGGTTCAAGCACTGACGTGAAGTCAGAAGCTTTTGCGCGTATGTTCTATTGTCCATCCTTCTGTATTGGACACCCTTAATCGAATTTACCATGGTAAATTATGTTGTCCATTCTCCTGTATTGGATGGACACTCTTAATTCGAATTTACCATGGTAAATTCGAATTAAGTGTCCAATACAGGAGAATGGACAACATAATTTACCATGGTAAATTCGAATTAAGTGTCCAATACAGGAGAATGGACAACATAATTTACCATGGTAAATTCGATTAAGGGTGTCCAATACAGAAGGATGGACAATAGAACATACGCGCAAAAGCTTCTGACTTCACGTCAGTGCTTGAACCAATTTTTTTATTATCAGAATCGATTATTATATCCATAAGAATAATGAAAAAGTTCAACCACCGTCAAAAATTTCAATTTTCAACGAGAAAACGATCATTCAAATTTCGATGCACATAATAACTGTTCAAACGATCGAAACTTGGCGCCCGTCCATGACGTCACCCGTCATATCTACTCTCACTCTCTTATCCGTGTCCGTTTCACTCTTGGTTTCGCTGTAGCAAGCAGACGGACTCGCCTAGGGTAGATTTGGATTACGTCTCTCTCTTCTCGTGTCCGTTTCACTCTTTGTTTCGCTGTAAAAAGCAGATGGTCTCGCCGAGGGTAGATTTTGATTACGTCAGCCGTCATAGCAACGATTGTACCTATCAGAAGCGTTTCACCTCATTTGAATTTGCCTCCTGATATTCCGATTTTCAATGCCGAAATATTAAAATTTTATAAATTTTGAAAGTGGATGATACATGACGATCTGATATTGAAGTAGATTCAGAAAAACATAAACATATGGTATTTCGTGTTACATGTAGGAGACCTATTGAAAGAGTTTTGTGAGTATGCAGAAATGAGTTACAGCAAAAATAAGTCGATGGCTTCCATTACTTCCAGCTGTCGAAAGCTTGCTATAGGTATGAGTGCCATTGAAAAAAGCTAAAATCGACTTTTTTGATGATCCTTTATCACAGCTTTATATTCTCTTTGTGGACAGTCAAGCCATTCGACTTGCAAATTCGAATTCACAAATTCACAAATTCGATTGCACATTGGGCGGTGTGACTGAAAAAAGAATTTTTTAAGCTATTTTTTTAATACAAAATTAACAATTTGTGATTGGTGTCAGGTTCTTATTCTTGAAACAATAAATATTGAGAAATATCCTCCTAGCCGCCGATTTCTATTCTCGAAGTTTTTAAAGTGCATGCAGTTTTGAAGTTGGGGGTTTATACCCTTAACCCTCAACAATGTTCTTCTATTGGAAAAATATTACTTGTGATATATCGCATCAAAGGCCATTCAATATCCAATTCAGTTATGTGAACGAAAATAAAATTTTACCTTGAAATTCTTGCAACAAAAATGTTACGATGAAAAGACAAGTTTATGCACAAGTTGAAAACAGCTGCGAATTTATGTATTAGATCGCAAATAAAACAATAAACAGATAAGGATGGTGGTGTCGCTCCCACACACATGAAGGTGTTCTCGAAACAAAGTAAGGAGGTCAAGAAAAACTTTATTTTTTGTTGAGAAAATATTCTGTCGTCAATCTAGCAGATCAACTAAAGATAACAAAATTTATAGTATCGTTTTAGTTGTTAACTGATCTCTCTGAGGCGAATAATATCATATTTCCTGAGAATTTTCCATTCGATATGAATCAATTGAGTGAAAAGCAGCAAATAGAAATCTTGATATTTCTGGGACATTAGGGATCGCAAGCGGACCTATGAACAAGTGTGCAAAATTTTTAATGAGCGTTATCAAGACAGATAAAAAAAAGTAAAACTGTCTATCGGGTGGTTGAACATTTCGAACAAACTGGAAATGTTAAAAACTCTCCAAAATCTGGTAGACCTTCAACTACGACTTGTGGCGATGAGGCCCTCGATATATTACTTTCCATAGAAGAGAATCCGAAACAATCTGCATGAAAACTGGGTTTTTGAACCAACTCTTGGAAATTCGCGCAGACAAACTATAGTAGACCGAACCCAAAGGAGAAATGGAAGAAAGATCGATAATGTGCATTTGTTTCACTATATAGGTTAGTTTCGATTTGTTTGCGCTTCATATACGTCACAGCAAGACGCGCAATATCATATCTTGTTTTCTCTGTATCATGGTGAATGGTGTCCACACTGTCCACTACCCTCTAGGTAGATCTCCAACTCGTTCTATCCACTGAGCATGTAATACTCATCATTCAATTCAAATTAGCGAACGTGAACACACGCGTCAAAGATTACAGACTTCACGTCAGTGATTTTTATATTTTTTCAAGTTCCTTTAACAAATCTGGCTATCGATACAGTCTGGCTATTAGTTTTACCGTAGATCGAAATAAAAAAATGTGGTTATGGAACGCAGTTGCTTACGCCTATTCTCCAAATCCGAATGTAATTTAATTTAGATCAACCAAATATAGGTATTTATAAATTGGTCCCAGGGCCACGATACAGACAATTCAACTCAGAAACAACGCTATTTCCTCGAAACTGACTTATCGGTGCACAGAATTGCCATGAAATTTCTCTCAAAACCTCACAATATTGGCTCAGCATCAGATCCATGACCGCTAGACGTAAACCGCACACGACATAAGCCATACAACCCAAAAAACGCCAATTCTCCTCTGCGAATACGCAATCTACTCATGGCTGAAAGTCCTCTCAAAATAACACACCTCACACAGATATCGCAGCTACAATCCACCATACGCGGACACAGCCAAAGGGATTGTATGGAGGAATAGCATCCTGCACCTCCAAACCCCAATCACCTCAGACGAAATCCCAGCAGTTAAATCACTGTAAGGGGTGACATGAATTCCAAATTACCTCCAGGGCGACGGTACGGACACGCCAACTCAGAAACAACGCTATTTCCCCAAACTGACTTATTCCTGCACAGAATTGCCATGAATATTCTTTTAAAATCTCACAATATCGGCTCAGCACCAGACCAATGACCGATAGTCCTAAACCATTGCCAACATAACCCATACAACCCAAAAACCCTCTGCGCATGCGCAATCCACTCGCGGCTGAAGGTCCTCTCAAAATCACACACCTCACAAAAATCTACGATTCTCCAACACTAGCGGTTCAGGAGATATCGCATCTCAGACCCCCACCAGGAAATTCTATGGAGGAATAGCCCTCCACCCCAAAACTCCAATCCAATCAGACGAAAACTCCAGCAGTTCTCATCTGCGCATGAGAATAACGAAAAATGCCCGAAAAGGGCAATATGCTTCAAAAAAATTGGTTCAAGCACTGACGTGAAGTCAGGAGCTTTTGCGCGTATGTCCTATTGTCCATTCTCCTGTATTGGACACTCTTAATCAAATATACCATGGTGAATTCTATTGTCCGTTCTCCTGTATTGGAAACTCTCTTAATTGAATTTACCATGGTAAATTTGATCAAGAGTGTCCAATACAGGAGAACGGTCAATAGAATTCTCCTGTATTGGACACTCTCTTAATCGAATTTACCATGGTAAATTCGATCAAGAGTGTCCAATACAGGAGAACGGACAATAGAATTCACCATGGTATATTTGATTAAGAGTGTCCAATACAGGAGAATGGACAATAGGACATACGCGCAAAAGCTCCTGACTTCACGTCAGTGCATGAACCAATTTTTTTTTTCGTAATTTTTTTTTAATTTTCCAGCGGTACGGTTCTCAAAAAATTTTACACACGTCTTTATGTCAATATTCTACAACTTGTTAGCAAGCTACAATTTCATCGGGTCTATATTTTTTGAGTCATCGAGGAAATAATATTCCAGATGGGTATAACTCCGAAACCGTTGTGCCGATTATGGCCAACAGCGAACTTGACTCTCCCATTTAGATACGCAACCTACCCTGAAAATTACAAGTCCCTATCTCCTTTCGTTCGGGAGTTATCGAGGCAACGGTGACCCATCCAGCTACTGAACTCAGACAAGGCTGCTCAGATCTCCAACAATATAGATCCGATCGTGTTCAAACTTGGATCTTGGAAGAAGAGTTAGGTTCTGAAGGCTCTCGCAAAATATCTGCCATGACGGATGAATAGTTTCTGATATATAGAATTTTTTTCAATGATTTTCAATGATTTTTAAAAAAATTTCTAGTGATACGATCCTCACAAAATTTTGCAAGAATTTCCGTGTTGGCATTCTTCAACTAATAACCATATTTAAATTGGATCGGTTTAGTATTTTTCGAGTTATTTAGTAAATAACAACCAAATTCCAGATGGCGATTACTCCAAAACCGTATGGCCGATTATGCTTATAAACAAATTCAAATGTCACATTCAGATGCACAACCTAACCTGAAAATTTCAAGTCGCTGTCTCTTTCCGTTCTCAGGTTATCAAGACATAAAAAAATTTTTTAAGATTTTTTTTAAAATTTTCTAGTGAAACGATTCTCACAAAATTTCACGAACGTGCTTAGGTTTATATTCTACAACTATTCACCAAGTTTCAATTCGATCGGGTTTATATTGGTTGAAATCAAAATTATCACTCTGAAACCATTGGGCCGATTACGCCCATTAACGAACTTGTCCGTCGTATTGCGATGAGCCACCTACCCATTAAAATTTCAAGTCGCTAGCTCTCTCCGTTCTCAAGTTATCGTGGCAACGGCCGGACGGACAGAATCAAATTTGACCTCGAATTCTTCATCCGGGAGTTGAACCCAATCGTTTGAGACCATTTCCGGTGAAAAATTCGAAAATTACAGACATTTGGGCAAAATGATAACGTGATGTTCCACAGAACACATGCGCAAAAACAGGTTTCGGAAGTTTCAGCAGAATATTCCGCAAAATAGCAGTAATTTTTTTATGTCATGTGATCCTCGCGAAATTATGCAAAAGTGTTTGCTTCGGTCTTTTGCATCTAACTACTGAGCTTCAATTCAATCAGATCAGTACTTTTTCGAGTTATTGAGGAAACAAACTTTTAAAATTTTAGAATTTTTTTTGCACTTTATGGCAATCCGGTCAGTACGAAACTTCGCACGCATATAAAGGTTATGCTTCTACAATTTAATGCTAAATTTCCGATAAACCAAGTGATCGGTTTCGGAAATATTCATAAAAAATGCTTTCAATAAAAACGTCCATAACTCCGAAACCGCTTGGTGGATTTCATCCGTTAACGAACTCTTCTGAGATATTTAGGCTCCAAACCTACCCTGAAATTTTCAATCCCCTAACTGCTTTCGTTCGAGAGTTATATCGTGCTAACGACCGGACGGACATAATTGAAATTTACCTCGGATTATTCAACAGTGAGTCGAACCTAGTCGTTTGAGACCATTTTCGGCAAAAAAATTCGAAGAATACAGACATTGTGGCAGAATGATAGCTCAGCACGCTGTTCCTTACGGAATACGCGCGCAAAAATAGGGAAATGTACATTGACTGCAATTTAGGTACTTTCATCAATATTTGTGTTGGCAACGTGTTGCTTCGAAGTCGAAGACAGACGATGGGAAAGAGCGTCATGCCGAATACAGTTCCAGTGAACCAGAATTAATTCCAGTCGAAAAGCAAATTTTTCAAAGGCGACATATTATGTGCATGAGCATTATTATGCTGGAAAGGGTGCCCGAGTTTGCTTTGGATAACGACTTGATCCCAAATGGTGGCGCCATCCCAGGAAACGGTACATGGGCCTATTATTCCTGATACATACATCTCCTGCCTAGTATTATGAGGACCAGGCTTACTAAATATATTTGACGAAGATACGGAGGTTTTTAATAATGCTTCAGACTGTGAACAACTACTGCAAGCCGACCTTAAACCTCTGGTGTATGGGTTCAACATTCGGATTCTTTGATACCAACAGTGGCTTCTACCCCACAATGTTGTTCACTTATTCACATAGATGGTAATAGCCTATGCAAATTTCTTCCTATTGCAAGTAGCTACGTCGATTTGGGCCTGACTGTAAACGAGGAGCTTTCCTGTTCAAAGCATGTTGGTAACACCTACATTCATAGCAATTCAGTTGGTGTTAATGCTCAGAAGTCTTTTTGAAGCTGTGACCCATCAACATGTTCCACGCCCATGAAGATATATGTAAGATTAATTCTGGAGTTTGCAGGGCCCGTGTGGAGCGTAAATTTGATGTGTGACGAGAAGTTTACCGAAAATGTCTCGAAACATCGTACACTCTATACGTATCCCTTATGCTAACGGACCTTCACGACCCATCAGGCCAACAGGCTTTTTTTGAGTAGACCTGTCGACTCTTGCTTCCTGAACTGTGCCTTTATTGACATAGGTTCAAGCTGAGCAAGGAAATCTTCCACACTGCATCCAGGCAAAAGTTCCTACCAACTACAATTTTTGCGCGTATGTTCTGGGGAACATCGCGTTATCATTTTGCCCAAATGTCTGTAACTTTCGAATTTTTTGACGAAAATGGTCTCAAACGATTAAGTTCGACTCCCCAATGAAGAATTCGAGGTCAAATTTGATTATGTCCGGCCGGCCGTCCAGCCGTTGCCACGATAACTTGAGAACAAAAAGAGCTAGCAACTTGAAATTTTCAGGGTGGGTGGCGCATCCCAATACGACGGGCAAGATCATTAATGGGCATAATCGGCTAAGTGGTTTCCTAGTAATCATTTTGTTTTCAACCAATATAAATCCGATCGAATTGAAACTTGGTGAGTAGTTGTAGAATATGAACCTAAGCACGTTCGTGAAATTTTGTCCGAATCGTATGGCTAGAAAATTTTAAAAAAATTATTAAAAAATATTTTTGTTGTCACGATAACTTGAGAACCGAAAAAGATAGCGGATTCAAGTTTTCAGGTTAGGTTGTGCACCAGAACGCGACATTTCAGTTTATTTATGAGCATAATCGGCCGAACGGTTTTAGAGTTATAGCCATCTGAAATTTTCTGAAATTTGGTGGTTTTATGTTCCTCATTAACTCGAAAAATACTGAACCGATTGAATTCAAACATGGTTATTAGTTGTAGAATGCCAACGCGAAAATGTAAGCAGAATTTGGTGAGGATAGCATTTCTAGAAAATTTTCAATAAATCATTGAAAAAAAAAAATTCTATATATCAGTAACTATTCGTTTGAAATTGCTGAAATTTTGCAAGAGTCTTCATAACCTAACTCTACTGCCAAGTTTCAAGTTTTAATACGATCGGTTAAATATTGTTGGAGATTCGAGCATTCTTGTGTGAGTTCAGTAGATGGGTTACCGTTGCCTCGATAACTTTCGAACGAAAGGAGATAGGGACTTGCAATTTTCAGGGTAGGTTGCGTATCCGAAAGGAAGAGTTGAGTTCGTTTTTGGGCATAATCGGTCTAACGGTTTCCGAGTTATACCCACCTGGAATATTATTTCCTTGATAACTCAAAAAATAAATATTCGATCGAATTGGTGCTTGGAAACTAGTAATAGAAAATCAACATAAACACGTGTTTAAAATTTTGTAAGAACCGTGCCCCTAGAAAATTAGAAAAAAATGACGAAAAAAAAATTTTAAGAACCGTACCTACCCCTAGAAAATTTTAAAAAAATCACGAAAAAAAAAATCGGTTCAAGCACTGACGTGAAGTCAGAAGCTTTTGCGCGTATGTTCTATTGTCCATTCTTCTGTATTGGACACCCTTAATCGAATTTACCATGGTAAATTATGTTGAAGAAGAATGGACAATAGAACATACGCGCAAAAGCTTCTGACTTCACGTCAGTGCTTGAACCAATTTTTGAAGAATGGAATCGTGTTCCTGTATGCGTTGTGGACTCGCCTTCTGTTAATTCTTTCAACAACTGATTCGATGATTTCCTTCAGTAATAACCCGTTTTTCCACTATTTCCATAGTGTGGCATTATTCTTTTCTTCATATTATTATTTTATGACTTTAAAGCTATACTAAGTCTCTCTGCAACTCATCAATAATAATAATTATGCGTATGTTTGAAATATCTGTGTTATGTTTCCATTTCTAATCTTCTCACTTTTGTTTGATGATAGGTTCATCTTTGGACCCCCAAGTGAGTCATTTCGCTGGCACACTCCAGGTGTTGAAGGTCGTGGGCACCCATTTGGTATTGAATTTCTGTCATCAGCTCCCGGATAAAAGTCATTTCACAGTAATTCTGTCAAGAGGGACTAGTCTGAACCATTACGACATAAGTGGTGTGCATGGTCTCCTCCACATGAAGGGTTTAGACACTAACAACATCAAGAAAGTTTGTAATAAAGGCGCGGAGAATATCTTAAATCAAATGTTGCTTTTTATGTCGATAGGTATAGTTTTTTTAGGTAATTCAAGGACTTTATAATTCCTATGAAAATATTATTTTGTTGTATAATCTATGTAATATTAAAAATAAATTTTTTGTATTATTCCCCGATTAAGTTTCCCCATGAGAAGGAGAATTTCTTCCGTTGGATCTTTTATCAATAAAAGAAGTTTACAGGTATCAGCAATGAATGCCTCCCGAAGTGTGTACCTACTCGTTCAATAGGGAGGAAAGTTAAACTGACTATGTAATTGGCTTACGCCAACCTCAGGCCAGCAAATACAAAATTGCATTCTATGAGGTTACAGTTACCACCAAACAGCAGTACAAACATTACTCCAATCTATAATTTATATTTCGTGGTAAAAAACTTTTATTATTGTAGATTAGAGGTATGCAATTCACCGTCTACAAGTAAGGTGTCTAAAAAAAAAGTTTGTTTAGCTGACTGACTGCATCGAATCTGAGGGGCGCGGGGGGTATGCCAGTAGGTAGCCTATTCCTTGGGAATTTAGTTGGTATGGAACGTTTTTGCGCGCGTGTTCCGCAAGGAACAGCGTGCTATCATTTCGTCACAATGTATGTATTTTTCTAATTGTTTTATGGAAATGGTCTCAAACGATTGGGTTCGACTCCCTGATGAAGAATTCGAGGTCAAATTCAATTCTGTCCGTCCGGCCGGCCGGTCCGGCCGTTAGCACGATAACCCTCGAACGGAATGAGTTAGAGTGTTGAAATTTGCATGCCATGGGTGGAGCGTAAATATCTCGGACGAGTTCGTTAATGGGCAAAATCCATCAAGCCGTTTCGGAATTACGGCCATTTTTAGTTAAAACGTTTTTCAAGAGTATTTCCGAAACCGATCACTCGATCTATCTGAAATTCAGCATCAAATTGTAGAATCATGGCCTTTATATGCCTGTGAAGTTTTGTATTGATCGGATGGCTGTAAACTAGAAAAAAAAGCCATATATTTGAAAATGAAATTGAAATTTTGTTTTCACTATAACTCGAAAAATACTGATCCGATTGAATTGAAGCTCGGTAGTTATATGCCATTGAAAACACTTGTGCAAAATTTCGTGGGGATTGCCTGAGTAGACAAAATTTAAAAAGATTTTAACTATTAGCGGAATATTTTGCTTGAAATTCCGAAACAAAATATCGGATTGAGTTCAGTTTTTGCACTTCGGAGACGAATTATGACCTCTTGGGGTGTGCGAAATTTCACTGTGAACAGACCACTAGGAGCCTATAAAAAATTTATAATTTTGGACATCCACACTGGACAAATTATTTCATTTCGAATTCCTACATGGAATATCTCTAACATCTGGTGATCAGATTTCGCTCCGACGTGTTCTTTGCTCGTTTATCTGAATCAAGTCGATATGTACGAGGGCAACTGATTAATATATGGACCACTCGCATGGCAATTGAATTAATGCGTAAACGATGTGTGGAATTTTAAATTGGTTTTCAAAATTTGTCTGAACGGTGAACGACTGGGGGTGTAACTGCCTCTTTTGGGCATTTTTTGTTATTCGCATAAGCAGACGAGAAATAATTTAACTGCTCGAGTTTTCTTCTGAGAAGATTGGGGTTTTGGGGTGGAGGATGCTATTCCTCCATAGAATCCCCCGGTGCGGGTCTGCGCATGCGTGGATTCAAGATGCGATATCTCGCGAACCACTAGTGTTGGAGAATCGGATTTTTTTTGTTACTGACCGGATGGCCATAAAGTGACAAATAAATATTTCAAAAATTTTAAAATTTTGTTTCCACGATAACTCGAAATATACTGATCTGATTGAATAGAAACTCAGTAGTTCTTAGATGCAAAAGACCAGAGCAAACACTTTTGCAAAATTTCGTGAGGATCACGTGACACGAAAAAATTCAAAGAATTATTACTCTTTTGTGGAATATTTTGCTTGAAATTCCGAAACCTATTTTTTTGAAGTTCATGCTGTCCTTTCTGGGCATTTTTCGTTATGCGCAAGAGCAGATGAGAAGTCATTTAACTGCTGTAGTTTTCGTCAGAGAGGAGGGGGGTTTTGGGGTGGTCGATGCTATTCCTCCATAGAATCCCCTGGTGAGGGTCTGCACATGCGCGGACTAAAGATGTGATATCTCCTGAACCACTAGTGTTGGAGAATCGGAGTTTTTTGTAAGGTGTGTGATTTTGGGAGGACTTTCAGCCGCTAGTAGATTGCGCATGCGCAGAAGAGAAGTGACTTTTTTTGGGTTGTATGCGTTATGTAAGGAGAACTGAGCCGATATTTTGAGGTTTTAAAAGAATATTCATGATAATTCAGTGCAAGGGCACAAGTCAGTTTGGGGAAATATCGTTTTTTCCGAGTTGAAGTGTGCGTACCGTGGCCCTGGAGCTAATTTTGATATTGATGTTACCCCTAAGGGGCATCCCAGATAGCACACAATATCCTATGGATATCCGATTCAAGTCCATTTCAGGTCGGGATATCTTCGTACATAGAATGGATATCCATAAGATATCCATCAGCAGATATTAAATGGATATTCAACACTGGATATCCTATGGATGTCCATAGAATATCCATGGGCGACAGTAACTGGATATCCTTTTCTCACAATGACGGATCTCCTATGGACGTCCATAAGGTAATTGGTTGTCAGTTGTCATTGTCATATGCTTAGTTATCTGTGGTCATTGTCAATTTATCCGTTACAGGTAGATCCATTTCCATAGTAGATCTCTCAAATAAGGTTGAAAATCAATACAAAATGAAAATGTGCCCAATAGATATTTCAGTAGTTAAAATTAATTGATTTTTTACGTTCCTGTTGTGGATTCGGAATCAAATATATGATATATCATATCATCATTAGGCTAGGGTTATGTTCGACATGCAACGTTCACCGAAGTCCGAACGCCTCCGATATTCGGCAATCGAAGCTATTCATTCAGTGTTTTTCTTGGGTAAGTACTGAAAAGTTGAGATAAATTTCATAATTAGCAACTTTTTGAAGCCCGCTATTATATTTGTTTATTTCAGATTATGGTTCTGTGGAATATACCTACTCACTGATGTTTTGGAGGAAATGAAAGAAATTAATGTGAGGCCTGAGGCCTATCTCAAATAAGGACGAATAAGAAATTGATTCAATCTTTTCATTAGCTGATAATTTCCCGATAAACACTATTGAATGACAAACAAATTTTCTATTGTAAGTATAAAATGTAGTCACTTATTTGCCGAACTGAATCATGAATATTTTAGGTTGAGGAATTTTACAAGATGGGAAGGAGTTTCTTATATGACTTCTTAAAGAAGTTATTATAAATGGTTGGGAGCCAAGAAGAAAAAAAATTTTGGTTTCGACAAAACTTGCTGAACTATTGATGGGTGAGTTTTTCAACATACAATTCATTAAAGTACCTAGCTCAAAAACCTACACCACTTATATTTGTGTTTAAAATCTTGACTTTGTATAGTGAAATAATATAGTCGAATTTAAGCGAATAACCAGAGCAGTGCGGTTAAGACCAATCCCCTGCTATTATAACCGATCGGTTATGTTTAGCAAGAGATTGGTGTTAACCGCTCTGCTCCGGTTACTCGCTTAAATTCGACATATGTGTTGTGGTTTTGTATATTCATATCAGTGAAACTAATTTGTAAGCATTAAATCATTTGTCGAATCTAAGCGAGTAACCAGAACAGAGCGGTTAAGACCAATCGTTTGCTATTATAACCGATCGGTTATGTTTAACAAGAGATTGGTCTTAACCGCTCTGCTCCGGTTACTGCTTAAATTCGACTTGTGTATTCAAAATTCCTACATTACATTATTCACTTGTAGGTACCTGACTACATGAAAGAACCTTTCAAATATTTTTCGGGAACAATTAGAAAAATCTCATTGTTATTAGAATCTGCATGATACATTAATGTTATTATATAAGAGGTGTGCAGTATATAATTTATACCAGTGCATTACACAAAAGAATGCTAAAGGTTGATTTTTCTGACTTTTCTAGTAATCATTTTTCACAGATTTTATTCGAAAAGGTTTTAAAGTTTCCTGATTTTTTTGTATTCTTTAGTGACCGCAGATAAAAACCACCCATCTTCGGAAAAGAAGCCAACTGAAGTATCAACATAGGATTGGCGCAGAAGGGCTAAGGAGAGGAGCTTGTCCAGCGAAAAGAACGCAGAACTCTGAAGTGGATTCTTTAACATTTTCCAAATAAGTATACTTTTTTGTGTTGTGTTCATTGAATAGAATGTTATTTTTCAGTTATAAATTATTTTCAAGTACACTCTGTTTTCTTTCCAAGTAATGATATTCAAGGAATTCTTCTGTGAATTAAACTAAATTTGTTTTGATTATTTAACAAATTGTTTCTAAGACATATATGTTCTATTTTCAAGATCTAGATCTTGTAATCAAAAGAAAGATATATTTTTTCATTTCAAATGGTTTTCATTGCACTTTCAATTTGAATATTATAGTAACGATCAAAGTAAAAAAATCTTGTCATTTTAATTATTAAACTAGATTCGATATTCTTCAACTGATAAGATTCAAATATTGTTATCAAAAGGAAAGTCATTTTTGGCGTTTCTTTTGATAAAAATGTTTGAATCTTATCAGTTGAAGAATATCGAATCTAGTTTAATTTACAAAGGATATCTCATGAACATAAATATCGGTAACGGACATCTCATGGATATCCATAACAGATGTCTTATGGATGTCTGTAACAGATATCTTATGGACGTCGGTAACGGATATCCTATGGATGTCCGATTTGGTGGCCAACAGATATCTTTAGGACATCCATAGGATATCCAATAACCTCCCAGGATATCCTATGGATGTCCGGAATATCCGCTACGGATATCCATCGGACATCCATAGGACGAACCTGTGCTATCTGGGATTTTTCGTTATTCGAATGACTAGACGATAAGTGAATTAACTGCTGGAGTTTTCGTCTGAGAGAATTGGGGATTTGAGGTGCAGGATGCTATTGTTTAACAGAATCCCCTTGTGAGTTTCCGCGCATTCGTGGATTGAAGGTGCGATCTCTCCTGAACCAATGGTTTTGAAGAATCAGAGTTTCGTGTGTGATTTTGAGAGGACTTTCAGACACGAGTAGATTGCGCATGCGCAGAGGTGACGTGGCTCTTTTTGTGTTGTATGGCTTACGTTGGGTGCAGTTTACATCTAGCGGTCATGGATTTTGTGCTGAGCCAATATTGTGAGGTTTTAAAAGAAAATTCAAGACAATTCTATGAACGAACAAGTCAGTTTTGAGGAAATAGCGTTGTTTTCGAGTTGATACGTCTGTGTCGTGGTCCTGGGGCCAATTTATAAATAAATTTATTTGGATGATCAATTTTGAATTACTTTCGGATTTGGAGAATGGGTGAAGAAATGGCGTTCCTAATTCATAATTCATGTAGTCCCTTTCGGAGGGTTTTCGTTTCACGCATGAGCAGACAAGAAGTGATTTAACTGCTGAAGTTTTCGTCTGAGAGGATTGGAGTTTTCACGTGCTGGAGGCTATTCCTCCATAGAATCCCCTTGGAAGTGTCTGCGCATGCGTGGATTGGAGGCGTTATATCTCCCGAACCAATGGTGTTGAAGAATCAGAATTTTCTGTGAAGTGATTCTCAGGGGACTTCAAGCCACGAGTAGATTGCGTATGCGCATAGGAGATGTTTGGATTGTATGGCTCATGTTGGGAGTGGTTCGCGTCCAGCGGTAATGGATTTGGTGCTGAGCCATCATTTTAAGGTCTTAAGAGAAATTTCATGGCAATTCTGTGCACGGACAAGTCAGTTTCGGGGAAATAGTGTTGTTTCCGAGTTGAAATGATCTATATTAAATTACGTTCGGATTCGGAGAAGAGGCAATTGCGTTACTAACGGAGGTCCCATAACCGATCTACGGTAAAGCTAACAGCCAAACTGTATTGATAGCCATATTTGTTAAAGGAACTTGAGAAAATAAAAGAAGCACTGACGTGAAGTCAGTACTCTTTGGCGCGCGTGTTCACGGTGACTAATTTGAATTTAATGATGAGTACTTCAAGCTCAGTGGATAGAGCGAGCCGGAGATCTACCAAAAGGATAGTGGACACCATTCACTGTCGGTTCAAAAATTAACAGTGATGTATCTAAGCTGCCATAAGGATAGAGTAACAAAGTTGAAAAAGAACACAACTGACTCTCCTTAGTCGCACAAGCTCCTAGAAGATTCTGAGGGATCTCCTTGGGAAATACTTGGGAGGGTCAGTATAATCATAATCATGTTTATAGCACGCGCGCCAAATGCAGATTGACTTAACAATGGAAGAAAAAGTGTAAAAAAAGCATTGACGTGTGGTCAATCTGCGTTGGCGCACGTGCTATAAACATATTATTCCATAAAGACGGAAACGAGAATTATGACCTTTATTAGGCAGCTGATCACACTTTCTCATATAGGTAAATAGGACAAGCGCCTAAAGCCGTTGCCTTTTGTATGTCCGAGCCTCGCGGGCAGCGGAATCGAGTCTCAGAGTGTCCGAAAGAGCTGCCTCTAAATTTTGTCATTTTTACACGATGAAACACTTAAAAGAGCGTTTCTGCAGTAAACGTATCTTGGGATTTGGATCTTTTCGTAAAGTTACGGAATATACAGGGTGAGTCTTTGACCACTGTATTAATTTTAACCAAAGATTGCTCCCATCAAATGAAACACTTTTTTCATTTACCATTTTTCCGGATTCGGCTCAGGTAAAAAGTTACAAGCGTTTTAAGATTTCACAATGTGCTAATACACTCCCGCATATAAATTATCTATGACATTGTTGGCGGACGAGAATAAGGCATGGTAACGTGGTTTACAGCTTGATTCGGGATTCCAACGCTCAGGGACGGATCCATAAAAGTTGTGAAATTTCTGGAGTTTTCCATTTTAAAACATTCAATGAAGAATTTCTCGAAAACGGTGCGTTTAAGGAGAAATGATGAAGAATAATATAATGTTCTAAAACGATAGAATATTCTTGAAATGACTCAAGAAAAACTTTATATGCTTTCTTTATGCTAATTTCGTTTAGTTTTATGAATCCACGAGTCCATATCTAGAAAACCAGTAGAAGTAGAAAATAACTAATATTTGGAAAATATGTATCATAGTTATAGGAAACTTTACGCCAACATTCATTTTATTCGAAAAAATGGGTTCAAGCCCTGTGGACAGGAGCTTTCTGGCGCTCTAGTTCAAACAGACAAATTATATCTCCGAAAGTATTGGTTTCTCAGAGTTGGGAATTATATCAATGTATTCATATAATAGAACTGCATCCTAAAGAAAATTCAATTCAAATAATAGTTTATTTATCAAGATTAAATGAGCAATCATGAGAATGAGAAAAGCACCATGGAAGAAATCAAATTAAATCTGGCCAATTTTGCCCAATAACGAACTTAACCGAGATATTCATCTCCCTAAACTACTCTGAGAATTTCAACTACCTACCTCATTCCGTTCGAGAGTTACATCTATGTCTATGGATGAAAAGCAGTCTCACTACTCTCTACTTCACTCACTAATCTCTTACTTCATGTTCAGTTCCGAAATGTAAGAATTTTCTGAGAAAAACTAATTTCGGAGCAAACAACTGAGATTTTTCTCACTTCGCTCACAATTCTTCGATTGATTAGATCATCATTTGACATTATGACAATTCATATTCATACATAGAATAAATAATAATATCATTCTGTGACAACGTTGAAATAAGATTTATTATTGAAATTTTGAAAAATCATATCTCCGAAAGTATTAGCTTGTTAGAGTTGAAAATTATATGATTGGATTCTTATGATAAAACTTTTTATTAAAAAAAATTTAATTTGGAATTTGTTTCGTAAAATAAAAATTTTTTTTTTGTTACTCCGAAACCATCTGTCCGATTTTGCCCAATAACGAACTTAGCCGAGATATTTATCCACTTAACCTACTCTGAAAATTTCAACTCTCTAGCTCATTCCGTTCGAGAGTTATCGTGCCTACGGCCGGCCGGCCGGACCGGCCGGACAGAATGAATTTCGACCACGGATTCTTGATCGGTGAGTCGAACCAAATCGTTTAAGACCATTTTCATCGAAATATTCGAAAATTACAGACATTTGGGCAAATTGATAAGCACTCAGTTCCGAGGAACTAGAGCGCCAAAAAGGATGTCAAAGCTACAAAATAAAAACTGGTTTTTTTTCAAAATTTCAACAGCCTGTATCTTTTTACCTGAGCTGAATTTGGAAAAATGTTAAATGAAAAAAGTGTTTCATTTGATGAGAGGAATCTTTGGTTAAAATTAATGTAGTGGTCAAAGACTCACCCTGTGATTTTCGGTTCCATCGGACGGATTTTTGCATTAAATAGCAAAACCGTTACGAAAGGATGACCGCTGCTATGAATGGTGTTTTTCGAAAAATGTCATCTCCGAAACGGCTTGACCGATTATGATGAAACTTTGTGTGGGTATTTCGGCGGATCCCAAAGTGATTCACATTCATAATTTACCTACCGGGTCCAGCTTGGTGGCGGTACAATCGGTTCACAGGAACTCAAAAATGCGGCAATACCGATTTTGATTAAACTTTGTGGTTGTGTTTCGGCACAGCCTACTTTATCTAACAAACCCAGAAGATGATAAAATGGCAACATTGCTATGAGTCGTACGCCAGGCGATTCAGTTGAACGTTTGTTATTGTAAATGGACGTTTACTTCTTATTCTGAAATTAATCAGTATTGTTTTTCGTGAGTATATTGTGGTATTTTTGTGTATAACGGTGTGAATTAGTCCCATACAGTGATATTTATGTTCTGTGATTGAACTGCATTGTGTAATTAGTGAAATTTCCTTTGGATTATTTCTACTTGGATATTGGTACATTTTAGATGAGATTATAGACAACAAAATGGACTAGAAATATGAGTGAAATAAAACTTTCATTTCTTCCAATTTTATAAAAGATTTTGATGACCTTCCTAATAATTTTTCAACAAAAAATGATGCATCTGGAGGGGCGATCAATAAGCTCAAATAATCTAATAATTTGTATATCATTATATGCCTATTATTATGTACCTATTCAATTTCGAAAATTCTTCATCTGTAAATGCTTCAGTTGAAATCAATAAGGACATTATTCTATTATTAATCTTAAATTAATCATTAAGAATGTTCAGATTTCCTGCAGATGTCATCGTTGAAAATAGACCATTAATATAAGGTGTTCTTTTTCTCAAGGCATCGATTCTTTTCGAATGGAGGCGTTCTAAGTAAAATGTCACCTCGAGATATCTATCGTGAAGAGAATTCTCAACATTGTAAAACCGTTGCAAAAGGATCGCCGCTGCTATGAAGGGTGTTTTTCGAAAAATGTCAATGCCGAAACGGCTTGACCGATTATGATGAAACTTTGTTGTGTGAGTATTTCGGCGGATCCCAAAGTGATTCACATTCATAATATACCTACCGGGTCCAGCTTGTTGGCGGTACAATCGGTTCACAGGAACTCAAAAATGCGGCAATACCGATTTTGATGAAACTTTGTGGTTGTGTTTCGGCACAGCCTACTCTATCTAACAAGCCCGGAAGATGATAAAATGGCAACACCACATGAGTCGTACGCCAGGCGATTCAGTCGAACGTTTGTTATTGTAAATGGACGTTTTTCGCGAGTATATTGTGGTATTTTTGTGTATAACGGTGTGAATTAGTCCAATGCTGTGATATTTATGTTCTGTGATTGAACTGCAGTGTGTAATTAGTAAAATTTCCTTTGGATTATTTCTACTTGGAGATTAGTACATTTTAGTTGAGATTATAGATAACAAGATGGACTAGAAATATGAGGGCCGGTTTCTCGATTGCGAGTTAACTCGAGGTTGCGAGTTGACGCATGTATTAAGCGTTATTCATGAATGCGCAACACTCGGGTTACCCGCAACCTCGGGGTAACTCGCAATTGAGAAACCGGCCCTGAGTGAAATAAAACTTTCATTTCTTCCAATTTTATGAAAGATTTTCATGTATATAATAATGTATATAATAATTTTTCAACAAAAAATTATGCATCTGGAGGGGCGATCAAGAAGCTCAAATAATCTGATAATTTTTATATCATTATATTATGCTAATTGATATAATATTATGTTCCTATTCAATTTCGAAAAGCCTTCATCTGTAGATGCTTCAGTTGAAATCAATAAGGACATTATTCTATTATTCATCTTAAATTAATCATTAAGAATGTTCAGATATCCTGCAGATGTCATCGTTGAAAATAGACCATTAATACAAGGTGTTCTTTTCCTCAAGGCATCGATTCTTTTCGAATGGAGGCGTTCTAAGTAAGATTTCACCTCGAGATATCTATCGTGAAGAGAATTCTCAACATTGTAAAACCGTTGCGAAAGGATAACCGGTGTTACACAGGGTAGGGTGCCTTTCGAAAACAGCATTACCGATTATGATGAAACTTTGCGTGTATATATTTCGGTGGATCCCGAGGCGGATCAGATTCACAATTAGACCCTGTTGCTGGCGATTCAATCGATGTATAGAAACTCGAAAACGGCCGGACTGATTTTGATGAAACTTTCTGTTTTTGTTTCGGCGTGTCTCTGATTCACAATAGCATCCTGTAGGGGGCGCCCCAATCGATTTATAGGAACTCAAAAATGGTTCGATCGATTTCGATGAAGCTTTGTGTGCGTACTTGAGTGCGCCTCAGAGTCACAATAAGAACCCGGTAGATAGCGCTGTATTTGGTTTATAGAAACTCAAAAACGACCGGACCGATTTCGATGGAACTTTCTGTGTGTGTCTGAGTAGGTCTCAGCTCCACGATATACCCCCCGTAGGAGGCACTACGATCGGTTCACAGGAACTTGAAAATGACTATGTCAATTTTCATGAAACTTTGTGATCGTGTTTCGAAAGGCATTAGGTTCACGATACGATTCGGTATGTGCGCAATATTCCGTATATAGGAACTCAAAAATGCCTCGACATATTTCGATAGGACTTTCACACAACAAGACCCGTTAGATGGCGTTGAACTAGAGGTTCGATTTGTCTACCGATTATATTGATCTACTATAAAAATGTAGATCTACTATAAAAATGTAGCTCTACTATAAGAATGTAGATCTACCGGAAAAATGTAGATTACTGAAAAAATGTAGATCTACCGGAAAAATGTAGATCTCCCGGAAAAATGTAGATCTACCAGAAGAATGTAAATCTACCGGAAAATATAGATCTACCGGAAAAATGTAGATCTACCGGAAAATGCAGATCGTCCAGAAAAATGTAGATCTACCGGAAAAATGTAGATCTACTGGCTCATCTGAATCCCAAACTATGGACTGCTGGCCACCAGTTAATAATACTAAATGAAATCTTGACATAAGGACCAACCACCGACGGAGATCAAGGAAACTTTTTCCGAAAAAGGCTTTTTTTGAAGATTTTTCCGCTTACGTTCGTGAAAATGGGACGAAAACGGAGGTAGTGTCGGAGAGAGAAAGGGTGGTTCTATAAGAGACTTTCTTTCGTCTCAGCCGAATAACGTGGCGTCTATTGAAAAAAAAATCGTAAAATCGGGCAAAAACGTCGTTTTTTGCAAAAAGTGAAAAAAGAAGCCTTTATGCGTGACCTGGTCGGCGAAGGTCGGGAGGATATTTGAGTAGGAACGGAAGCAAAAAAAGTGACTTTTCTCTCGAAATTCCAACCACACAGAATTTTGGCTGACTTTTCCAACGAACGACGCTGTCGTTCGTTTCCGTTGCTCACCGAAGTCAAATTTGACAAATCGGGAAGCTTTGAAGACAATGTCAAAAATCATATTAAAGGAATAATTTGTTCGAATATATTAGAATAACAAGGAGATTCGCTTGGAGATGGTTAAATCATGGATTCCATATCAGCTAAACAACATATTAGATGATATTTTGCCAGTTATTCGGACCAATTCCATTCCCGAATTGCAATCGAAGGAAGAGATATCTGAACGGTAAGATATAAAGATTACGCGGGTAATAATCATGCGAAAATATATCTTCATTTTCAGAATGAAACCCACAATATTTGGTCCCCATATTACTCTGGAGGTTATGTGTTAGAACATTCAGTAGTAGATGGTAATTGAGAAGAATATGCTATTATTATTCAGGAAGAAAGACCTGTTTATAAAGAGGATGCGATCCAAAACCCAAGCATAGGTTTAGCATAAGAAATCTGAAGTATTTATGCCGAAAATCACGATATTTCACCAAAGACATTAATGGCTATCAGGCATTTCATAGTAGGTATTCTATGTACCCATTTACTCTTTGATAGTTTTAGCTTTTCTAAATTAATCAAAGCAATAATGGAATTCTTGAGGATTATCATCTTCTTCTTCTTCTACCGCGGTGCCGTCTCAGGCTGAACTGAGGCCTTCTGGCCCATTGTTCTTCCGCTTGCCAAACTCGTGAGACTCAGTCCAAAAAACACGCTGACAGGAATGCCGCGAGTTTAAAAGGAGTAGTCCCTCTCACCGTAGGAATCGTAGGTGTTGGGTTGCCTAGGTGTATGACCCTCAAGTCTTTAAGGTTGTTACAGTCGAACAGAATATGTTCAGCTGTTTCTTCCATGCTCTTGCACCAGCGACACAGAGCGCTATCGGCCAATCCCATCCTATTCAGATGTTTGTTGAACTGGTGACCAGTTAGTAATCCAGTCACCAGGCTCAATTCTCTTCTTTCGAGTGAAAGAAGTTTCTTTACTTCAGACTTTGACGATGGTTTCTCAATGAGAAGCCTTGACTGCCTGAGTCCTACTCCCATGTTCCATACACTGGAGAAATTCTTGTCCAAACGATTCTTGAAGAATGTTTTAACAGAGGTACGACATACTGGAAGTGAAGGCTCAGGACCTATATATGGTATCCGAGCCCCCTGCTTCGCCAGCTTATCTGCCTTAACATTACCTGAAATCTCCGAGTGAGCCGGACACCAGATGAATTTTACAACGTTACCAGCGCCCAGCCTTCGCAGAGCCTTCCTGCATTCGCCTACTAAGTAGGAGTTTATCTTCACATCAGATAGGGATTTTAACGTTCCTTGACTGTCACAACATATATATATGTACTTGCCAGAGTATCCTAGTCGGATGTTTTCCAGCGCGCAGACAAGAACAGCGTATAGTTCTGCCTGTATTATCGAGCAGTTCTTCCCGAGAGGGATGGACATGCTCACTCGAGGTCCCACAATGCCTGCACCTGTCCCTGTAGGATTATCATACTTCGCATTGAATTGTTTAATTTGAAATTGAAGTACATTTTTGCACAAGCTGGATAGTTTTCCATAGATAGAATTCTTGAAGAAATGTATCACTGATTATTATTTCGCGATTTTCATAGCAGAATTGTGATCATAATTTAACGAATTCAATCTCGATGCATAAAACCAGTATGTTGCGTTGTTGAAAATTCTGTGAATTCTGCCTGGTGAATAGATTCCGATAAGTTTCTGGAAATGTACAACAATTCTTACAATTGGATTACTGCTCAAGGCTCACTCAGTTGAAATTGCGGTATAATATCCAAATATTTTTAATGCAAAAAGAGTTGATAATAACTGAAATAACGATTTTAGTGTTGATATTGAACATTGAAAATAGAATTGGTAATTTGAATGGTAATTTTTTGATGGCCTGGCTAGGTAGGATATCTATTTTCATCGGATGGGTAGATCTAAGGACTATATAAATTTATCTGTTATTGGGATCCACTGGTTACGTAGATCTGTTAGCAATGTGGATTCTCTGTTACGTGGATCTGCTGGCTATGTAGTTATGTAGATCTACCAGCTAAATAAATCAGCTGGCCTATATGTAGATCTACCGGTTAATTGATCTGCTGGCCAGGTGGATCTATGGATAGGTAGATCTGCTGGCTCACTAGTATTAGGCTAAATGTGAATATTCGACAGTATAACTCCATTCGTGAACAAGTATAATTTAACTCTACAATATGAGTTGCTGAAGGAATTATTCAGATCATTCCCACCTCAGATGGTTCTGTCTGACAGGATATTCAATTAATGGAATAAACTGCCAGCCAGAGTTGAGGAGGCGAATCCTCCATTGGGCGCTTGGGGCGGGCACCCAGGAGCTCGGGGCCTGGAGGAGGCCAGAAGGGCCAGAGCTTAACAGGAATTTCAGTTTTTTAATTTTGATAGCTGAAGATGAAAATTTTTCAGCATAATTATAAATAATTTCGCGAGAAGAATCTGCTTACAAGTACCTCCCGTGTACGTCCCTATTGGAAGAGATGTTGCTTGGGCCTAAGGCGCAAAGATTTAAGGGCGATGTTGAGCTTCTCAACAAAAAAATCCATGTGTGAAATAATTCAAAGCACCCAATAATTACTCAATGTTGTCAGGAACAAGAAAAATAGCGATCAATCATAAAAATATTATAAAAAATCATCAAAGGCCGCACTCTAATCATAACTTTGATATAGTTGGAAATAGAACTGATGACGTCTCTTTTGACTTGATTGCAGAAATATGAGAGCTCTTTGATGGACTGGAGTAAGAAACGAAAAACTTTTTTCCGAAGTCGAGGATAACAAAAATATCTACCAAAAAGATAAACTCAAAAGAGTCTAAAAGAGAAATGTTTCTTTCGATGAAACAAGTGAAAACGAAATCGTACTAGAAGAAAATGGAATATTCAGAATTGGGGGTATTTAATGTGATATGTGATAATACTTCTCAGGACCTTAGAAAAAGAATCAAATGTCATGGAGACGTAACATAAACGTTCAAATGTTTTTTCACACTAGACCATAAGGAAATCGAAAAATCGATCGACGTTTTGAGTGAGCAATATAACAATGATATTGAAGATACCAAAAAAATATTTAAAAATTGGTTCAAGCCCTGTGGACAGGAGCTTTTTGGCGCTCTTGTTCAAACAGACAAATTATATCTCCGAAAGTATTGGTTTCTCAGAGTTGGAAATTATATCAGTGGATTCCTATGATAGAACTGCATCATGAAAGAAATTTAAAAAAAAGTGTCGCTTACAAAATATGCTTAAAAAATTGTCATTAAATTTATTTATCCAGATTAAATGAGCAATCTGCAATGATTCAACCTCGTGGAATGGGTTGCTGCAACTTACACTCGGTGCATAGTTTTCACAACTCGAAATACTCGAAAAGGAATGTATCATCGAAATGTCTAGAGCAAGGCTGGAGACGATCATAGCAGATTGTCCATTTATTCCTGATATTTGAGTAGGTAGTGGATTACGAACAAATTATCTTAATAGTTCAAAATATATTGATAAAACACCATACTCTTTTCTTTTAATAATTTAAAATTTAATAATTCATACCACATAACACATTCTTTTCTGTATTATAAACCTTAAATCAAGAAAAAATGTTTGATACACAAATGTAGATCCATATTTCAGTATTTTTGCTAGCAACATTATGAAAATACCGTATATAGGAACATGTCTCACTACTTAAGGAAGTAAAAGGTAATATAAACAAACCTCAGTGGTCAACGAACAGTAATTTCTTTTGATGATTCTATTATGTTCTTCTTTCCTATTGCCTCCAAAAACTACATCATTAGAATGATCCAATTCTAAATCTTCCGAAACCTCATCCCCAATATTTTTACATAAATTATTTAATATGTAATCAGTCAATATTATTTTCGGTTTCAAAACAGTCTTGTATATATTCACAAGTTCAAGAATCGGATACTTATTTTCCAAGAGGTAATATTTTCAACCTACAAATTGACAATTTCCAATAGCTAGAAAAGTTGATATTTATGAACAGTGAACACAGACAGATTCTGTGTTCACATTCTGTGGATACATATAACTTACGAAGTAATATTGAAACTTTGAAACTTCATATCAAGGAAAGTATTAGCTTGTTAGAGTTGAAAATGATAACAATGGATTCTTATGATGAAACTGCATCATAAAATAATTTGAATTCAAAAGTTGTAATGAAAAAAAAATTTACCTTGGTAAATTCGATTGAGAGTGTCCAATACAGGAGAATGGACAATAGAACATACGCGCAAAAGCTTCTGACTTCACGTCAGTGCTTGAACCAATTTTTTTTTTCGTGAAGTCAGAAGCTTTTGTGCGTATATTCTATTGTCCATTCTCCTGCATTGGATACTCTTGATCGAATTTACCATGATGAATTCTATTGTCTGTTCTCCTGTATTGGGCACTCTCAATCGAATTTACCAAGGTAAATTCGATCGAGTTGAATATAGGAGAACAGACGATAGAATCACTAGAAAATTAAAAAGAAATTATTGAAAAAAAATTGGTTCAAGCACTGACGTGAAGTCAGAAGCTTTTGCGCGTATGTTCTATTGTCCATTCTCCTGCATTGGAGACTCTTAATCGAATTTACCATGGTGAATTCTATTGTCTGTTCTCCTGTATTGGACACTCTCAATCCAATTTACCAAGGTAAATCCGATTAAGAGTGTTGAATATAGGAGAACAGACAATAGAATTCACCATGGTAAATTCGATTAAGAGTGTCCAATACAGGAGAATGGACAAAAGAACATACGCGCGAAAGCTTCTGACTTCACGTCAGTGCTTGAACCAATTTTTTTTTAATTTTCTAGTTATACGATACTCACAAAATTTCACAAACGTCCTTAGGTTTGTATTCTACAACTAATCACCATGTATCAATTCGTTCGGATTTTAATTGGTAGAAAGCAAAATTATTACTCGGAAACCTAGAGGACATTGTGGAGGAAGAAGAGGAAGAGTCATTGATAAGTTACGCAGATGACACCAACCTACTAGTGGGAGCAAAAGAAAAGGATGCCTTAGTCAGAGCGGGAACCAATTTCTTCAACAGAACACAAGAATGGTTAAAAAATTGGTTCAAGCACTGACGTGAAGTCAGAAGCTTTTGCGCGTATGTTCTATTGTCCATACTTCTGAATTTACCATGGTAAATTCGAATTAAGTGTCCAATACAGGAGAATGGACAACATAATTGGTAAATTCGATTAAGGGTGTCCAATACAGAAGAATGGACAATAGAACATACGCGCAAAAGCTTCTGACTTCACGTCAGTGCTTGAACCAATTTTTTTTTTCGTGATTATTTTTTAATTTTCTAGGGGTACGGTTCTTACAAAATTTTAAACACGTCTTTATGTTGATTTTCTACTACTAGTTTCCAAGCACCAATTCGATGGAATATTTATTTTTTGAGTTATCAAGGAAATAATATTCCAGGTGGGTATAACTCGGAAACCGTTAGACCGATTATGCCCAAAAACGAACTCAACTCTCCCTTTCGGATACGCAACCTACCCTGAAAATTGCAAGTCCCTATCTCTTTTCGTTCGAAAGTTATCGAGGCAACGGTAACCCATCTACTGAACTCACACAAGAATGCTCGAATCTCCAACAATATTTAACCGATCGTATTAAAACTTGAAACTTGGCAGTAGAGTTAGGTTATGAAAGCTCTTGCAAAATTTCAGCAATTTCAAACGATTAGTTACTGATATATAGAATTTTTTTTTTCAATGATTTATTAAAAATTTTCTACAAATGCTATCCTCACCAAATTTTGCAAACATTTTCACGTTGGCATTCTACAACTAACAACCATGTTTGAATTCAATCAGTTCAGTATTTTTCGAGTTAATGAGGAATAAAAAACCACCAAATTTCAGAAAATTTCAGATGGCTATAACTCTAAAACCGTTTGGCCGATTATGCTCATAAATAAACTGAAATATCGCGTTCTGGTACACATCCTAACCTGAAAACTTGAAGCCGCTATCTCTTTACGTTCTCAAGTTATTGTGACAACATAAATATTTTTTAATAATTTTTTTAAATTTTTCTAGCCATACGATTCGGACAAAATTTCACGAACGTGCCTAGGTTCATATTCTACAACTACTCACCAAGTTTCAATTCGATCGGATTCATATTGGTTGAAAACAAAATTATTACTCGGAAACCACTGGGCCGATTATGCCCATTAACGAACTTGTCCGTCGTATTGGGATGCGCCACCCACCCTGAAAATTTCAAGTCGCTAGCTCTTTCCGTTCTCAAGTTATCGTGGCAACGGACGGCCGGACGGACAGAATTAAATTTGACCTCGAATTCTTCATTGGGGAGTCGAACTTAATCATTTGAGACCATTTTCGTCAAAAAATTCGAAAGTTACAGACATTTGGGCAAAATGATAACGCGATGTTCCCCAGAACATACGCGCAAAAATAATGAACTCATATTGGATGTTGAAAAGACAAGTCTCTTAGTTTTAGCACTAACAGAAATAATAAAAGCAAACCAACATGCATAACATTGGGAGGGGAGGAAATCCTTGTAACAGATAATACAAAATTCCTGGGGATCTTCATAGACTCTTTTCTGTCCTTCAGAGCGCATGCAGAGTACCTAAGTCAAAAGCTGAGTCAAATTAACTATGCTATCAGAATATCTAAAAGGTATTTGAATGAAAAATCATTGAAAATACCCATACGAATTTCGAATCTAGGCTCAGATATGGTATAATTTTCTGGGGTACTAACCAAAATTTGAAAGAAATGTTTATTCTACATAAAAGAATTCTGCGAACAATTTATAATCTGAAGTTTAAGGAAATATGTAGAAATGTATTCAATTAAAACAATACATTCACAGTGTATGGTTTATATATTTATGAGTGTGCCTTATTTCTTCATAGGAACAAGGATAAATTCATTGGACATAACACTAATAAAAAGTACAATACAAGAACACAAAATTTAAACTTTCCAATTCACAGATTAATATTAAGTGAGAAACACCCTGAATATATATGTATAAGAATTTTCAATCAGTTGCCTAATAGTTTTAAGAATATAAGTAGTACAAAAATGTTTAAGAATAAAATGAGATCATTGATTATAAATCTTGAACCCTATGAATTAGGAGACTTTTTCAATGCTAAATTTAGATGATTAGTTAGATCTGTGGACACTATTTCATTTCAGGTTGTCATCTGGTAATCTTATCTGAAATAAAGAAATATTATTATTATTATTATTTAACCATTACGCCGATTATGCCCATTAACGAACTTGTCCGTCGTATTGGGATGTGCCACCTACCCTGAAAATTTCGAGTCGCTATCTCTTTCCGTTTTATCCCTTTCCGTTTTCAAAATATCGTGGCAACGGCCGGCCGGACAGAATCAATTTGACCTCGAATTCTTCATCAGGGGTTCGAACCCAATCGTTAGAGACCATTTTCGGCGAAAAATTCGAAAATTACAGACATTTGGGCAAAATGATAACGCAATGCTCCCCAGGACTCGCAAAAATGAAAAGACCGTAAGAGGAAAACGAACAAATTAAAAATAATACATAACCTTTCAAAAGTCCCCTCTCACAAATATACTCCTCTGTAGCCGCATGGATCTCTTGAAGAAGAATCGCCTCCTCTAGTTTTCAAAGATTTTCACTCGTGTTCAAAGAAATCCTTTCAATATTTGATTTCAAAAAGGAAAATGTTGTAGCTCCAAAACCAGGTCTGACCAATCCAAACTATGATTATTCAGAACTTCAGATGTTCGAACACCGCTACATGACCATAATGTAGGGCTATAATCTCCCATAGATTTGTGATAAAAAAATCGACAAGAAAATTGATTAGTTCAATATATGTCCGCATAACATTCATGGTTTTGAAGGTTCTCGAAAAATGTCTGCGATTCCCATACAGCTACTGAAATCACACAAGGCTGTTCGGATCTCCAACAACATGGATCCGATCGTGTTCAAACTTGGAACTTGGCAGTAGATTTAGTTTCTGAATGCTCTTGCAAAATTTCAGCGATGTCGGACGAGTAGATTTTCATATATATAGCATTTTTTTCCATTATTTTCAAATTTTTTTTTATAATTTTAAAGTGATGCGATCCTCACGAAATTTCGCCTGAATTTTTGCGTTGGGATGCTACAACTAATAACCATGTTCGACTCATATCGGTTTTGTATTTTTCGAGTTATTGAGGAAATAACAAAGAAATTTCAGATGGGTACAACTCCAAAACAGTTTGGCCGATTATACCTATAGGCTAATTCAAATATCGAATTCAGATGCACAACCTGACCTGAAAATTTCAAGCCGCTGTCTCTTTTCGTTCTCAGGTTATCTTGACATAAGTAATATTTTTTAATAATTTTTTTTTTTAATTTCTAGCGATACGATTCTCACAAAATTTTGCAGACGTCCTTAGGTTTGTATTTTAAAACTACTCACCAAGTTTCAATCCGATCGGCTTTGTATTTGATTAAACAACAAAATTACCACTAGGAAACCGTTGGCCGATTGCGCCCATTAACGAACTTGTCCGTCGTATTGGGATGCGCCACCTACCCTGAAAATTTCAAGTCGCTATTTTTTTCCGTTCTAAAGTTATCGTGGCAACGGATGGCCGGCCGGCCGGACATAATTGAATTTGACCTCGAATTCTTGATCAGGGAGATGAACCCAATCCTTTGAGACCATTTTCGGCAAAAATTCGAAAATTTCAGACATCTGGGCAAAATGATGGCACGATGTTCCCCAGAACATACGCGCAAAAAGGATTTTATAATTTTTAGATGTAATTTTTCGCGCTCTTGTTATTTAATGTGATAGAAGTACCAATTTTAGAAAGTTGTTTTTATTGTAGAAATATGGAACATGCGGAGAAATATACGGGTGAGTCTTTCACCACTGCATTAATTTTAACCAAAGATTCCTCTCATCAAATACAACACTTTATTCTTTTACCATTTTTCCAGATTCGGCTCAGGTAAAAAGTTACAAGCGTTTAAAGATTTCACAATGTGCTAATACACTCCCGCATATAAATTATCTATGACATTGTTGGCGGACGAGAATAAGGCATGGTAACGTGGTTTACAGCTTGATTCGGGATTCCAACGCTCAGGGACGGATCCATAAAAGTAGTGAAATTTCTGGAGGTTTCCATTTTAAAACATTCAATGAAGAATACGAATACGATATCAGTATGTTGTCGCGGAAGGAGGTCTTACCAAAACACTCTCGGATAACACTAGCTAATTCGTATAATTAGTTTCGTTCAGTGCTTTCTTAAGGAATATATTTTGGCGATTTAGGTGAGCTCTATGCAGACTCACTACATATTACTATTATAGTGCATTCCTTGATCGGATCACCAAAATTTCAGGGTTTGAGATTGATTACTCAGCGTTTTGTTTACTTTCACATCGGCGGCATTTTCATCACGTGTGGGGAATCTCCACCATACCAGCTGATAGTGTGCGTTATCGTTAGTTTGATAAAAATATTTCACGCTATTGGGAACTTCCAAAACTCTGGTGGCGGGATTCGGCAACTAACCACGCTAGTAATAAATGTAAACAATCTCGTGTTGGACAGGTCAGTCGTCGAAGTTTGACCGAAATTTTCATGGAAAATTTAAATTATGATTGACTTGAGATCATTGTTGGATTACTTTGTGATATAGATTATAATATTGATCATTATATAACTAATTTTATGGCACTTGATTGATATAATGACTACAACCAGTAAGTATATTCATATATGTTTGTCAAACTTACATTATATTTAAAAGTTCTTTCATTTACTATTTGCGAATGATTAAGAAGGGACTCAGTTGATTAGAATTTCTGGAGTACATAGGAGCTTCAACTTCTAATTCTAGAGTCCTTGTAGAAGGACAAGAGGTTCTAAATGTAGATCATGTAATCGTGTATGACAAAACAAATTGTGGTCCCAGTTTTATAGATATTTGTTCTTTATGTTTACAAAGTAGTGCCCTTAATTCAGTACCACGTAAAATTGATGGCCCATTAATGTGGAGAATGGTAAACTTAAAATAGAAGGTATGGTATATTCTTTGTAAAGTCGGAGCACGGAGGAGGTGTAAACATATTACTGATGTATTAATTAAAGTTCAGGTGCATGATGTTCTAGTTTATTTATGAGAATATAGTGTCAAATTGAACCAAATAAAGCTTTTGTAAAACAGTTACCAATAATAGGAATGATTTTTTTCAAAATATGATACATATATTATGTGAAAATAATTATTAACAATAAGTGTAATGTTTGAGGTATAATAAAGATTATCTGGATGAAGGTCCAGGTTAAGTACTCTTCGGTCTATTAGTTATCCTTCTAACGCATTTCCAACATTTATATTTGGTTTTCCGGAGGTAAGAAGTGAAAACTCAAACCTATATATTTTGGCATTTTTTTGGCCCATGAATTGCATTGAGGCACACAACAATAGTCGTTTCTGGTCGAAGATATATTAGGCGGGATAATATTCATTATTTCAACTTGAATTTTTCTTTTAAACAAAAGTTTATTGACGAATACTGAACAATTATACTCGAACACGTGGCTCATTACTAGCTTGGTTAGTTGCCGAATCCCGCCGCCAGAGTTTTGGAAGTTCCCAATATACTACAGTGACTATATTCTTATATATAGAGAATATAGTCACTGTACAATATACCTACTGCTCAACACAAAGCAGTTCCTTGGTGTTTACTTTCCGCTTCTCTCGGTTCTTTGCCTTTTTCCTATCTATCCGTGGCCGCCCTTCTGTTCAGAGCATGGGGAGGAAACTCTCTCACTAAAGTCTGGTCCCTTAGAATAGTTCTTTTAGTTCGAATAATCCCACACAAATTTGAGGATGTCTCTGCCTTCGCTCGATTTGTGGATCACGTGATGCTTTATCAGCTGATCTGTGATCAGCTGTCCCGCTGTCCGCTACCGGCGTGCTTGTTTTTATTTTTACATTTTACATAGTTTTGGTGAAATCTGAGTGTTCAGTGTTGTGAAATAAACTTTTTCGAATATCACTGTTTGATGTTCGGTAAAAAACTGTAATAAGAATACAAGTAAAGTGATTAAGTGTTCTCCTAATATTGCAGACAAGGTTATGGTCTTCATGGCTAGGGGAGTTATTCATAAATAGAAACAAACAACTTTAGCTTATTTCTTCAATCATGGTGGAATGAAACGTGATGATCTTTCCAAATTACTTGAAGATATTGTTAGATCGTGGGCCTCATGTCGTGGCACTTCTTTGTGATCAAGGTTTTGCAAATGTAGCTGCTATAAATTGGCTATATAGAGAAACCACTGGGTGATTTTCACGTACAAAATGTTTTTCACATTATGTTGTGCATTATGATATCCATTTTTTGTATTATATTTCTCATTTGATTCTGTCCTTCTAAATGTGTATTGGAGTAGAATATACTTCCACATAGTGTTGTACTCGCATAATGATAACCATTTTTTGTACGATATTTCACATTTGATTTTGTCCTTGTAAATGAATATTGGAATTAAGGCAGCCATTCATTTAACTGCTCCTTCAAATTTGAAGGTATATAAGGATAATTTTATTGAAGAAAGTTTTTACCTCATATGCTGTATAATTATTTTTTTAAACATGTCACACTATATTTTATTTTCATGCCAAATGTATTTTTTAATTTCGATATTCTTTCTTTTTCTAATATACATGTACATTAGTTCACATGAAATGTTGAACTTAAATCATGAATCTGATATAATTTTATTAAAGAGAGTTTTGGGATTTCATTTGTTTTCTTTCGATTACAGCGAAAACCATTGCAAAATCCAAAAACATTGTCAAATGCCAGGTTTTTGACGAATTATCGTCAACTTGGTGTTTGGCAGTGTTCTGGAAATCAATATAATAGAATATAGGATATATGGGAGATATATTTGAATTTCCCTCTCATTCGAGCTTCAAATAATCCCAGTGCCGCACCGCTAGTGTTGCAAGGAACAGAAATAAGGTTAGAGTGGCCCATCTATAGTATATCTTGTCTATGGTTCAGAGTCTCTCTTATAGGCCCAAGAGAGTGAAGTGTGTCCATAGATTATAGATACTATATATGGGACACTCGAGCCTTTTTCCGGTTCACAGGAACACTAGCGGTTCGTGACGGGGGTAAATTGAAACTCATATGGCGGCTAATTCAAATCCTTTATCCCATAATAGTCAGAAAATTGTTTCGTAACATTTCCAAACACCAAGTTATCGAATTATCGATAACTTGGTTTTTGACAACGTTTTTCGAAACAATGGTGTGTCTTCTTTACCCAACCCTATCTCTATTCCTATATATCAAGATGGCCGACGACGTAAATAACGTGGAAAACAGTGAAGTTTCTGACGAGCTTAATTGTGGTTCCTGTAAAAGAAGGATAGCTAAGGAACCTCTTATCTGTATGTTTTGTGAGAAAAATTTTCACAGGGGTTGTTTTTCGCGTCAAAAGAGCTCGAAAATAATAACAGTTGACAGGGTAATATGTTGTACATCAAAAATCACGGTAGATGATGCACTAGTTCGTCTCCTATACCTAGCAAGGGAGAATGAAGCGGTGAAAGCTGAAAACTTGTTACTAAGAGCACTAGTTAAAGAAACAAGAGATAAAAATGGGTTCAAGCCCTGTGGACAGGAGCTTTCTGGCGCTCTAGTTCAAACAGACAAATTATATCTGGTATTGGTTTCTCAGAGTTGGGAATTAGGTTAATTTGCAGTTTAACGCCCCCTCACCGATTTTCAAAATATTCTGTATATAGTATCTGCATGATGTTGTTATACCACAGTTTCAATTTTAGCACTGGCAAATGAGTATTTTTCGAGAAAATTCAAAATGAAAATTGAAAATTAGAATTGTAAAATATCTAGGAACAGCTTAGAAATATCAAAATTATAATTGTCATGTTGATAGATTTATTGAAAATATAAAATTATGAAGTAGTTTATGGGAGAGAAACCGAGGTAACGGAAAAATAAATGAAATTATCGAGTTTGAAAGAAGTCAAAGTGCCCAAGAGAAGAATATTAAAGGCTCCTAAAGAAATATAGAGTTGAAATTGGTATCAAGTTAAAGAGGATATTATTCCAGACGAAAAAAAATAGAAAAAACAAGTTATATAGAGATATCTCAGTTTTTGAAAGTGAGAAGATTTTAAGACAGAAATCGAATGATGATACAAGGATTTCATTAGATTAAAGGGAGATAATAAGAGAGAAAACGCAAGAAAGAAATTGAAGGTGGATCCAAGGAAAATATTAGGTTAGTTAAAGATACTAGAATCATATTAGGTTCAATATATATATATATATATATATATATGCATGCTAAATCTATCCAAATGTGTTTTTGTAGCAACCGGTTTTGTCCATTCATCTGTATTATGATAGACACTCAGAAACGTAAGCCCAAACTGGCAGCCATCTTAGTTTTAACTGTTTCCAGGCCCGGCTTTAGAGACGCATTTCGCTTTTCATTATTTCGAAAAAAAATTGTATCGTCAAGTGAATTTTGATGATTTTAAATAGTGACAAAATAGTCCATTTGCTGGAATCTAAACGGGAGGAGAAGTGAACGAGAGTGCTGGGAGGGGTAATATATTCAATACGATGAATTTTTTATTTCAAAAATTTACTCCAAATTTTCGTCATAAATTTTACCATTTTTCTCATTTTATTAGCCAAAAATTTGAAAATTCTAAGCTATCCTATTGAATTTGTTACCCCACCCAGTACCCCAATTCACTCCCCATACCATTAGATTCCTCCAAAATAACTGATTTGCCACTATTGAAAATGATCAAAAATCATTGTACAATGCATATTTTCTTCGAAAAACTCGAAAAAGTCGAAATTTACGAGGGGGAGGTAAACTGCAAAATTACCGGGAATGTATTCATATGATATCACTGCATCATAAAGGAAATTCAATTCAAATAATAGTTTATTAGATAAGTAATAATAAATTACCTTGTAATCGATCAAAAATTTCCTGATCTACGTTCACCAAACTACAGAATTATGCTTTCAATATTTACATAATATTTTCAAACATTTTCGGGTGAGGTCCCCGTTGCATCGCTAAAATACGAGTATTTCAACCCCAATATTTTTGAAGTTACAATATTCCCTTCTGTCAAGTTGACATGAAAATTCATACATAGAATAATAATTATATCAATCTGTGAAATACGATTTACATTGAAATTTTAAAAAATCATATCTCCGAAAGTATTAGCTTGTTATAGTTGAAAATGATATGAATTGATTCTTATGATAAAACTGCTTATTAAAAAAAATTTGATTTGGAATTTGTTTCGTAAAAAAAAATTTTTTTTTTTTGTTACTCCGAAACCATCTGTCCGATTTTGCCCAATAACGAACTTAGCCAAGATATTCATCCCCCAAACCTACTCTGAAAATTTCAACTCTCTAGCTCATTCCGTTCGAGAGTTATCGTGCTTACGGCCGGCCGGCCGGCCGGACCGGCCGGACAGAATGAATTCCGACCACGGATTCTTGATCAGTGAGTCGAACCAAATCGTTTAAGACCATTTTCATCGAAATATTCCAAAATTACAGACATTTGGGCAAATTGATAAGCACTCAGTTCCGAGGAACTAGAGCGCCAAAAATCAGCTCCTCCAAGAGAAAATTACCAATCTCAATTCGAATAAACCAAGTATAACCTTTGCAAATATCCTGAAAAACAAGGAGTGTCTGGCCAACCAAGCTTCCATGAAGGTAAACGTTCCAGAGATTATAATAAAACCGAAGAAAACACAAACGACTGCCAAAACAAACGAAGACCTTACTGCAGAAATAAACCATCTTCGGTCAGTATCGGCATAAACTATTTGAAAAATGGTTTCAAGCCTGTGGACAGGAGCTTTCTGGCGCTCTAGTTCAAACAGACAAATTATATCTCCGGAAGTATTGGTTTCTCAGAGTTGGGAATTATAGCAATGGATTCTTATGATAGAACTGCATCATAAAGGAAATTCAATTCAAATAATAGTTTGTTTATCAAGATTAAATGAGCAATCTGAGAATGAGAACTGCACCATGGAACAAATCAAATTAAAATAGCTGAACTGAATTTGACTCTCTCTTATAGAACAGGATGAAATGTACGAGTATGAACACAGATCATATAATAACGCTTAGATAGAATAATTATAGCATTCTGTGAAAACATAGAAGTACGATTCATTATTGAAATTTAGAAAAATCATATCTCCGAAAGTATAAGCTTGTTGGAGTTGAAAATGATATCGATGGATTTTAATGGTGAAACTGCATTTTAAATAAAAATTGAATTTGAAATTTGTGCTCAAAAAAAAATTTTTTTTCGTTACTCCGAAATCATCTGGCCTATTTTGCCCAATAACGAACTTAACCGAGATATTCATCTTCCTAACCTACTCTGAAAATTACAACTGCCTAGCTCATTCCGTTCGAGAGTTATTGTAGAATTTTTTTTTTTTAAGTTTGAAATTTTTTTTTGACACTTTGCGGTAACTTGGTCAATACAAAACTTCACATGCGTATGGAGGTTATGATTCTACAATTTGATGCTAAATTTCAGATAGATCGAGTGATCAGTTTCGGAAATATTCATAAAGAATGTGTTTTACTAAAATCGGCCATAACTCCGAAACTGCTTGATGGATTTCGCCCATTAACGAAATTAACCGAGGTATCTATGCTCCAAACCCACATTGTAAATTTCAATCCTCTAACTACTTTCGTTCGAGAGTAATCGTGCCTCCGGCCGGCCAGACATAATAGATTTCGACCTCGGATTCTTGATCAGTGAGTCGAACCAAATCGTTTGAGACCATTTTCAGCCAAAAATTCGAAAATAACAGACATTTGGGCAAATTGATAAGCACTCAGTTCCGAGGAACTAGAGCGCCAAAAAGATCATATCTCCGAAAGTATTGGTTTCTCAGAGTTGGGTATTATATCAATGGATTCCCATGATAGAACTGCCTCATGAAAGAAATTAAATTTAAAATGGGTTCAAGCCCTGTGGACAGGAGCTTTCTGGCACTCTAGTTCAAACACACAAATTATATCTCCGAAAGTATTGGTTTCTCAGAGTTGGAAATTATATCAATGCATTCTTATGAAAGAACTGCATCATAAAGGAAATTTAATTCAAATAATAGCTTATTTATCAAGATTAAATGAGCAATCTGAGAATGAGAACTGCACCATGGAAGAAATCAAATTAAAATAGCTGAAATTAATTTGACTCTCTCTTAAAGAACATGATGACATGTAAGAGTATGAAAACAGATCATATAATAAAGCTTAGATAGAATAATTATAGCATTCTGTGAAAACTTAGAAGTACGTACGATTCATTATTGAAATTTAGAAAAATCATATCTCCGAAAGTATTAGCTTGTTGGAGTTGAAAATGATATCGATGGAATTTAATGGTGAAACTGCATCTTAAAAAAAATTGATAAGTACTCAGATCCGAGGAACTAGAGCGCCAAAATGTGTAATTCCCTTTCCGGGATTTGAGCCCGCCTTCTCTCGTTCCGACACCCGACGGGTCAGACCAACCGTCTATCGGGCTCCTCGAACGATCTTATTGATCTCCGGTATTAGAATAAAACGTCAGTACTTACCTGGGATATATATTCTTAATTTTCACTTTTCGACATAAAATCGCCACATGAGGGTTTATTTGACGGTTTTTTACCCTTGTCTCTCTAAGTCGATTTTGACGTTTCTCGAACCAACTATTAGCAAGGAATTAGACAATGTCATGTCTCAGGAAAATAAGTTGACATTATGACAATTCATACATAGAATAATTATATAATTCTGTGAAAACCTAGAAATACGATTTTTTATTGAAATTTTGAAAAATCATATCTCCGAAAGTATTAGCTTCTTAGAGTTAAAAATGATATCGTTGGATTCTTATGGTGAAATTGCTTATTGAAAAAAATTTAATTTGGAATTTGTTATGTGAAAAAAAATTTTTTTTGTTACTCCGAAACCATCTTCCGATTTTGCCCAATAACGAACTTAGCTGAGATATTTATCTGCCAAACCTACTCTGAAAATTTCAACTTTCTAGCTCATTCCGTTCGAGAGTTATAGTGCCTACGGCCGGCCGGCCGGACAGAATGAATTTCGACCACGGATTCTTGATCAGTGAGTCGAACCAAATCGTTTAAGACCATTTTCATCGAAAAATTCGAAAATTACAGACATTTGGGCAAATTGATAGCACTCAGTTCCGAGGAACTAGAGCGCCAAAAAGTTAAAAACGGAATGGCATATATAAAATGCAATTCCGTAATGGATAACAGATAAGCTTAAGAATATAATAGGGGATAAAATGGGTGCTGATTATGATATAGTCGGCGGTAGACTGAGGAAGCCGAGAGTAAAGATCTTAGGGAATTCGACAAACCTGGATAAAGCAGATTTAGAGAAATCCATCAAAGCGCAAAATAATCTCACGGGCGCAGAAGATGAGATAACCGTCACCTATGTCAGAAGTCCAACTGATCCCTCAAGGTTCACAAAGTCGACAATATATGCGGAGTGCTCTCCGTCCCCCTTCAAAAAACTGATGATTCTGGGGAAAATTTACATCGGCTGGGAACGCGTAGCAGTTGTGGAGGATCTGGACATCACAAGATGTTACAGATGTCAATCTCTAAACCACAAAAGTCGCAACTGTACAGCAAATCCGAAATGTGCATACTGTGGCAGCAACCATGAAACGACTAGCTGTCCCAAAGAAGAGAAAAAATGCATAAATTGCATAAATAGTAATCGGAAATATCAACATCTGCAACTGAAAGCAGACCATGAAGCTAGCTGTAGAGAGTGTCCCACCTATAAACATTTTGTGAATAGACTAATTAACCAAACCGACTATGGAAATTGACCTATTATCTCTGTGTCGCGTGATGGGAGTCTTTTTTTCTGGACCTACACACATACATTCTCATGGATAAGGCGGTCAGTGATATTATGGATGTAATTAATTCGGAGACTGATTATGACCCCTGGAATATAGCCGATCATGCAAAATTTACAGAGAAAAGGGACTCTTTCAAAAACAATGATAACCTTCAGATCCTACATCTGAACATACGCAGTGTTAGAAAAAACTTTGATGGGCTTCTGGTATTCCTTGAGTCCTACCAACTCGGAAATGATGATGTTTTGATCCTCAGCGAGTGCTGGAGCATTGACTCGTTAGCAAATTTTATTATTCCTGAGTTTGTTACTATCTACAGGGTGGTCCAGATCTTAACCAAGAAATTTTAACCACGTATTCTACGTCAAAAATAAGCTCTGGTTTGTCGTATAAACATATGTCGGGAAATGCTTCCTCTTTGAGATACAGGGTGTTACAATTTTTTGGAAAAAAAAATGTTTTTTTTTCTTTTACTTCGAACACCTTCTTAAAATTCATAATTGAGTGTGGCTATTAACGCTTATTTTTTTGTAATTATACGTTTCGTTTACAAAGATAGTCTTATTATTATTATGTACCATATCAAATTTTAGCGATTTCCTCATGCATGAGAATGTGTTTATTTTTTTACTCGGAAACGGTGCCTCGGATGTCAAAAACGCAAGAGAATGAATTTGTTCCCTATTAAATAAGGATTTCAAGATTAATTTTTAATGTTAGAAAAACCAGTGGCGTATCATTTTTTTGTCTGAAAATATTCAGTCTCGATGCAGTGCGGACGCCACTGGTAGAATAAACAAAAAATTATTCCATTCAAAAAGTGCTCCTTGATCCTTAAAACCTATGTCCCAAATTTATCAGAAATATTTCAATAAGTGTAAAAGTTATTAATAAAAAACATTTTTTTTTCTGTAATTTTAACACCCTGCATCTCGGAGAGGAAGCATTTCTCGACATATGTTTGTATGACAAACTAGGGCTTATTTTTGACGTAAAATACGTGGTTAAAATTTCTTGGTTAAGTTCTGGACCACCCTGTATAATGAAAGTAAAATAAACCTAAATGACGGGTTACTTATCTATGTGCGATGTACTATCAACTATTCAATACATCATCGAAGTATACCCGGCTCGTTAGCAAAGATTAGTGACATCCGCTTCACATATAAAAATCTCTCTTTTTCGATAATGTCTTGTTACAGATGCCATGGGGTTCCAGTCGGCACATTTATAGAGGGTCTTGAAGCATTTCTGCAGAGTATAGACAATGGCACAAACTTTAGCATTCTTATTGGTGACATGAACATCGACATACTCAATAAAAATTGTGAAACCGTGAATAAATACTTACTAACTCTCTCATCTTTCGGATTCACATCATATATCAATGCCTGTACCAGAGTAACAGAGAAGAGCGTCTCTTGCCTAGACCATATATTTGTCAGAAAAAATCTAAATTGTAACAGAGCTACAATAGAAACATCTGTAATAAACTCCGAGATCACAGATCATTTTCCCGTATATGCCAGTGTGAATTTCAACACCACAAAAAAGAAATCAGATCCAACAAAGAACATACATAAACTAGACAACATGAAAGTAAAATCAATATTAAGTCATCAAACCTGGAATTTAGTCCTTGAGTCGAATAATGCAGAATCTGCTTGTGACCTATTCGTCCAGACGCTCAAGGATACTATAAATGCTTTCACACAAATGGTTACAATGAAGACTAAACATAGAAAAATTAAACCCTGGATAACTGCCGGTATTATTAACTCAATAAAACACAGAGATAAAATAAAAAAAAAGGTATGCAAGAGAATAGTCCAGAGCTCCACACGGAGTATAAAATCTACAGAAATCGTTTAAACAAAATTATAGTTGCAGCCAAAAACAATCACTACAGACAGAAACTCCATGATAACAAAAGTAATTTGAAGGGCTTATATAAAATAATAAACAATGCTACTAATGAAAACAGACATACTGCAAATAGTTTTGAGGTTCATGATGATTCAAATCAGCCTTTCAAAGATGATAAAGAAATGGCCAATTATTGCAATAACCACTTCATAAATATAGGACATAATATATCCGCCAAAATATCAGAACCGCCTCCTGACTTCGCTATTTCCTACCCTTATATTGCAAATTCCATTTTCCTCAAACCAGCCAGAAAAAATGAAACTATAGAACATGTAAAAATGTTAAAAAGCAATACTGCCCCAGGTAGGATAAAATCAATACACAATTTTCAAAGGACCACCATGAGTTTTTGATAAAACCAATTACACATATCATCAATCTGATATTCACTACCGGAATAGTACCAAGGCACTTCAAAGTATCAATAATTACACTCATTTACAAACAGGGATGCAAAACTGAAATCTCGAACTATAGGCCTATAAGCCTAATTAATACTGTTGCCAAAATATTTGAAAGATGTCTGAAAGTGAGACTAACCGATTTTCTTTCTAAAAACAAAATTTTGAATAGTAGACAATATGGCTTTCAGGAGGGTGTCAGTACATGTGATGCAATGTTCGACTTGGTCAATAACATCAAAAGGCAGTTGGAATCAAATCAGAAAAGTATTGCTATCTTTCTTGACTTAGCTAAAGCCTTCGACACGGTGCCGCACACACAACTGCTTGATGTTCTCGAACATTATGGCGTAAGGGGTGCGGCGTTAAGAGTCTTCTAGAGCTATCTGAACTCAAGAACTCAATTCCTGAGAGTGAAAAACGAACTGAGCAATCCTCTAACAGTTACGATGGGAATCCCACAAGGCACTGTGTTAGGCCCAGTGCTCTTTGTGCTTTACATGAACTCCTTATTGACTATGCACAAAAATATCTCGATGATCTCATATGCTGATGACACCGTGTTGCTCTTTGAGGGATCGAGTTGGGACTATGTAAAGTATAAAGCTATTGGTGGAATGGAAGAGCTGGTCAGTTGGCTCAAATCTAGCAAACTATCATTAAATATCAAAAAAACTACATATATAGCATTCTCAATCACCAACTCAGGCAGACCATACTTTCAAGAAATAACATCTGACTACATAAACGGTCCAATTCGGGAATCAAGGAGTGTAAGGTATCTTGGACTGACAGTTGATAGGCACCTTAGATGGGATGACCACGTATTAGAATTGACAAAAAAAATCAGGAGACATGTATATAAATTCTACATTTTACGCAGATTTCTCAACAAAAAAAAATCTCACGAACGTATGCAAATCACTGGTTGAATCCCTTATTACCTATGAAATCATAATTTGGGGCGGTGCATATAACAACACCATAAATCAGTTGAAAGTGGCACAAAATTACATACTCAGGGTAATTAGTTTCAGAGCTAAATTATGTCCAACAAGTTCACTCTATGATGAAGATATTTTCAATATAACATCCCTTTATTTACTCGCAAACTGCAACTTCATATATAAAAACAGGAACTATATAAAGGCAATTGATCATACATACCAAACCAGAAATAGAACAACTAATAATGCCATTGTGCCGTTTGTCACAAAGGAAACCAGTAGAAAGTTTGCAACTATAATAGCAGTTAAAATTTATAACTATCTGCCGGAGGACCTGAGAGGGGTTCGGAGCCCAAGAGCTTTCATTAGAAAGTGTAGGCACTTTGTCTACATCAACTACCACACACTGATAAAATTTATTTAAATATGGACATGTAAACAAGTACATAATATGTACTTGTTACACATATTATGTGTAATTCGTTGGTATGAAGGACGCAGCTTCATATAAAAAAAAATATGAGAATAACCTACTCCTATATTTATTTTAGCATTCTATAGATCACTCAGTGCAAATACAGGTACTCAGTACCTAGATGTACTTAACTGATGATATCATATAGCAATACGATGTATTTGTCAATAGAAGATGTAATAATAATATAATATGTAATAATGTGTAATATATATATTAATGAGCATATATATATTATGAAAAACTTTATATGCTTTCTTTATGCTAATTTCGTTTAGTTTTATGAATCCACGAGTCCATAACTAGAAAACCAGTAGAAGTAGAAAATAACTAATATTTGGAAAATATGTACCATAGTTATAGGAAATTTTACGCCAACATTCATTTTATTCAAAAAAAGGATGTCAAAGCTACAAAATAAAAACTGATTTTTTTTCAAAATTTCAACAGCCTGTATCTTTTTACCTGAGCTGAATTTGGAAAAATGTTAAATGAAAAAAGTGTTTCATTTGATGAGAGGAATCTTTGGTTGAAATTAATGCAGTGGTCAAAGACTCACCCTGTATAGGTATAAGGCTTAACGGGTAATTCCGCAAAAGGAGCAGAGAAACATCATTCTGCAGGTACCTGCCGACACGTGTTTCTGCTAGTTGGCTTCTTCAGGACAGGGCAACCAAGGAAAGGATGGAAATAAAAGTGAAGTGTTATTTTTATTTTTTATGATTTTTCATGTTTGCTGTATTACTTTCATATTCATTCCTACATTAAGAGTTGAACATTACAATTTTCATTTTTAATGATTTGTAAGCGAATCTAAGAGAGAGTAGACCCTTAGATCTTCTACGCCCAGGGTCCGAAAGCACCTAAAACCGGCACTGCGACCCAGTCTTTGTTGGTTCAGGATATGATCCTGCTCCACTTTGAAACAAGCACTGACGTGAAATCAGAAGCTTTTGTGCGTATGTTCTCTTGTCCATTCTCCTGTATGTCCAATAGAGGAGAACAGACAATTGAATTCACCATGGTAAATTCGATTAAGAGTGTCCAATAAAGGAGAAGGGACAATAGAACATACGTGCAAAAGCTCCTGACTTCACGTCAGTGCTTGAACCAATTTTTTTTTCGATGATTTTTTTTTATATTTTCTGGTGCTACACGATTCTCACGAAATTTTGCAAGAATTTTCGAGTTGGCATTCTACAACTAATAACCATATTTGAATTAGATCGGATTTGTAATTTTTTGAGTTATTGAGGAAATAACAACCAATTTTCAGATTGATATAACTCCAAAACCATTTGGCCGATTATGGTAGTTAACGCACTTATATGTCGTATTCAGATGCGCAATCTACCCTGAAAACAGTAAGTCGCTATTTCCTTCCGTTCTCAGGGAATCATGAGATACATCATATTTTTGCGCGAATGTTCTGGGGAACATCGCGTTATAGTTTTGCCCAAATGTCTGTAACTTTCGAATTTTTGACGAAAATGGTCTCAAACGATTTAGTTCGACTCCCCAATGAAGAATTCGAGGTCAAATTTGATTCTGTCCGGCCGGCCGTCCGGCCGTTGCCACGATAACTTGAGAAGGAAAAGAGCTAGCGACTTGAAATTTTCAGGGTGGGTGGCGCATCCCAATACGACGCACAAGTTCGTTAATGGGCATAATCGGCCCAGTGGTTTCCGAGTAATAATTTTCTTATCAACCAATATAAATCCGATTGAATTGAAACTTGGTGAGCAGTTGTAGAATATGAACCTAAGCACGTTTGTGAATTTTTGTGCGAAGCGTATAGCTAGAAAATTTTAAAAAAATTATTAAAAATATTTTTGTTGTCACGATATCTTGAGAATGGAAAGAGATAGCGGCTTGAAGTTTTCAGGTTAGGATGTGCACCAGAACGCGAAATTTCAGTTTGTTTATGAGCATAATCGGCCAAACGGTTTTAGAGTTAAAGCAATCTGAAATTTGGTTGTTTTTTTCCTCATTAACTCGAAAAATACTAAACCGATAGAATTCAAACATGGTAGTTAGTTGTAGAATGCCAACGCGAAAATTCTTGCATAATTTCGTGTGCATAGTATCTGTAAGAAATTTTAAAAATATCATTGAAAATTAAAAAAAAAAATTCTATATATCAGTAACTATTCGTTTGATATTGCTGAAATTTTGCAAGAGCCTTCATAACCTAACTCTACTGCCAAGTTTCAAGTTTTAACACGATCGGTTGAATATTGTTGGAGATTCGAGCATTCTTGTGTGAGTTCAGTAGATGGGTGACCGTTGCCTCGATAACTTTCGAACAAAAGGAGATAGGGACTTGCAATTTTCAGGGTAGGTTGCGTATCCGATAGGGAGAGTTGAGTTCGTTTTTGGGCATAATCGGTCGAACGGTTTCCGAGTTATACCCACCTGGAATATTATTTCCTTGATAACTCAAAAAATAAATATTCCATCAAATTGAAGCTCGGTAACTAGCAGTAGAAAATCATCATACAGACGTAAAATTTTTTTAAGAACCGTACCCCTAGAAAATTCGAAAAAAATGACGAAAAAAAAATTTTAAGAACCGCACCCCTAGAAAATTTCAAAAATATCGCGAAAAAAAAAATTGGTTTAAGCACTGACTTGAAGTCAGAAGCTTTTGCGCGTATGTTCTATTGTCCATTCTTCTGTATTCGACACCCTTAATCGAATTTACCATGGTAAATTATGTTGTCCATTCTCCTGTATTGGACACTTATTTCGAATTTACCATGGTAAATTCGAATTAACCATGGTAAATTCGAATTAAGAGTGTCCAATACAGGAGAATGGACAACATAATTTACCATGGCAAATTCGATTAAGGGTGTCCAATGCATAAGAATGGACAATAGAACATACGCGCAAAAGCTTCTGACTTCACGTCAGTGCTTGAACCAATTTTTCGTAATTTTTTGAAAATTTTCTAGTGTTAGGGTCCTCACAAAATTGTATGCACGTCTTCATGTCGATATTCTATAACTATTTGCCAAGCTTCAATTCGATCGAGTCTATGTTTTTTGAGTTATCGAGGAAAAAATATTCCAGATGGGTATAACTCCGAAACCGTTGGGCCAATTATGGCCAACAGCGAACTTAACTGTCCTATTCAGATGTGCAACCTATCCTCAAAATTGCAACTCCCTATCTCCTTTCGTTCAAAAGTTGTTAAGGCAACGATCACCCATCCAGCTACTGAACTCACACAAGGCAGCTCAGATCTCCAACAATATATAGATCCGATCATGTTAAAACTTGGAACTTGGTAGTAGAGTTAGATTCTGAAGGCTCTCGCAAATTTCAGCGATGTCGGACGAATAGTTTCCGATATATAGAATCTTTTTCAATAACTTTCTATGATTTTTTCAAAAATTTTTAGTGATACGATTCTCACGAAATTTTGCAAGAATTTTTGGGTTGCCATTTTACAACTAATAACCATGTTTGAATTGGATCTGTTTTGTATTTTTCGAGTTATTGAGGAATTAAGAACCAAATTTCAGATGGGTATAACTCCGAAAAAGTTTTGCTGATTATGCCTATAAACAAACTCATATGTCGCATTTAGATTATCAACCTAACCTGAAAATTTCAAGTCGCTATCTCCTTCCGGTCTTAGGTTATCGTGACGTAAATAATATTTTTCAATAATTTTTTTAAAATTTTCTAGCGATACGCTTCTCACAAAATTTCACAAACGTTCTTAGGTTCATATTCTACAACTACTCACCAAGTTTCAATTCGAGCCGATTAGTATTGGTTGTAGACAAAATTATTACTCGGAAACCATTGAGCTGATTATGCCCATTAACGAACCTGTCCGTCGTACTGGGATGCGCCACCTACCCTGAAAATTTCAAGTCGCTATCTCTTTCCGTTCTCAAGTTATCGTGGCAATGGCCGGCCTGCCAGACATAATCAAATTCGACCTCGAATTCTTGATCAGGGAGTCGAACCCAATCGTTTGAGACCATTTTCGGCGAAAAATTCGAAAATTACAGACATTTGGGCAAAATGATAACACGATGTTCCCTAGAACATACACGCAAAAATGTGGGAAAGCCCTGTGGACAACAGCTTTGGCGCTCTTGTTCAAACTTTGACAAATCATATCTCCAAAAGTGGTTTCCCAGAGTTGGGAATTATATCAATGGATTCTTATGATAGAACTGCGTTATAAAATAAAATAAATTAAATAAGAATCCATTGATATCATTCCAAAATCTAAAACCCCAAAACTTTCGGAGTTATGATTTGTCAAAGTTTGAACAAGAGCACCAAAGCTCCTGTTCACTGGGCTTTCCCACTTTTTGGCGCTCTTGTGTCTTGGAACAGAGTGCTTATCAATATGCTCAAATGTCTGTAATTTTCGAATTTTTGGCTGAAAATGGTCTCAAACGATTTGGTTCAACTCACTGATCAAGAATCCTTGGTCGAATCGATTATGTTCGGCAGGCCGTCCGTCTAGCCGTTAATACTCGAACGAAAGGAGTTAGATAGTTAGATATTTCTGACGAGTTTGTTAACGGGCGAAATCCACCTAGCGGTTTCGGAGTTATGGCCGTTTTTAGTAAAAATATTTTTATGAATATATCCGAAACCGACCTCTCGATCTATCTGAAATTTAGCACCAAATTGTCGAATTATGACCTTAATATGCATGCGAAGTATTGTATTAATCAGGTTGCCGTAAAGTGTCGAAAAAAAATTAAAAATATTGTTTCTACAATAACTCTCGAACAGAATGAGCTAACAGTTGAAATTTTCAGGGAAGGTTTGGGAGATAAATATCTTGGTTGAGTTCGTTATTGTGCTAAATCGGCCTGAAGGTTTCGGAGCAATGAAAAAAAAATTTTTTTTACATTACAAATTTCAAATTCAATTGTTTTTCAGATGCAGTTTCACCATAAAAATCCATTGATATCATTTTCAACTCTAACAAGCTAATACTTTCGGAGATATGATTATTCGAAATTTCAATAATGAATCGTACTCCTATGTTTTGACAGAATGCTGTACTTAATTATTCTATCTATGAATTATTATATGATCTGTGTTCTTACATGTCATCTTATTTCCCTATGAGAGTTAAATGTCAAAATTATTTCTGGGTCGTTATTCAGCTATCGTAGAATTATGAGGATGATATGATATTATACTTTTAGTGTTATAATATAATGCCCGTGGATAATCCATATGATGATGGAAATACATTCTTTGGTAAGATACATAATTAAATTGGGTTCTGAATATCTCCAGTAAAAACAAAACTGCTGATTGATATACGTATCTAATATAATTTTCAGAGTAGATTTGAGGAATGAATGTCTCGCCAAAGCTCTTGTCCACAGGGCTTGAACCAATTTTTCAATTTGCTTTCTGTGCGTCAGTTTTCAAGAATTTTCGTAAATTCAAAACTTAGGTCTATGAGTCATCTCATGTAGGATTTACATACATCAGCAAATTATAATTAGATATATGGAGAGGTTTAACGGGTAATTCCGTTTATTATAATTAGAGTGTTCTATGAAATCATAAAGAATTATTGAGAATAATGATTGAAATTTAAAAAAATCATATCTCCGAAAGTATTAGTTTGTTAGAGTTGAGAATAATATCATTGGATTCTTATGATAAAATTTGAACCTAAAAAAGAAATTGAAGATGAAATTTGTAATGTAAAAAAAATGTTGTTTTGTTACTCCGAAACCACTTGACCGATTTTTCCCAATAAAGAACCGAGATATTTATCTCTCAAACCTACTCTGAAAATTTCAACTGTCTAGCTCATTCCGTTCAAGAGTTATCGTGTTAACGGACGGACGGCCGGCCTTACAGAATCGTTTAAGACCATTTTCAGCCAAAAATTTGAAAATTACATACATTTGGGCAAATTGATAAGCACTCTGTTCCGAGGAACAAGAGCGCAAAAAAAAAGTGTTCTTCAAAGTAAACATTCAGCAACTTCAGATCAATATAACACTGAGAAAAAATACTAAAACTTGAATATCTCATAATTTACGTTTATACACATATACAGTGCGTTTCAAAAAGTACGCACCAAGAGGAAACTTTCTCGCCTGTATAGTTTTTTCGAATTTTGGTATTCGGAAAATTGGTGCTCAAGAAATGATGATTTTCGATATATATGTCATTAATCCTGAACCTTGACATTTTTTTTAGAAGAATGACTTTGTTCTAGATGAGGTCTGTATTGCGTTTTTAATGGTTTTTGAGTTAATAAATTCACAAGGGATTTCAGAGGATTGGAGAATTCTTCTTCGGATGTGAAATCAAAGAATTTAATTTCTTATGATGCTCCAACAATAATTAGCAAGATATTAGCCCTTTGCGCATTTCATTTCTCAAGTATAATTCGGTTTGCACCAAGATTGTGAGCTTTTCACGATAGTAATCATAATGTATGAGGAACATTGAATTAATATAAACTTTACTTGAATTGTGATAATGTCAGTTTCATTGGAATTACATTCCGAATAATTTTCAAAATTTCCGCAAAGCCCAAAGCTCCCTCAAGCGTGCTGTGATCAAAATATTAATATCGAAAAATTTCGGAATTTCACCATGAAATTTGGCAGTTTGGTATAAAATGAAATTATGGGCAACATTCCTTCAGAAACTTTTTGATATTGTTCTGATTTCTACGTCTTTCGGTCATTTTTCTAAAAAAATGTCAATTTTGACAGGTTTGCAGAGTAACAGGATCAATGACATACATGTGAAAAATCATTATTTCTTGAGCACCAACTTTCCCGAAAACCAAAATTTCAAAAAACTATACAGGCGAGAATATTTCCCCTTGGTGCGTACTTTTTGAAACGCACTGTATATCTTTTATGATAAGCACATCAGTATACTTCTCGAGATGCTTTTAATTAGCGTCAAATTTGGGTACAGCCTATACATCGAAATGAAAATTCTGAAAATATCAAAGGTTGAATACATTTTTCGCGCGTAGGGCTTCTCACGAGACGAGAATAGGCGAGAGTATAGAAAATCTCGTCCCGGTCTCGCCAATTCCCAAAAAATTAAGTCTCGTTTAAGTCTCGTTCTCGTCTCGTTATCAGTTGTCTCGTCTCGTCTCGCTTAATTCTGAATAACGATAATAAATATTATAATATATAAACGGAATGGTATACAATAATGAATAATTTTGTAAAGCTATATTTTTTACGCTCTTATACAAAAATATTTGTACATGTACATTTGTACATATTATATTTAATTTTAAACACTGATAATTTCAACTTTTAAATTACTCGATGACCATAATCACGCTTGCATCATATCATCTTTCAATGATATACGTGTTTTTGCCACGATCATACCTGTGGAAAATAATCTTTCAACAGGTACGGATGTAGCCATTAATAAATCATCAGCCATCTTGGAAAGTGTAGGAAGAACTTTTTCATCACTCTCCATCACTGTAAAATATTTTGATTCCTGTTTGCTCTTTCTAACAGCAAATATTCTTCAAACTCAGCTTTCCAATATTTCGAAAGTTTTGTTGATATTTTAAATAGGCTATCGACGTCGATACATTTCTCAATAGAATTGAACCATTTGGTACAGTTTTCAAAGAATGCCTTCCCAGTAGGTAGATCATTGAGGGTGTTCTTGGCGTATTCCTCATAACACTTTTCGAAACATTTAATAGCTTCATTTCTTTACCAGTTTTATCATACGTAGTTCCACAGATGTATACAATAATTGTTCACATCTTCACTACAAGGAGCACAAGAGAATAAATTTCTCCAGATGTTCAGATAGAGACGAAATTTCCAAAGCATTGGAATTTAGGGGCAATAAAACTTGTCCGTTAGGTATTGAATTCATACTGGCAATACTGGCATCCGTTTTTATGGTTGTGAATTCTATTTTTCCTTGAAAAATAATCTCAATTATCGCAAGGTCATAACGAATTAATAATCTTCTAAAAAATATTGTATTTCTATACCGATCGATGTATAATATAGACTAAATATATTGGTAATTATAGTGGAAACTCTTCATATTCAATCTTTTTTTGTGTGGGTATTGAAAATAGTCGAGTCGTATATAAAACTTCATACAAAAAATTTAACGAGACCTAAAACGAGACTCGTGTTGAGCTGTATGGGGTCTCGGTATCGCCTATAATATTTTTGAAAACATCTCGTCTCATCTCGTCTCGCTTTTCCGAGACGAGAAAAATCTCGCTCTCACGTGAAGCCCTATTCGCGCGCGCGCTGTTCACCTGAACAAAGTGCCTATCAATTCGTCCAAATGTCTGTATTTTTGGAATTTTTGGCCGAAAACGATTAGTTTCGATGAAGAATTCGAGGTCAAATTTGATTCTGTCCGGCCGGCCGTTTACGCTCGGCCGTTTACGCCGGCACGATTACGCTTGAATGCAATGAGTTACGGAGTTGGAATTTTCAATTTAGGTTTGGAGTCCAAATACGCCCGTTGAGTTCGTTTATGGGCTAAATCCACTGAGTGGTTTTGGAATTATAGCGATCTGAAATATTTTTTTCCCAATAACTCGAAAAATACTGATCTGAACGAATTAAAGCGCGAGGATCGCATGACTGGAAATAAAAAAAAAAAGGTTGAAGCACTGACGTGAAGTCAGGAGCTTTTGCACGTATGTTCTATTGTCCATTCTCCTGCATTGGACACCCTTTATCGAATTTACCATGATAAATTATGTTGTTCATTCTCCTGTAGTGGACACTCTTAATTCGAATTAAGTGTCCAATACAGGAGAATGGGCAACATAATTTACAATGGTAAATTCGATACAGGGTGTCCAATGCAGGAGAATGGACAATAGAAAATACGCGCAAAAGCTCCTGACTTCACGTCAGTGCTTGAACGAATTTTTTTATCGTAATTTTATTAAAATTTTCTAGGGGTAGGTACGGTCCTCACAAACATTTTTTTTTTCGTCATTTTTTTAAATTTTTCTAGGGGTAGGGTCCACACAAAATTTCAGACACGTCTTTATGTTGCTTTTTTACTACTAGTTACCAAGCTTCAACTCGATCGAATCTTTATTTTTTGAGTTATCGAGGAAATAATATTCCAGGTGGGTATAACTCGGAAACCGTTAGACCGATTATGCCCAAAAACCAACTTAACTCTCCCATTTGGATACGCAACCTACCTTGAAAATTGCAAGTCCCTATCCCCTTTCGTTCGAAAGTTATCGAGGCAACGGTCACCCATCTACTGAACTCGCACAAGGCTGCTCGAATCTCCCACAATATTTAACCGATCGTCTTAAAACTTGAAACTTGGCAGTACAGTTAGGTTATAAAGGTTCTTGCAAAATTTCAGCAATTTCAGACGAATAGTTACTGATATATAGAATTTTCTTTTTCAATTTTCAATGATTTCTTAAAAATTTTCTACACATACTATCCTCACGAAATTTGTCAAGAATTTTCGCGTTGGCATTCTACAACTAATAACCATATTTGAATTCAATCGGTTTTGTATTTTTCGAGTGATTGAGGAACAAAAACAACCAAATTTCAGATGGCTATAACTCTAAAACCGTTTGGCCGATTATGCTTATAAACAAACTCAAATGTTGCATTCAGATGCACAACCTAACCTGAATACTTCGAGCTGCTATCTATTTCCGTTCTCAGGTTATCGTGACAACAAAAATATTTTTTAATAATTTTCTAGCGATACGATTCTCACAAAATTTCACAAACATGCTTAGGTTTATATTCTACAACTATTCACCAAGTTTTAATTCGATCGGATATATATTGGTTGAAAACATATTAGTCGGAAACCATTATTATTATTATGCCCATTTACGAACTTGTCCGTCGCATTGGGATGCGCCACCTACCCTGAAAATTTCAAGTCGCTAGCTCTTTCCGTTCTCAAGTTATCGTGGCCGGACGGCCGGCCGGACAGAATCAAATTTGACATCGAATTCTTCATTGGGAAGTCGAACCAAATCGTTTGAGATCATTTTCGTCAAAAAATTCGAAAGTTACAGACATTTGGGCAAAATGATAACGCGATGTTCCCCAGAACATACGCGCAAAAATATATTTAAAAAAAATTTGTACTCAGAAGTCAGATATCGTGAAATTCTGGGAGAGCCATCAACTTCATTTCACAGTAAAGTTCTAGATTTGAACTCGATTGGATTTAATTGGTGAAGATGTTGCCGAAATATCGAAATATTTCAAAGTTCAAGATGTACCTACTGGTGAATTTTTTTACACTCGACAAAACAAGTTATCAACAGTTTTTGATTTTTGACGTGCCTGGAGAGGATTTAATGAATTATCATGTTCATAGATAGGCCGAAGTCAAATTTGACATGTCGATACGTCAGTAATAACATTCGCTCAATACCTAGTGAGAATTAGATATGTAACTTATTTTATATCATAGTCATAGATTTAAACTTGATCGAATAATATGTAACATGATTATATTTTTCCGAAATATAAATATGAATTTGAAAACAAGGTGTCAAAGTTAAATGGTTCCTTTCAGGGTTTTCTCTCCCAAACGCTGAAAAATATAAATAAGAATATCATTGCAAGGTATCAATGGTCAGTAATAACATTCGTTCAACTTCCAGCTGTCATGGTAATCCTGTACTGACTGAAAAGCTTAGGGGTGGAGCTCCATCTTCGCACCACGTAAGTACCTGGATCTATTCCCGTAGCAGACATTAGAGAGATATTGGAGGGTCGGCAGTAATAAAGTTTCCTTTATTTTGACATGTACGCAAGCGCACTTGCCACTGAAAATATAGGATCTTTTAATCAAATACTGGCCGACTTTATTTATTCCGAAGTAAAGGATCCTTTATTTCTCCCTTATTTGGCTTTCGTGTATCATCGTTGATATTCGCAAACTTAGCGGATTGTTTGCAAATTGCAAATTCTATGATTATTCCGTTTTTTCAATTTCAGAATCATTTTTTCCTCCTATATTAGCAGCTTCTAGCATTTTTTCCATTACTGAATTAATAATTTGAATGTAAACAAGAAATAAAAACCTATATTTTTCGTACGAACACTCTCCAAATTCTCGTGTGAGTGTAATCATAATTATAGTGTATTATAAATCACAAATTCTTCTTCTTCTTCTTCTTTTATTAGGATTTGCAATCCTGTTCATTCTTCAATCACAGCCTAAGCTGGGATGCTGAGCTCCAGCTCTCATACCATCTGGTCGGAGGTCTTCCAGGTGGTCTGGTACCCCTGGGCCGTCCGTGTCTGGCTATCTTGGGGAGCCTGGTGTAATCCATTCGGTCGACGTGGTCCCTCCATTCCCGTCTTCTGGTTCTGGCCCAACGCACGACATCCTGGACTTCACACTTGTCTCTTATCTCCTCACTGTGGATGTGTTGCATGAGGCTTATACCGGTTATTGCCCAGAGTGCGCTCATTTCAGTTGTTCTGAGCATGCGTTTGGTGGTGGTGTATTCAGCTCTGGTCTCTATGGCGTCATTACAGGTCGAACGCAGGTTTTGTAAATTCATGTATTGCTCTCGATGGCAGATGTTTATTTCGCCATATGATGATTTCCCTCAAGTATCCCGATATGAGCAACGCCTTCGTTGTTTGTGCCTTTACTTCTTCCTTCAGGTTCCTATCACTTGTAATGCAGGCTCCCAGGTATTTGACCTGCATGACCTGTTCTACGCTCTTGTTTACATCTTCTGGGATATTTGGAGACGACAAGGCATTGGGTTTTGTTGGTGGATATTTTCATGTTGACCCTGCTTACCGCTTGTTCAAACCTATGAAGCATCCTTTGGAGATTGTCCTCGTCCTCAGACACCAAAACAACGTCATCAGCATAGCAAACCGCTTTTACCTCATTCTCTCCCATCTGGTAACCCCTGCCGCCCCTTTTGGCCTCTGATATTATGTCCTCCATCAGGATGTTAAACAGGGTTGGAATAAGGCTGTCTCCCTGCCTTATGCCTGTTGACATGGGTACCCTATTGGAGAGGTGGTTATTTGGTCGTATGATCGTGTGGTTGTTGGTCTTGAGTTCGACGATGGTCTGTATGATGTTGGGGTGTATTTTTCTCCTTCCCAGGATTGGCTCTGTGTCAGTTAACTTGGTTCTATCGATCCTGTGTTAGGTCTATGAAGCACATGAACGCCGGTTTGTTATATTCTATGGCCTTTTCGGATATTTGGCGGATGGTAACTATGGCATCTGTGGTGGATCCGTTTCGTCGGAAGCCTTGCTGTTTTTCGCATAGCCTGGTTGCAGAAATAACCTCCTCGAAGATTTTCGTTAATATCTTCGAGACCGAACTCATTAGTCCTATTCCTCTATAATTGGTTGGTGCGGACTTTGCTCCTTTTTTGAACACAGGTATTGTTATGCTGCATTTTCACTCCATCGGTATCTTCCTGGCGTCGATAATATTCGTGAAGAGTTTGTGTATCTCTTCCAATAGTGCTTCCCCTCCGTACTTGATTAATTCATTGTTGATCTCGTCCATGCCTGGCGACTTTCTGTTCTTAAGTTTGTTTATTATCCTCCTCATGCTTTCTTTGGATATGCTGTACGTCTGACGGCTAGAGCTATCATCATTTAGGACTTCCTTTGTGTTGTCCGTGTTATCCTCTGTGTTCTTATATAGGTCTCGAAAGTGGTCTTCCCATTCCTGTATGGTAATCTTAGTTGTTTGTACGTATTCGTTTATTGGTTTTTTTCTGTTTCGCAGCATGTTCCATACTTTCTTTTGCGCTCCATAGAGATCGTACTCCATATCCTTTGAGAACTTTTTCCAGTAGCATCTCTTTAAGTTTTGTATTTTGCTGTTTATTTTATTTCTTATCGTTTTATAATCCTCGTATGTTATGGACTGTGATCTGTATTGTAAGTATGATTTTCTTTTGTCCTCGGCTAGTGTTTTGATTTCCTGGGTAAACCATAGCTTGTTATTAGGCTTTCCTCCCACTCTTATTCGTCTTCTACCAAATGCCTCTTCCGCTGCCGGTAGTGTGTTTGATTTTAGTTTTCGCCAACTTGTTTCGACTTCTTCACCCACTTCTATGTTGCATACCTTGATTTTTTCCTCTAGTCTGCTTTTATACAGGTACTGCGTCGATTCATCGGAGAGCGATTCGATGATTAGTTTGTTTATCTCTACTGTGGGTTCTGACTTTTGTCGACATAGGCAAGTTGGTTTTTTTTGCAAGCACTAGGCCGTGGTGTGTTCCGGCATTTGTGGAGCTAAGTGTTCTTACGTCCAGGATTCTGCGAGTGTGGATGTTCCTGTTAGTGATGATATAGTTTATTGTTGATTTGAGGCCTCGAGTATTTTCAAAAGTGTATTTGTGTTGAGGTTTATGTGGGAAAAACGTGTTGTTGATTCTCATTTCATTTTGTGCATAAAATTGGATAAGGTGTTCACCATTTTCGTTTCTTGCGCCCTCATAGAACCTGTTTTTGACGCCGGGAATGATGTCGTTGCCGATTCTGCCATTGAGGTCTCCGAGGATGACAATCTCGTCATGTGTGCTAATGCTGTCTAGAGTTTTCTGTAGACTTTGATAGAAGGCGTCTATCTCAGACAAATTCGACTATCTAAATGGCATAATGCATCTCCGCAAGCTTTAAATTATTTATTTATGGGTTATCTTACATACAACTGTCACTGTCATAGTTTGTTGTCCAATAACTCTCTTAAGCGAACCATTCAAAGGAAACTTTAAGTTGCTTTTAATAGTGCCAACCCTTAATAAAAGAAGTTTCCAATATCTCTCTAATATTGATCTTTTTCTTTCTTTCTCTAATTCTATCAAAACAATATCTTTGAGAAAAGGGTTACGGAAGATATTGAGTTGATATTTCAGTTAATGACGTGAAACGTGAGTAATTTCGTATATTATTATAAATTAAAAAAATTACTGCCATACGGGTCATTTTTTATAAAATGTCGATTCATGGTTACTCATGGCACAACCATACGATTCGACTGATTTATGTCATAGGAATAATTCTTAGAATACACTATTGAAAATAAACCACGGATGCTAACTGGTTTTTTTTATGTCATGTCACATAAGTACGATTGAACTGATTTGTGTGCTCACGCCACCACAAACAAAGCACTGTTTATTTTCTACCCATCAGTAAATGTATGTATTAGAATGGGTTCTTACGCCACCACAAACACAGCACTTGTTATTTTTGCCCCCACAGTGAATGTACCTATGTAATTGAATGGTTTCTTATGCCACAACAGACACAGTACTGTTTATTTTCGACCCAACAGTGAATATAAATGTATTTGAGTCGAAACTAATCGTTTGCTTTATCGACCAAAAAGTGGCCCAGTTTTTTTTTTTCGAAGCTTGTTTCTACACACGGATTTATATTCTTGGGAATATTGGGACTATTTTTTTCTTGGAGCTAAGCAGCTTAGGGCGAGTTCAGTACCTGGATGAGTGATCGCTCAAAGCTCCGGGCCACAGTGCTGTATAGCTTTCTCTATTCTATTCCAAAGGTTCGCATTCCTAAATCTTTCGCACTTATAATCTAATTTTATTTAGTATTTCTGTCCCCCTCCCCATTCGGCTCCATGACAACCTATAAACGATTGCTATCAAAGGAGAATACTTCCAATCAATCACTACATCAGTCATAACGTCCCAATCCCATTATCCTTATAGCTCGTATAAGTAAACAAACAAACCTATATAAGAATGAGCCTTAACCTGGCAATTCTTCACGCGTCCCGTCCCCAAGACGAAAGTTGGGCCTAGAACGAGCGGTACAGCTGATCGACGCCAAAATACACATGCTGCGGCGTCGCGACGACTCGTGTATTTTTAGAGCGCTTGCTCGCAAACCTGTGTAGGAAGAAGTTCCACCATGGAAAAGTGACCCGGTTGATAATTTAATCAAATTATCATCAATCCATCACAAGAAATGATACGGTATAGCCTCTGGTGGTTTTTGAAGATGAAGTGAAAGTGGTTCCTGGCAACTCCTGGATTATTTTCATCCCCGTTCGGAGCAATCAAATATGGTTCTAAAAATAGCGTAAAATCCGATATAGTTTTGAATTTCAGTTAGATAAGAAACAAAACTGTGCGGTAAGTCGATAAAATGTATGTGCTTGGTATTTGAACCATTATGTTTGATCGTTAATATTAACATTGAATTCTGAGGTTATGTTGATTGTTTTCTAGTTGGGAGTAGATCGACTGAAAGGAAAAATAATATCCACGTACGAATATATTGTGCATATTTCAGAACTGGTAGGATAGTCAAAATAAAAATTGAGAAAATATAGGAAAAATGTGTAGAGTTGTCATGGGCTTTTCCTAGAAAGTATTAACCGTAATCCTTCGTTTGAAATGAGGATTTCCAACTATAAATACCTCTCAACTATAATGAACTCATAAAGCGATTCACAAGAATACATTTTCTAAATAATACGTGGACGTGGACGTATTCCTGGTTTTCATGGAATTTAGGAAACAAACATAGGTTGGAACATGGAATATGATGATACAAATCAAAATTTCAGTATTGATTTAATTTAGCCCCATTTTGACCATATGGTATGAGACAAGTTGTATAATGAAGCTGAAATTGCTTAGACTGAATCAGTACCTATTGCAAAATGAAGTATCTTGAATAAATCCCCAAAATATTTCTGCTAGTTTGGAGCGCGCGTACTAGTTGCTATACTTTTTTGTAAATTTTGAGTGAAAATGGTTGCTAACGATTAAATTGAAGGGTATAAAATGTCAAATGCAATTCAGTCCGTAAGCGTAAGTTCTAGAATGGTACTCCAGCCATTGGGTCCCATAATATTTCCGGTTGAATTTTATCTCCTTGATATGTCAAAAAATACAGTTTCAAGTCAAGTAGTTGATATAGGAGGAATCGATATGTATATCAATAATTATAATTTGTTGAGTATCATATCACGGAAATACTAATTTTAATTTTTGAAATATCCAAAAATCGTCTATACAGGCTGGTCCACAAATAACTGTACATATATGGTGCATATAGCGTAGCTAGAAAACAACAAATAAATTTGGACTAAGGCTCTTTGTTTCTGAGATACGGGGTGATTTATCAATTCAAGCTGAACCATTGGTTAACCATAACTCCCGAACGGTAGAATAAAATATTTTCAAATTTGGCTGGTATTATCATCAGGCCAACAAAATATTTATATAAACGATACCAAAAATGTTGAAAAGCCCTGTGGACAGGGGCTTGGGCGCTCTTGTTCAAACTTTGACGAATCATATCTCCAAAAGTATTGGTTTCTTGGAGTTGGGAATGATGACAGTGAATTCTTATGATAGAACTGCATCATAAAAAAAATAAGTGTCATTAACAAAAAAAACAAGAGTGCCAAAAATTATTAATCTGAAACCACCAGACTGACTCTATCCAATAACGAACTTATCCGAGATATTCATTCAAATCTACTCTGAAAATCATATTATATTAATTGAAACTTAGCCAATATTCCAGTTCTGTTTTTACTGGAGATATGCTGAACCCAACTTGATTAACTTACCAAAGTATATATTTCCATCATCATATGGATTATCCAAGGGCATTGCATTATCACCCAAAATGTTAATATTCTATAATCCCCATAATTCTACGATATCGGGGGTTATTTCATTGGCCATTTTGCATTCAATCATACTTTGTTATCTAGAACAAGAGGTATTTTATATCATGAGTAACGAATTTTGAATAGAACCAGAAATACATATGACATGCGTCTTATCGGTAGATAAGAGGACATGTATGAACACGGATCATGAAATTCATAGATGCAAATACAGACTTTAATTTTTGATTACAGTATTATGTGATATCAATAGATCCTTTAGATGAAACTGCATCTTCAAAAAAAAAATTAATTCGAAATATGTAATGTAAAAAAAATTGTTTTTTCGTTACTCCGAAACCACCCAATAATATAAATGTTCACGTTTTGAAATAATTACTTTTACATAGTCTGGCGATATAAGATTAAGTTGAACACTTATTTCTTATGATACTAATAATTCGTGCATTTGGCGTATCAACCAATTATTCGATTATCTTATCTCACGGAATGTATTTCCGAAATGAGTACCTAATGAAAATTTTTTGAAAGTTCCAACAACCAATCAAATTTCCTCATTTTGTATCATATGAACAATTTCACCCAATCATGTCAACATTACATCGATAACAGACCATGGGCTGTTTTCACGTTGCTATGAACATATATTGATTTATTTCGATTATGAAGTTTCAAATATTTAATATTTCGAAATGTCACGATTTGGTTGTAATACTGACGAGAATATTAATGAAATTATTGAATCGAATATACCCAAAAACACCGTTTACAGTAAGAAATTTGTATGGAAAGCATTTATGGACTTCTGCAACGATAGAAAGTATCAATTAGATGGAAATCGGACGGCGGAAGAATTGGCGTTGATTTTAAAGGATTGGGCTGTGAACATGAGGAAAAAAGATGGTACAGAGTTCAAAGAAAGTACGGTCAAAACCATGTGGAATATAACAAGTAAGCTGTTACAAGAAAAATATTATAAAGAAATGAAAGTTATTATTGACCCATTCAAAAGTGTTGTATTTCAACAAGCGCGAGCTGCCCGCGATTCTGTACGACGAAATCTGCAATCAGATCCTTGTAAAAGGAAACAAAGTTCGGCAGCATTAAGTTCTGTAGAAATAACGAAAATGGTAAATTTATGGAATGAAAATACTCCCGAAGGGCTTCAACGGAAATTCTATCACATAGCCGCGGTAGAATTAGCTTGGCGAGGTGGGGAAGCTGCTGCTTGCTTGACTGATTTTTGCGCGTATGTTCTGGGGAACATCGCGTTATAGTTTTGCCCAAATGTCTGTAACTTTCGAATTTTTTGAAAAAAATGGTCTCAAACGATTAAGTTCGACTCCCCAATGAAGAATTCGAGGTCAAATTTGATTCTGTCCGGCCGGCCGGCCGGCCGTTGCCACGATAACTTGAGAACGAAAAGAGCTAGCAACTTGAAATTTTCAGGGTAGGTGGCGCATCCCAATACGACGGACAAGTTCGTTAATAATATAATAACGAACTTAACCGATATATTTATCTCCCCAACCTACTCTGACAATTACAACTGTCTAGTTCATTCCGTTCGAGAGTTATCGTGTTAACGGCCGGATGGGTGGCCGGATAGAATCGATTTTGACCACGGATTCTTGATCAGTGAGTCAAACCAAATCGTTCAAGACCATTTTCAGCCAAGAATTCGAAAATTACAGGCATTTAGGCAAATTGATAAGCAATCTGTTCCGAGGAACAAGAGCGCCAAAAATGACATGACCACAGGCAAGACATTTCTAATTCTATCATCATGAAGTTCGTTCGTCTTCACGTCAAAAATCATAAACCGACAAGTTTGTTGTTCGAGTTTATCGTATAGTGAACCAGTGCACTGTAATCGTTGTGGTATTCCGGTATTTTGCCAATATCTCCAACGATATAGATCCGTTTGAGTTTAAATCTAGCTGTAAAATTGAAATTTAAAATTTTGAAGGATTTTTCAAAATTTCTGCGATATCTGACGGATAGTTTCTTAGCTACAGAATTTGTCTAAATATTTCTTATTTAATTTTCTCGTCATACTATACTCCCGAAATTTACCAAATTATATATTTCCATCATCATATGGATCATCCAAGGGCATATAGGGTAGGGGTAATTATAATATCCTATAATTTGTCATTTTGCATTCAATCATACTTTGTTTGTTAGAACAGAAATACATTTGATATGTTTGTCAAATGTATGTGTAGATAAGATTACATGTATGAACGGTGAACATAGATAGAACAAATTGATAAGCACTCTGTTCCGTGGAACAAGAGCGCCAAAACTAGGTTTCGGAATTTCAACCAAAATATTCCGCAAAGTAGTAGTAATTTTTTAATTTTTTTCATGACATGTGATCCTCACGGAATTTTGCAAAAGTCTTTGCTTCGGTCTTTTGCATCTAACTACCGAGTTTCAATTCAATCAGATCAGTATTTTTCGAATTATTGTGGAAACAAAACTGTTTGTTTTTTTTGCTGCCTTATGGCAATCTGATCAGTGCAAAACTTCGCATCCATATATAGGTCATGATTCTACAATTTGATGCTAAATTTCAGATAGATCGAGTGGTCGGATCCAGAAATATTCATAGAAAACGATTAACTTAAAATGGCCATAACTCCGAAACCACTTGCTGGATTTCGCCCGTTAACGAACTCGTCCGAGATATTTACGCTCCAAACCTAACCTGCAAATTTCAATCCTCTAACTCCTTTTGTTCGAGAGTTATCGTTCTAACGATAATTCATCAATGAGTCGATCTCAATCGTTTGAGACCATTTTTGGCAAAATATTCGAAAAATACAGACATTGTGGCAAAATGATAGCACGCTGTTCTTTGCGGAACAGTGCAAAAAGAACTGAAAGCTAAAGGGAATATTAATATTGAAAAGTACGGGTGTGACCTCCTTTACCGAAACGACCTTATTTAATTGCCGTGGCATGGATTCAATAAGGTTTGTATTGAAAGGTTGAGAAATTGCATCGAATTTTTGCGCGCATGTTCCGCAAGGAACAGCGTGCTATCGATAGAGTTCGACTCACTGATGAATAATAATCTGAGGTCAAATTCAATTATGTCCGTCTGGTCGTTAACACGATAACTCTTGAAAGAAAGCAGTTAGAGTATTTGCAGGGTTGGTTTGGAGCGTAAATATCTCAGACGAGTTTGTTAACGGGCGAAATCCACCAAACGGTTTCGGAGTTAAGGCCGTTATTAGTAAAAACATTTTTTATTAATTTTTCCGGAACCGATCACTCGATCTATATGAAATTTAGCACCAATTTGTAGAATCATGACTTTTATATGTATGCGAAGTTTTGTATTGATCAGTTTGCCATAAAGTGAAAAAAAATTCAAAAATTTCAAAATTTTGGTTCCACAATAACTCGAAAAATACTGATCTGATTGAATTGAAACTAGGTGGTTAGATGCAAAAGACCGAAGCAAACACTTTCGCAAAATTTCGTGAGGATCCCATGACATTGAAAAATTCAAAAAATTTCTTGAATCGGTATGAATTGAATAGTCGGGTAATATGGAACTTTAAATAATTTTTAATCAGGTGGCCCTATCTCTTAAATAATGGTGCTATTAGAAAAGTCGTTATATCTGTGGAGATCTGCTGTAAAACAAAATTGGCTCTAAATCTCACCAACGCTGGAAAATGTGAGGTTATGATTTCGTTGTCTTTAAAGTTTGTGCATGGCGTCCAGTAGTGGCTGGTGATAATTTTATTCAGAGGGGTGCTGATTCAAGAATACCAAAAAAGTATATATACTTTGAATAGGTACTTATTACAAATGCCTCCTTCTTAAAATGAAACTCCATCCTTCATTTTTTTGTCGCAGATGAACTTCTCGATCACCTTTTCGTTGAAGTCAGAAATGTACTTAACTAAATTTTCTTCGGTGTACAACGTTGCGAGCGGTGTCAGTCATTCTGCCGACATTGTATTCCTTAGAAATGTCTTATCAATTTTTAATTAAAGAAACATCATTCAGTTTCTACGGTTCTCATTGGCATCGTTAATGAAATATCCAAACCCGTACATGATTTACAAAACGTTGAATCCAAAATATACGACACTTTTAAATTCAAAGTACGTAAGCAAACCGGTCACGTTCTCGTTTTCTTGTGTTATTTCCGACCGCTAGTAAAATATTGACAATTCCAATTTCAGGGCTTATTTTTCAACCATTGGAAAAGCATTGCAGAAAATATCAATGTCTTCTGAAGGTAGTTTTTTTCTGTAGTGTTCATAATTTTCTCTTTGAAACAACTTTGCAACAGATATATGATTTTGGATAGCAAAACTATACTTAATCTGAAATATAATAATGTCGCAGATTTCTCTCGCAGATAAGTTCAAATTCTCCTCATTCTCTTGGTTCCCCTCGATTCTTGCATATTTTATGTTACATAGGTTGGACTGTTTCTGATGTTAAGAACAATTTTTTCAAAACTGTCAATAACACAGCGTCTGTTTGAATTTTCTGCAGTTGGTTTAATAATATATATTATCAACATGTGGCATTATTTTGTAAAAGAAATCCAACGTGTACTGGAATGTAGGATCATAAACCATTTGACGAAACCGGTGGCTTGTACTGTGGTCTCCGTGTTATATATTTTGGGAGTTCCGGACTGTATATTTTCAAAACATTCAAGAATGCCATCTCGATTTTCAAATACGGTTTGTATCGCTTTAGACTGAAAATTCCATCTGGTTTGCGCTGGTCTCTCAATTCTTTTATGTATCACTTTTTTTAACGCTGTTGTTCTATCCGGAGAATTAGAAATAAATGCGGATTTGCCGTTTAAGTTACCAAAAAAAAAAATACGGACACTAGAAGTGCTTGACATTGCTTTTTTCAAATAATTTTTTAACTTGGTGCGCGTAACAATATATGTAATGTGCATTTTTGCGCGTATGTTCTGGGGAACATCGCGTTGTCATTTTGCCCGAATGTCTGTAATATTTCGAATTTTTTACCGAATATGGTCTCAAACGATTGGGTTCGACTCCCTGATGAAGAATTCGAGGTCAAAATTGATTCTGTCCGGCCGGCCGTCAGGCCGTTGCCACGATAACTTGAGAACGGAAAAAGATAACGACTTGAAATTTTCAGGGTAGGTGGCGCATCCCAATAGGACGGACACGTTCGTTAATGGGCATAATCGGCCCAATGGTTTCCGAGTAATAATTTTGTCTACAACCAATACTAATCCGATCGAATTGAAATTTGGTGAGTAGTTGTAGAATATAAACCTAAGCACGTTTGTCAAATTTTTTGAACATCGTATAGCTAGAAAATTTTTGAAAAATTATTAAAAAATAATATTTACGTCACGATAACCTAAGAACGGAAAGAGATAGCGACTTGAAATTTTCAAGTTAGGTGAGAATCTGGATGCGCTAAACGGCTAAACGGTTTTGGAGTTATACCCATCTGAAATTTGGTTGTTATTTCCTCAATAACTCGAAAAATATAAAACCGATCAAATGCAAACATGGGTGTTACTTGTAGAATGGCAACGCGAAAATTCTTGCAAAATTTTTTGAGGATCGTATAACTAGAAAATTCCTAAAAAAATCATAGATTCGGAGTTATACCAATCTGGAATAGTATTTCCTCGATAACTCAAAAAATATAAACTCGATCGAATTGAAGCTTGGTAACTAGTTGTAGAATATCGGCATGAAGACGTGTGTGAATAATTTGTGAGGATTGTACCACTAGAAAATTTTTTAAAAATTACGAAAAAATTTTATGTATCTCATAATTCCTTGAGAACGGAAAGAAATAGCGACTTGCAGTTTTCGGGGCAGATTGCGCATCTGAATACGACATTTAAGTTCGTTAACTAGTATAATCGGCCAAATGGTTTTGGAGTTATATCAATCTGAAATTTGGTTGTTATTTCCTCAATAACTCAAAAAATACGAGTAGAAATCCGAAACAATTCAAATAGGTATGGTTATTAGTTGTAGAATGCCAACGCGAAAATTCTTGCAGAATTTCGTGAGGATCGTAGCACTAGAAAATTTCTAAAAAATCATTGAAAAAAATTGGTTCAAGCACTGACGTGAAGTCAGAAGCTTTTGCGCGTATGTTCTATTGTCCATTCTCCTGTATTGGACACTCTTAATCGAATTTACCATGGTGAATTCTATTGAACTGACTTCACGTCAGTGCTTGAACCAATTTTTATAAATAACTCGGATTTTAACATTAACTCCCTGCAACTATCCACGCATTACAGCAGTACCATCGTAAGTATGTGCAATCAATTTCTCGGTTGAGTCTTTCAAAATGGTTTTAAATTATTCCAAAATACAAGTCGAAATACCAGCAGCATCTTGACTTTCTAGGTTTGGAAAACCCCAAAATCGCTCATGAATTTTCCCGTCAAAAAGGCAACGAATGACTAATACCGTCTGAGTTTGTGTGGACACATCCGTAGTATCATCTGCCATAAGTGCAAGAAATTGAGACAGTTTTATTTCACTCAAAATTTGGTCTCGACATATCTGGAGCAATTTTGAAGTAGGTAAATTCAAATCGTTTAGCTTCTAGCACTGACGTGAAGTCAGGATCTTTCGCGTGTAAGTTCTATTGTCCATTCTCCTGTATTGGATGCTCTTAATCGAATTTACCATGGTGAATTCTATTGTCCGTTCTCCTGAATTGGACACTCTTAAACGAATTTACCATGGTAAATTCGATTAAGAGTGTCCAATACAGGAGAATTCTTATAGCCGGGTTGCACCCGACTTAATTTCAATACGGACATATTTACCTTGTCCACCAAACTCAAAAGAACTAAAGTTTAATTTCGTTAGACCACGCACCCTCATTGTCAGTCCTTAAATCCTCAACGCAACTGTATAACACGAAGAAACAATTGGCAATTACAATACCTATCTAAACTGCTCCACAAGAGTTAGGGAGATTATATTAAGTTGTTCTGAGGGGTGTAAAATTTTAAAGACAATATCAAAAACATGATGAACTGCCAATAAAAACTTATTAATTCGATTTGAATGCATAGTTTCACCATCTGGTCGTCTTTTTTCTTGAGTTTGGCAGTTTTTCACATTATTCGTAAGATTTAGCATTTCAATATGCAGATAGTTTATTGTCAGTCTCTTAGCGATATCGAACTTAGTAAATTTCACGAGGGGGTAAGTTAAAATTGTTTTGTGACTACCGTTTTTGAAAATAAATTTGTTTGAGAGCACGGTAAATTAGTTTAGACATGAGGTAGTAGAAATCTTGACGGATTGAATCAATATTGTCCATAATAACAGATACAATATAAGATTTGTTTTCATTTCGGAACGCGGGTATAATGGAATATGCATGTTTACCCATTATTGCTATTCCATGTATCGTTCCCTATAGTAACTCTGACTCAAATTTTGAAGCAGTTATTGATTATTATTCTGATGAAGACCTACCACTGAGCTACTGCACTAAAAAGCCATCCAATGACGACGTGGACATTTTTTTCTTGAGTGAAAGTAGAGAAATATGGGTGATATGCGTAATCTCCAATGTATGGCCTCACGACACTTGCACTAGTGCATAGAAAAAGATGTTTTCATTTGCGATTTCTGCAATTCTTAAGGTGCGTATAAACTACGCGCGGCAAACCCTCGATACCCTTGATACGCGAGGTGGCCTCGTGCTTTTTATACGGGGATGCCTCGCGCTGCAACCCCGCAGCTTTAGACAATCGGCGTTGTTTACCTATTATAAAAATAAAGACGTGTGTAAAATTTTGTGAGAACCGTATAACTACAAAATTTAAAAAAAATTAGAAAAAAAAATGGGTTCGAATTCACCATGGTAAATTCGATTGAACCAATTTTTTTTTCGTAACTTTTTTTTAAATTTTCTAGTGGTACGGTTCTCACAAAATTGTACACACGTCTTTATGTCGATATCCTTCAACTAGTTAGCAAGCTTCAATTCGATCGAGTCTATATTTTTTGAGTTATCAAGGAAATACTATTCCAGATAGATATAACTCCGAAACCGTTGGGCAGATTATGGCCAACCGCGAACTTAACTCTCTCATTCAGATGCGCAACCTACCTTGAAAATTGCAAGTTCCTATCTCCTTTCGTTCGAGAGTTATCGATAGGGGGCGGCGCATCCTAATACGTTCGTTAATGGGCATAATCAGCCGAATGGTTTCCGAGTAATAGTTTTGCTATATACCAATACAAATCCGATCGAATTGAAACATGGTGATTGGTTGTAGAATACAAACCTAAGGACGTTCGTGACATTTTGTGAGAATCGTATCACTAGAAAATTCTAAAAAAATTATTAAAAAAAATGGTTCAAGGACTGACGTGAAGTCAGAAGCTTTTGCGCGTATATTCTATTGTCCATTCTCCTGTATTGGACACTCTTAATAGAATTCACCATGAAATTCGATTAAGAGTGTCCAATTCCCATTTTGCGAAATATTTTGCTTGAAATTCCGAAACCATGAACGTGAGTTCATGCTACCCCTTTTGGGCATTTTGGGTGATGGTATGTGCATGCGTGGATTCAAGATGCGATGTCTCCTGAACCACTAGTGTTGGAGAATCGGAGTTTTTTGTGAGGTGTGTGATTTTGGATGACTTTCTGCCGCGAATGTATTGCGCATGCGCAGAGGAGAAGTGACTGTTTATGGGTTGTATGGGTTATGTTGTTAGTGCTTAAGGACTATCGGTCATGGGTCTGGTGCTGAGCTGATATTTTGAGGTTTTAAAAGAATATTCATGGCAATTCTATGCAAGGACAAGTCAGTTTGGGAGAAATAGCGTTGTTTCCGAGTTGGAGTGTCCGTACCGTGGCCCTGGGGCTAATTTTAAAATTCATGTTACCCCTTACGACTAGCATTAACGTTATGCGCATGAGCAGACGAGAAGTGATTTAACTGCTGGAGTTTTAATCTGAGAGGATTGGGGTTTGGAGGTGCAGAATGCTATTCCTCCATAGGATCCCCTTGGGAGTATCCGCGCATGCGTGGATTGAAGCTGCGATATCTCCTGAACCAATGGTGTTGAAGTATCAGAGTTATGTGTGAGGTGTGTGATTTAGAGAGGACTTTCAGCCACGAATAGATTCGCGCATGCGCAGAGGTGCAGTAGCTCTTTTTGGGTTGTATGGCTTATGTTGAGTGCGGTTTACGTCTAGTGGTCATGGATTTGGTGCTGAACCGGTATTGTGAAGTTTTAAAAGGATATTGAACGCTATTCTGTGAACGGATAAGTCATTTGCGAGGAAATAGCGTTTTTTTCGAGTTGAAATCTCTGTACCGTGGCCCTGGGTCTACTTTATGAATAACTATATTTTGAAGATCTATATCAAATTACATTCGGATTTTAAGACTAGGCGAAAAAATTGCGTTCTTAATTAGAAATCCATGTAACCCCTTTCGGACATTCTTCCTTTCACGCGTCTGTATCGTGGGTCTAGGGCCAATTTATAAATAACTATAATTGGAAGATCTATATTGAATTACATTCAGATTTGAAGAATAGGCGTAAGCAATTGCGTTCCTAACAAGGAGTCTCATAACAGCAATTTTTGGCGCTCTGGTTGCTCGGAACAGAGTGCCTATCAATTTGCCCAAATGTCTGTAACTTTCGAGTTTTTGGCTGAAAACGGTCTTAAACGATTTGGGTCGACTCACTGATCAAGAATCCGTAGCCGAATTCTGTCCAGTCGTTAACACGATAACTCTCGAACGAAAGAAGTTAGAGGATTGAAATTTGCAGGGTAGGTTTGGAGTTATGGCCGTTTTTATTAAAAACATTTTTTATGAATATTTCCGAAACCTATCACTCGATCTATCTGAAATTTAGCATCAAATTGTAGAATTATGACCTTTATATGCATGCGAAGTTTTGCGTTGATCGGGTTGCCGTAAAGTGTCAAAAAACAATTTTAAGTTTAAAATTTTGTTTCTACAATAACTCTCGAACATAATGAGCTAGGCAGTTGAAATTTTCAGACTAAATTTGGGAGATAATTATCTTGGTTTTGTTCGTAATTGGGCAAAATCGGCAGGGCAATTGCAGCAAAATCGGTGGTTTCTGAGTAACGAAAAAAAAAATTTTTTTTTACATTACAAATTTCAAATTCAATTTTTTTTAAGGTGCAGTTTCATCATAAAAATTCATTGATGTCATTTTCAACTCTAACAAGCTAATACTTTCGGAGATAGGTTTTTCAAAATTCAATCATGTATCGTACTTCTATGTTTTCACACAGTGCTGTACTTAATTTTTCTATCTATGAATTATTATATGATCTGTGTTTTTACATCTGATTGTCTATGAGAGGTAAGAGTCAAAATTATTACTGGTTAGTTATCATTCATATAAAATAAACCTCCTGTTCTATAAAGCAAAGTATGATTGAATGGAAAATGCTCGGGAAAATGACCAATGAAATAACCTCAGCTATCGTAGAATTATGAGGATGATATGATTATACTTTTGAGGTGAAAATATACTGCCCGTGGATAATCCATATGATGATGGAAATATATTCCTTGGTAGGATACATCATCAAATTGGGTTCAGAATATCTCCAGTAAAAAAAACTGCAATATTGTCTAAGTTTTAGTTGATATAATATAATTTTCAGAGGAGATTTGAGGAAAGAATATCTCGGATAAGTTCGTTATCGGGGAGAATCGGTCTGTTTGAATTTAATTTCTTTCATAATGCAGTTCTATCGTAAGAATCCATTTATATCATTCCCAGACACCAATAATTTCGGAGATATGATTTGTCAAAGTTTGAACAAGAGCGCCAAAGCTCCTGTCCACAGAGCTTCAAGCATTTTTTATTTCGACCTAAGGTCAATCTATTAGCCAGATTGTATTGATAGCCAAATTTCTAAAAGAACTTCGAAAAAATATAAAAAAGCATTGACGTGAAGTCAGCTTAGACACAGCACTGTTAATTTCTGACCCGACAGTGAATGGTATGCCCACTACTCTCTGGATATATTTCCGGCTCGCTCTATCCACTGAGCTTGAAACTCTCAGCATTCAATTCAAATTGGACAACGTGAACACACGCGCCAAAGAGTACTGACTTCACATCAGTGCTTTATTATAATTTTATACGTTTGTTTGGCTTAAAAACAATCCATCTTCTTAAATACAAGAGTTATCAAAGTGAATGGTAAACCAAATTGTTCATATAGTATGTGGCTCATACGTGGTTCATATAGTATGTGGCTATATGATGATTTCATCATCATCATTTTTAACTACACAAGATGGCGTCTGGAAGTACATCCAAAAATGTGATGCAGGAAAAGTATTGCAAAGCGTGCAAAAAGAAAGTAATCAATTCGGAAAATTGTGTTATGTGTCAATCAACATTTCATCCCAGTTGTGCAACACAGGCAAAGTTGCAAAACAGTTGTGGGGAAATCATCTGTTGTAAGCAGCGAGATAAAAGTGAGGTTAAAACACCAAAGACCAGTGAAGTGTTCTCCAACGATGAAACTGCAATGAAAAACATGCTAAAAACTGTCCTGAAAGAATACTTTGAGCTCTTAAAACATAATTGGGAAGAAGAAATACGTGAACTCAAAGAGTCTGTCGAGAGTTTGAGGAATGGCCTCGATCAACAAAACAAGCTGTGTGAAGAAATAAATAACCATCTTAGCACTCTCAGAGATGAAAATAAGGAACTCAGAAGGCGCATTGAGAAACTAGAGAGTGAAATGGACACCGAGACGATAATCCAGGAAATGTTGGAACGGCAGAATAGGGCATCAAATGTCATACTATTCAATGTAAATGAAGTGAATGAAATTAACAGCAAGACAAGAATTGAAATGGAAAGAAACAACATAAGGGATATAATAAACAATGTGGAAAGTTTTGGAGCTGAAGATTTCAAATTTCAGAGGTTAGGAAAATATTATCAACAAAAAACACGTCCAATCAAAGTTTGTTTCCAAAGTAAAGAGGTTGCCATAAAACTTATGAAGGAAAAAAACAAAATTATAGAAAAAATACCAAGCATTCGCATATATGCTGACCAAACGAAAAAACAAAGAGAGTACTTTCTAAATATCAATGGCAAATTGGATCAACTGAAACGGGCAGGAGATACAGATAAAACAATCAGGTATATAAATAACATACCAACAATCGTTAACAAAACTCGAAATTTTCAGTAGAAAATCCTAATATTCAATACTATACAGATATAATATACATTAATGCTCAAAGTTTCATTGCACACAAAGATCAAATAATCGAAGAGTTGGCCTGCTATAGCCCCAGGATATTACTTTTAAGTGAAACTCGGACCACAGAGGATTTTGAGGAAGTTGAGCTTAATATAAAAAATTATCAATTAATCAAATGTGACTCGAAAAGCAGACACACAGGAGGAGTACTCATGTTCATCAGACAGGGCATCAGTGCAACAAACACGAAAATAATAATTGAGGAGAATAATTATTGGTGCATTTTTACAAAAGTGCAGTTCGGCGACATCAGAACAAACTTAGGCCTTGTGTATCATTCTCCAAAAGGTAACCATGGAAAATTTATAAATGATTTGGAAGAACTATGCGACAAGTTTACCACAAAAAATGAACGTCTAGTTATTGTTGGGGATTTTAATTTGCATTATTTGAGTAATAATTTTTATAGTGAGAAATTTAAGGAAACAATCATGAAATATGGTCTAGAACAAATTGTAAGAGAACCAACGAGATGCACAGTAATTAGTGAAACACTTATTGATTATGTAATTACCAATGATTCTAATGTTCTGGCTACAGTTCACAAAGTCTCAAAGATAACTGATCATGATACAATAGAAATTAATATTAGGAGTAACATCAGAACAAGAAATGAAGTTTCAAAAATGTACAGGGAATATAATGTAGATAATTTTCACCTAATAAATGTAAAACTCATAGAATGCAGTTGGCCATGGAATTGTGTTGATGTTGACACTATTCTTGATGAAATGATGAATAATTTCAAGAAAGTTGTTGATCAAGTATGTCCAGTGAAAAGTTTCGATAATAAGAGGAATAGCTTACCTTGGTATGACAAGGAAATTCATAGTAAAACGAAAAATCGAGATAAAGCTTATAAAAATTTTCGACAATGTAATAATTTGGAAGAAAAACATAATCTTTGGAATGTTTATAAAACCTGTAGAAATGAATTCGTGAACGGTCTTAAATTGAAAAGAAAACTTTATTATGAAAGTGCGATTGATTCCAACTGTACAATTTCGAAAAAAATGTGGAAGACACTAAAACGGTTGATCAGAAATGAAATTGAATTGAATGATAGAATTATTGTTGCCAAATCAGAGAACGAAATTGCCAATTGTTTTAATGAATTTTTCATAACAAGTGTAGAGGATATAATAGACTCGATAGATATCAATGAGGAATGGTCTTCCATTCATGCACCAAGAATCGAAACTACCCTCGGAAATTTCCGATCAGTCAGCCTAAATGAATTAAAGAATATTGTTTCTAATCTAGATAATAAGGGTAAGGTACATGATGTTATGAGTGGTCAAATTCTAAAAAATGTCATTGATACTTGTGGTTTCCACTTATTAAATCTTATTAATACATCTTTTCAAACTGGAATATTTCCTAATGAGCTGAAAACTTCTATCATAGCACCTATACCAAAAGTTAAAAATTCAAGCGATGCAATAAATTTCAGACCAATAAATACCTTACCTGATATTGAAAAAGTGTTTGAACGTGTAGCATATAATCAAATTGTTGAGCATGTAAATGCAAACAATGTATTTATAGGTAATCAATCGGGTTTTCGTCGTAAACACTCCTGTGAAACAGCTTTACAACTTACTATTACGAGTTGGAAACAATTGGTGGATAAGGGAAAATATATTGTGGCTGTATTCATTGATTTGAAGCGGGCATTCAAAACAATTGATCGATGTATGCTAATGCAAAAATTGGAATATTACGGTATTAAATTAAATGCACTAAAATGGTTGGACAGCTACCTTAGACCGAAAACAGGTTGTGAAAATAAACAATAATTTCTCTAGCGTGAGAGAGGTAAATATAGGGGTGCCACAAGGAAGCGTCATAGGTCCACTGCTTTTTATACTGTATATGAATGACATCAACTGCTCTCTCGATTGTGAATTTATCAACTTATATGCAGATGATACATTGTTGGCGATTAGTGATGATTCCTTGGAGTTGGCTACTCAGAAAATGAATGATGAATTGGAAAAACTACAAAACTATTTGAAAGTAAATAAACTAAAATTGAATGTTCAAAAAACAAAAGCTATGATTATTTCCAATCCGAATAAAACTAAAAATATATATAAAAATGGTATAACATTATTTATGGAAAACGAAAAAATTGACATTGTTGAGAATTTCAAGTACCTAGGAGTAGTGTTGGATGATAATTTAAAATTTAAAGAACACTTTAAAACAATTAAGAAAAAAATTTCGAAAAAACTTTTTTTTTTCTCGAGAATAGCTGCTCAAATATCACTGAAAGCAAGATTAACAGTTTACAATAGTATTATCCAACCACATTTTGAGTATTGCGCAACCATACTTTATCTCTTAGACAACAACAGTAAAACCTCTCTTCAAATACTCCAAAATCGTGGTATGAGATTGATTCTAAAATGTAACAGACTTACACCTATAATTCAAATGCAGTAAACTCTACAGTGGCAATCGGTAAATAAAAGACTAACATATTATGCAATGATATTTATTTTTAAAATAGTTAAAGGATTAATGCCAGCATATTTCGATCAGTTCATCAAATTCAATCACGAAATTCACGAACACTATACAAGAAGCGCTAACAATTTTCACATAGAGAAAGTCAATACTAGAAAAGGTATGAACTCATTATTTGTAAAGGATTGAATGAATATAATGCTATCCCAAATGAAATTAAAGCCTGTGATACTCTCGTAGCTTTCAAGAAAAACCTTTTTAAAATATCTGTGATTTTATTTATTTATAAATTTGTAGGTATTGTTTAATTTGTTTTCATATTTATGATCGTTTACTTATATAAGCTATAGTGGATGAATTTATTTTTATTGTTATATATGAATGTGTTGTTTGTTGTAAAATTGTAAAACAATTGTATTGTGAATATTAGGATTTTCCTATTTATCAATAAACTCACTTATATTTTGAAAACAGTTTTATATTTATGTATATAAATCAACAAGTCCAGAGTGTTCCTGCCAATAGGGTCCTTCATAAATGGCTTCGTATAATTAATATACTTATGCATATATTTCACAAGTCAAATAGACCCCAGGGGGTTCATTGATTTGCCGAGAAAGCAAGAGCAGATGCGTTTCTGGCTTCTTGGCCTTCATCAGTACTCTGTAGCTTCTCAACAAATTCAACTAAACTGACCCGGGTTAAGCCTCTCAGAGCCGGCTTGGTCGATCATACCTAATCGCCCACGCCACCTATGAGACAAAACACGGAAATACGCCTTTCCCCACCAGTGAATATTTGAAGCGTGAAATCATATGCCACCATTCACTCGATATTAATCGAGAAACAGAAACGAGTCCCGCAGAGCTCAGACAGTATCTTCCCAATGGCCATGAACGCTGTTTAGCGTTTTCAAAAATTATAATGAACAAGCCCTGTGGACAGAAGCTTTCTGGCGCTCTAGTTCAAACAGACAAATTATATCTCCAAGAGTATTGGTTTCTCAGAGTTGAGAATTATATCAATGTATTCTCATGATAGAACTACATCATAAAGGAAATTCAATTCAAATAATAGTTTATTTATCAAGATTAAATGAGCAATCTGAGAATGAGAACTGCACCATCGAAGAAATCAAATTAAAATAGCTGAAATGAATGTGACTGTCTCTTATAGAACAGGATGACATGTACGAGTATGAACACAGAGCATATAATAAAGCTTAGATAGAATAATTATAGCATTCTGTGAAAACAGAAGTACGATTCATTATTGAAATTTCGGAAAATCATATCTCCGAAAGTATGAGCTTGTTGGAGTTAAAAATGTTATTAATGGATTTTTATGATGAAACTGCATCTTAAATAGAAATTGAATTTGAAATTTGTTCCTTTAAAAAACATTTTCTTTTTCGTTACTACGAAACCATCTGGCCTATTTCACCCAATAACAAACTTAGCCGAGATATTCATCTCCCTAGCCTACTCTGAAAATTTCAACTACCTAGCTCATTCCGTTCGAGAGTTATCGTGCCTACGGCATGCCGGCCGGACCGGCCGGACAGCCGGACAGAATGAATTTCGACGACGGATTCTTGATCAGTGAGTCGAACCAAATCGTTTAAGACCATTTTCATCGAAAATTTCGGAAATTACAGACATTTGGGCAAATTGATAAGCACTCAGTTCCGAGGAACTAGAGCGCCAAAATATAGTTTGTTCACAATGATTAGGAATTGACAAATTTAATAAAAGGAAAAAAAAAACAGAAAAATTATATCTCCGAAAGTATTGGTTTCTCAGAGTTGAAAATTATATCAATGTATTCTTATGATAGAACTGCATCATACAGGAAATTCAATTCAAATAATAGTTTATTTATCAAGATTAAATGAGCAATCTGAGAATGAAAACTGCACCATGGAAGAAACTAAATTAAAATAGCTGAAATGAATTTGACTCTCTCTTATAGAACAGGATGAAATGTACGAGTATGAACACAGATCATATAATAAAGCTTAGATAGAATAATTATAGCATTCTGTGAAAACATATAGAAGTACGATTCATTATTGAAATTTAGAACTTCATCTTAGCAGAAATTGAATTCAAACATCATAGAAGAATTTAAATTCAACAAGAGTACCAAAAATTATCAATCCAAAACCAATAGACGAATTCTACCCAACAACGAACTCATCCGAGATATTCATTCCTCAATTCCTGTTTTGTTTTTAGTGGAGATATTCTGAACTCAATATTATTAAAGTACCATTACCATTCCCATCATCATATGGATTGACCATCGGCATGAAAATATCAACCAACAAAAACTATGATATTATATTATAAATCTCATATTTATACGATTGCTGGAATGAATGACAATGTTATTAACTTACCATTACCATTCCCATCATCATATGGATTGACCATCGGCATGAAAATATCAACCAACAAAAAGTATGATAATATTATAATTATCATATTGATACCATTACTGGAATGAATGACAATGAGACAACGTCAAAGTTGACGTTGTAACAATTCATAGAATAGCCACAGAATAATTCTATCATTGAAATTTTGAAAAATCATATCTCCGAAAGTATTAGCTTGTTAGAGTTAAAAATGATATGAATGGATTTTTATGGCAAAACTCCTTATTGAAAAAAAAATTAATTTGGAATTTGTTCTGTAAAAAAAAATTTTTTTTTTGTTACTCCGAAACCATCTGTCCGATTTTGCCCAATAACGAACTCAGCCGAGATATTTATCCCCCAAACCTACTCTGAAAATTTCAATTGTCTAGCTCATTCCGTTCGAGAGTTATCGTGCCTACGGCCGGATGGCCGGACCGGTCGGACGGCCGGACGGCCGGACAGAATGAATTTCAACCACGGATTCTTGATCAGTGAGTCGAACCAAATCGTTTAAGACCATTTTCATCGAAAAATTCGAAAATTACAGACATTTGGGCAAATTGATAAGCACTCAGTTCCGAGGAACTAGAGCGCCAAAAATGGCGATACCGTTGTTAATAAATTAGCAAGTCCAGAGCGTTCCTGCCAATAGGGTCCTTCATAAATGGCTTCGTATAATTAATATACTTATGCATATATTTCATAAGTCAAATAGACCCCAGGGGGTTCATTGATTTGCCGAGAAAGCCAGAGCAGACGCGTTTCTGGCTTCTTGGCCTTCATCAGTACTCTGTAGCTTCTCAACAAATTCAACTAAACTGACCCGGTTTAAGCCTCTCAGAGCCGGCTTGGTCGATCATTCCTAATTGCCCACGCCACATATGAGACAAAACACGGAAATCAGCCTTTCCCCACCAGTGAATATTTGAAGCGTGAAATCATATGCCACCATTCACTCGATATTAATCGAGAAACGAGTCCCGCGGAGCTCAGACAGTATCTTCCCTATGGCCATCAACGCTGTTTAGCGTTTTCAAAAATTAAAATGAAAAATGGCGATACCGTTGTTAATAAATCAACAAGTCCAGAGTGTTCCTGCCAATAGGGTCCTTCATAAATGGCTTCGTATAATAAATATACTTATGCATATATTTCAACAAGTCAAATAGACCCCAGGGGGTTCATTGATTTGCCGAGAAAGCAAGAGCAGACGCGTTTCTGGCTTCTTGGCCTTCATCAGTACACTGTAGCTTCTCAACAAATTCAACCAAACTGACCCGGGTTAAGCCTCTCAGAGCCGGCTTGGTCGAGGCCAAGAAGCCAGAAACGCGTCTGCTCTTGCTTTCTCGGCAAATCAATGAACCCCCTGGGGTCTATTTGACTTGTGAAATATATGCATAAGTATATTAATTATACGAAGCCATTTATGAAGGACCCTATTGGCAGGAACGCTCTGGACTTGTTGATTTATTAACAACCGTGTCGCCATTTTAGGCGCTCTAGTTCCTCGGAACTGGGTGCTTATCAATTTGCCCAAATGTCTGTAATTTTCGTATTTTTCGATGAAAATGGTCTTAAACGATTTGGTTCGACTCACTGATCAAGAATCCGTGGTCGAAAATCATTCTGTCCGGCCGGTCCGGCCGTCCGGCCGTAGGCACGATAAATCTCGAACGGAATGAGCTAGACAGTTGAAATTTTCAGAGTAGGTTTGGGAGATAAATATCTCGGTTAAGTTCGTTATAGGGCAAAATTGGCCAGATTTAATTTGATTTCTTCCATGGTGCAGTTCTCATTCTCATGATTGCTCATTTAATCTTGATAAATAAACTATCATTTGAATTGAACTTCCTTTATGATTCAGTTCTATCATATGAATACATTGATATAATTCCCAACTCTGAGAATCCAATACTTTCGGAGATATAATGTGTCTGTTTGAACTAGAGCGCCAGAAAGCTCCTGTCCACAGGGCTTGAACCCATTTTTCATTATTATTTTTGAAAACGCTAAACAGCGTTCATGGCCATTGGGAAGATACTGTCTGAGCTCTGCGGGACTAGTTTCTCGATTAAAATCGAGTGAATGGTGGCATACGATTTCACGTTTCAAATATTCACTGGTGTGGAAAGGCTGATTTCCGTGTTTTGTCTCATAGGTGGCGTGGGCGGTTAGGAATGATCGACCAAGCCGGCTCTGAGAGGCTTAACCCGGGTCAGTTTAGTTGAATTTGTTGAGAAGCTACAGAGTACTGATGAAGGCCAAGAAGCCAGAAACGCGCCTGCTCTTGCTTTCTCGGCAAATCAATGAACCCCCTGGGGTCTATTTGACTTGTGAATTATATGCATAAGTATATTAATTATACGAAGCCATTTATGAAGGACCCTATTGGCAGGAACGCTCTGGACTCGTTGATTTATTAACAACGGTATCGCCATTTTTAATTATTGTTTATGTATATATTCAAAGAGTCCACTGAAAAAAACATCATTATCTAAAGAGTTTTTCAAAAGATAGCCACTTTTGAAAATGTGTGAAATTTTTGGTGGCTCCTTTTCCTGGCGGTCAGTTTATAATCTAGGGGTTTTGAGGATGTTTGTTCGAGTCTAATTATTTTTGCGCATATGTTCTGGGGAACATCGTGCTATCATTTTGCCCAAATGTCCGTAATTTTCGAACTTTTCGCTGAAAATGGTCTCAAACGATTGTGTTCGAGTCCATGATAAAGAATTCGAGGTCAAATTCAATTCTGTCCGGCCGGCCGGTCGGCCTGCCGTCCGTTGTCCCGATAACTTTAGAACGGAAAGAGATAGCGCCTTGAAATTTTCAGGGTAGATGGCGTATCCCAATACGACAAACAAGTATGTTAATGGGCATAATCGTCCCAACGGTTTCCGAGTGGTAATTTTGTTTTAAACAAATAAGGAGCCGATCGGATTGAAACTTGGTGAGTAGTTCTAGAACAAAATTTTGTGAGAATCGTATGGCTAGAAATTTTTAAAAAAATTATTAAAAAATATTATTTATGTCAAGATAACTGGAGAACGCAAAGAGATAGCGGCTTGAAATTTTCAGGTTAGGTTGTGCATCTGAATTCGACATTTGAGTTTGTCTATAGGTATAATCGGCCAAACGGTTTTGGAGTTGTACCCATCTGAAATTTGGTTGTTATTTACTCAATAACTCGAAAAATTCAAAACGGATATAATTCGAACATGATTATTAGTTGTAGCATCCCATCGCAAAAATTCTTGCAAAATTTCGTGAGGATCGCATCACTAGAAAATTTCAAAAAAATCTTTGAAAATAATGGAAAAAAGTGCTATATATCAGAAACCAATCGTTCGACATCGCTGAAATTTTGCAAGAGCATTCAGAAACTAAATCTACTGCCAAGTTCCAAGTTTGAACATGATCGGATCCATATTGTTGGAGATCCAAACAGCCTTGTGTGATTTCAGTAGCTATATGGGAATCACAGACATTTTTCGAGAACCTTCAAAACCATGAATGTCATGCTGACATATATTGAACTAATCAATTTTCGTGCCGATTTTTTTTATCACAAATCTATGGGAGATGATAGCCCTATATTAAGGTCCTGTAGCGGTGTTCGAACATAAGTTCTGAATAATCATAGTTTGGATTGGTCAGACCTGGTTTTGGAGCTACAACATTTTCCTTTTTGAAATCTAATATGGAAGGGATTGCTATGAACAAGTGAAAATCTTCGAAAACTAGCGGAAGCGATTCTTCTTCAAGAGATCCATGCGGCTACAGAGGAGTATATTTGTGAGAGGGGACTTTTGAAAGGTTATGTATTATTTTTAATTTGTTCGTTTTCCTCTTACGGTCTTTTCATTTTTGCGAGTCCTGGGAAACATTGCGTTATCATTTTGCCCAAATGTCTGTAATTTTCGAATTTTTCGCCGAAAATGGTCTCTAACGATTGGGTTCGATCCCCTGATGAAGAATTCGAGGTCAAATTTGATTCTGTCCGGCCGGCCGGCCGACCGTTTCCACGATATTTAGGAAACAGAAAGGGATAGCGACTTGAAATTTTCAGGGTAGATGGCGCATCCCAATACGACGGACAAGTTCGTTAATGGGCATAATCGGCCCAATGGTTTCCGAGTAATAATTTTGCTTTCTACCAATTAAAATCCGATCGAATTGATACATGGTGATTAGTTGTAGAATAAAAACCTAAGGACGTTTGTGAAATTTTGTGAGAATCGTATCACTAGAAAATTAAAAATAAATTATTGAACAAAAATTGATCTTCGCAAATTGATCTGCGCAAAAGCTTCTGACTTCACGTCAGTGCTTGAACCAATTTTTTTTTTCGTGAAGTCAGAAGATTTTGCGCGTATGTTCTATTGTCCATTCTCCTGCATTGGACACTCTTAATCGAATTTACCATGGTGAATTCTATTGTCTGTTCTCCTGTATTGGACACTCTCAATCGAATTTACCAATGTAAATTCTATTAAGAGTGTTGAATATAGAAGAACAGACAATAGAAATCACCATGGTAAATTCGATTAAGAGGGTCCAATACAGGAGAATGGATAATAGAACATATGCGCAAAAGCTTCTGACTTCACGTCAGTGCTTGAAACAATTTTTTTTACATTATTCGCATCTTTTCTTGTAATTTTGTTTCTTGAGATCTCCTATACATAGTTGCTTCATATCTGAAAATAGATGCATAGAATACATGGTGAAGACACTCTTTGACATACTTTCGGCCGAATTGTGGTGCAAATACTGTCAAAATACAAGGATTTTGTTCTACTTCAGTTTTCGCCGATGTATGGTCGGCAGTAGAAATTTTATGGACAAATTTATCGACATGTCAAATCAAATTCGAATCTTTGTTTATTCTAGTTTCTTGTTCGAAAGTCGTACCTACCTGGTCGTTCCGTTTGCTGAGATTTAGTATTTTAAGTATTGTGTTCAACTTCCTTGTTTTCTGCTCCGAAAGTAAGCCAAATGTTTGCTGTGTGAACTCTGAATGAGTATCCAGAACCATTTTAATCAAATATTTTTTACAATTCGAAAATCCTTCGTTTTTATGTGAATATAGTTTTTTTAACAATCGTTTATTCTTACCGGATCAGTGGCAGATTTCTAGTATCAAGATATTGATTATAGTATTAATAATATTGAAAGATCGCTGATACCGTTGTTAATAAATCAACATAGGAGAATGCTTAGACTTGTTGATTTATTATAATCTTGCCGGTTGATGAACATGAACTGTTTTAACAGTTGAAACATTAAGGTATAACTCTATTAATTAATAATTATATGCATTATACAATTCAGTTATATATTGAGAAGAAATGAAATGATATGTTATGAAAACTAACAATATTAATTGTCAACGATGAAAGGACTAGCAGAGAACAAAGTTCAGTTTCGGAGTAACAAAAAAAAATATCTTTTTTCTCATTACAACTTTTGAATTCAAAATTTTTTAAGATACAGTTTCATCATAAGAATCCATTGTTATCATTTTCAACCCTAATAAGCTAATACTTTCGGAGATATGAATACAAAGTTTCAATAATACATCGTTAGTTCTATGTATTCACAGAATGTGAACACAGCAAAAGAATACTGAAATATGGATCTACATTTGTGTATCAATCATTTTTTCTTGAGTTAAGGTTCATAATACAGAAAAGAATGTGTTAGTGGTATGGACTATTGAATTTTAAATTATGAAAAGAGGATAGTATGTTATTAATATATTTTGAACTATTAAAATAATTTGTTCGTAATCCACTACCTACTCAAATATCAGGAATAAATGACAATCTGCTATGATTGTCTCCAGCCTTGCTCTAGACATTTCGATGATACTTTCCTTAGGTATTTCGAGTTGTGAAAACTATGCACCGAGTGTAAGTTGCAACAACCCATTCCACGAGGTTGAATCATTGCAGATTGCTCATTTAATATTGAAAAATAAATTTAATGACAATTTTTGAAGCATTAAGACATTGAAGCATTGTAGATTGCAGCATTTTTTTTAAACGACACTTTTTTTAAATTCAATTTCTTTCATGATGCATTTCTATCATAGGAATCCGTTGATATAATTCCCAACTCTGATAAACCAATACTTTCGGAGATATAATTTGTCTGTTTGAATAAGAGCGCCTAAAAGCTCCTGTCCACAGGGCTTGAACCAATTTTTGAGAAAATGCCATTGACTGCATTCCTCTATATTCTGTTGTTTTCGAGTTACGGGCCAAAATTGAATTTGGCCGTTTTCAACATTGGTCATTATCTCCGTTCCTGTTTGTGAAAATGCCATTGACTGCATTCCTCTATATTCTGTTGTTTTCGAGTTACGGGCCAAAATTGAATTTGGCCGTTTTCAACATTGGTCATTATCTCCGTTCCTGTTTGTGCTACGCTACCATGTAGAAATAAAAACTTTGTACAGACACTTTTTTATAGCAATACAGTAGCGTACTAATTTTCCAAGAGGTTTCCTTGCTGAGCTACAACATAAGTTGTGTTTTTTCTTCTGCAATTGATAACCGGTTTTTATTTCAACCTCGTAGCACAAACAGGAACGGAGATTATGACCAATGTTGACATCGCTCAAATTTCAATTTTATCCTATAACTCGAAAACAACTGAAGATATAGGAATGCAGTTAAAGGCATTATAAGTTTCTCAATCAATGATAACCGCAATGTGCCATTCCTCTATCCCTTCCGGTCAAAAAGTTGTAGTTTAGGTATCACCAATTTTGTCCACCCTGTACATGCAGAGTGATCAAAATATATACTCATTCGACAGTCGAATTGTATCAGTTAATCCATTCCTGGGGTTTATTTTCTTCATATCATAATAAAATCATAATCATTTTGAAATGAAACAATAAACTAAAATTTTATTCCGTCAATTTCACTGAAATATTCCTGTATAATTTCTGCATTTTCATTTATTTTATTTCTTGTCTAGATGGCGTTGGTCATGCTGCCCTGTGATCTACCATGGTGGGACAAAGTAAAACAACATCTCATACGTATAGGAAAAATTAAAGACTCCGAGGCGTTGATAAGCGAAATGGAAAAAATTTACGAATTATGCAAGTAATAAAAATTAATTTTAAGGAGTCTATAGAAACCCATTATATCGAACGTCAAGATAAAAATTATCGTCGTTTCAATCTCTGATTGGGCCGCTTGCTAAATTTCATGGTTCTAATGACAGCTTCAATTATATTCTGTGGATTAATAGATTTAATTATTTTTCTCAAATATGAAAATGTTTTTATATTTTTCTACTAGCGTTTTGAACGTGTTACATTTCCGCATGCACGCACATTTCGAAAAAATCCCTTTTCCTACCCAGTGCGGAAAAAACACAGAAGTTTTGTCGCCGCACGATTCCAGTGGTCCATTATTCGTGAAAATTGTAAAACAAAATCTACTATCTACCAAACATAGTCCATCCAGTTCTGGCTTAAAATAGTCTTATACCAAGGCATGGTAGCGAATTCCGTTGTCCATATTATTATTATTATTAGAACGGGGTCGTCAGGCTTGGTCGAGCCCATCAGAACTGCGACCGATATTATCTCCATTCCATTACCCTACTTATTATCTTATTCAATCATAAGTACATTGCCAATGGTGTTAACAAACCTGAGGACGTCCTCAGGGGCCTTGGTTATCTCCTTGTAAGAGAACTGGCTTAATCATATGTAAAATTCTTAGCCTGGCGAGCTCTGGGCCTTTGCAAACTATGTGTTCGACAGTTTAATTTTCCGATTCACATAGCTTGCATGTTTCGTCTGCTGACTTGTCCATGCGGTAAAATTGGTATTTGCACCGATAGTGCCCTGTCAGTAGTCCCACTATTACCCAAAGAACTGCTCGTGGTAGTTGCAGGAGTCCTGATGTATTTCGCCAAAGAGTTATATCGTTATTTAGATCCCGTTGTTGGACTGCTGCCCTGTAGTGGTCTTTACCAAGCTCATATGAGGGATTTGACCAAGCAGGTGCTACCCTGGAGGCCTTCTCATTTCCTTAAATACCACAGTGCCTGGAACCCACAGAAGAGTTACCTCATTGCCTCTAGCCAGTTGCTTTATGGTATTCCAGCATTCTCAGGACTGTAGGGAACCTTGGACGGGTGATTCCAGGTTTATCAGTGTGGCCTGGCATTCCGTTATAATTTAGATGTGCGCCCCCTTGAGGTCCCTTTTCAGACACTCTTGAGCACAAATATAGACAGCTGTTGTCTTTGCCTGTAAGATAGATGACTCATCCCCCAGGAGCACAGAGAATTTTACCCTAATATACCCTAATATCTGCGCCCTTATCTAATTTCGATCCACCCGTAAGTATACCAAATGGATGACTTGGATTGGATTTGACCAATCGATTAACGAGGTTCACCGCAATCAGACGGTCTCATATGACCGTTGCAACTTTGCCAAGAGGATTGCGTCCAGTTGCTCCATTAACCTCATATGTCCTACCCAGTTACCTGGTAGAAGTTTCCTACTACGAGAAATTCCATTGACCATAACATGGCGATCATTTTCATCGTGGAAAACATATGTTCCAAGCACAACTTGGACATGAAAACCCCGCTACACGGTCACTCATGTAGTTGTAATGATGTCTCTCATGCAAATATGGAAATGTTGCTGTCCACTAACGCATATTTCACTTATTGACAAAGCCATTGAACCAAAAATTAATCGATGAAACTTAATGAAATTCAGGAGAATCTCCAAACGTTAGCAGAGTTTTAATCTGTCTTGGCACTTACATATAAGGAAATGTAGCCTGCTGGATGCAATAAGAATTTTTCCTTAGTGGGAAACTGCTACCTGGTAATTGGGTATAAAGACCTCAGATGTAATGCCTAACCATATTCGATTTCGACGCACCCTTCGCAACGTTCATAGGAGACCGTTTGAGTGCGGTGGACATCGTTAATCGATTGGACAAAAATTATCCATTTGGTATAGGTACGGATGGTTCAAAATCAGATAAGGGCGCAGGTATTAGGGTAAATTGGCCAAAATTAAGGATCTCTTTGCCCCTGGGTCCTCTATCTTACAGTCAAAGACACCAGTTGTCTATATTTATGCTCAAGAGTGTCTGAAAAGAAACCTCAAGGGGGTCCACATCTACATTATACTGGACAGCTAGGCCCCACTGAGAGAATTCTCCCATCCAGGGTTCCCTTCTCTCCTAGGAATACCAGAAATACCATGAAGTAACTGGCTCGAGGCAATAAGGTGGCTCTTCTATATGGGTGCCAGGGCACTGTTGTATTGAATTAAATGAGAAAGCCGCTGAAATTGTGAAAAAGGTCTCCAGGGTAACACCTGTTGGAGCTGAAGCCTTCTGTTGGTTTGGAAAAGACTACTACATGGCAGCGGTCCAAGAATGGGAGCTCCTGCAGCTGCCACGAGCTGAGCTTGGGGTAATGGTGGGACTTCTGACAGAGCACTAAGTAAGATAACTAAGTGCGAAACATGCAGGCTATGTGGATCGGAAAAGGAAGCTGCCGAACTTATAGTTTGCAAATGTTCAGAGCTAGCCAGTCTAAGAATTTTACATATGGGTGAGCCAGTTCTAAAACCTCTCGACGGGATACAAAAGTATTGTAAGGACGTCATCGGGTATGTTAAAACCAATGACATAGCACTTAAGATTGAATAAGTAGGAAAATATTGCAAAAGATCGTATCGGTCTCGGTCGCACTTCTGAAGGGCCGGACCAAGCTTCACGACCCACCACGGCATAAAATAAATAATCCCGGTATTCTGGGTTCAGTTTTGATTTCCTAGCCACAATTGAACTCGATACAAGTATTGATAAGTAGAAGCAGAGGTTGAAGGGAGACGAGATAGCTCTACTCTTTTATTGTTCCGTCTATTTTTTGCAAAACTATCCTTACTATCGATTTTCCTGTAGCTCCATATACAGCTAGCAGGTACTTACAAAGCGAATTGCTTTTGTGATGATTTCTAGGGAAGATTCAAACATTTTAAATACTTTTGCGCAATCTATTAAAATTATTACGTTTTTCAACCAATTTAAATACTGATGTTTTACCTTTCTGGACATTGCTGATGGGCTTAGATTTGTTTCATTCAATGTTTATCGCGACATCTTTTCGGGGCTATTACCATGAAACTTTTTTGGTTTTTCACTGTATCTTTAAGGCTATGTGTCATAAGAAAATGTCACAATATACATAATTGAAGAGCATTAAATTCTCGTTGAACAGGTGGGCTAGGAGAAGGCTAACACTAGGGCTTCACGCGAGAGCAAGATTTTTCTCGTCTCGTCTCGTTCTCGTCTCGTAAAAGCGAGACGAGACGAGACGAGACGTTTTCAAAAATATTATAGGCGATACCGAGACCACATACAGCGCAACACGAGAGTCTCGTTTTTAGTCTCGTTAATTTTTTTGTATGAAGTTTTATATACGACTCGACTTTTCTCAACACCCACAGAAAACAATTGAATATTAAGAGTTCCCACTATAATTACCAATATATTTTTTCTATATTATGCATCGATCGTTCTAGAAATACACAAGATTATTAATTTGTTAGGACCTTGCGATAATTGTGATTATTTTTCAAGAAAAAATAGAATTCACAACCATAAAAACGGATGCCATTATAAATTCAATACTTAACGGACAACTTTTATTGTCCCTAAATCCCAATGCTTTGAAAATTTTGTCTCTATCTGAACATCTGGAAAAATGTATTCTCTTGTTTTCCTTGTAGTGAAGATGTGAACAATTATAATACATCTGTGGAACTACGTATAATAAAACTGGTAAAGACATGAAGCTATTCAATGTTTTGAAAAGTGTTATGAGGAATATGCCAAGAACACCCTCAATGATCTACCCACTGGGAAGGTATTCTTTGAAAACTATACCAAATTGTTCAATTCTATTCAAAAATGTATCAACATCGATAGCCTATTTAAAACATCAACAAAACTTTCGAAATATTGGAAAGCTGAGTTTGAAGAATATTTGCTGTTAGAAAGAGCAAAATATTTAACAGTGGTGGAGAGTGATGAAAAAGTTCTTCCTACACTTTCCAAGATGGCCGATGATTTATTAATGGCTACATCCGTACCTGTTGAAAGATTATATTCCACAACAGGTATGATCATGGCAAAAACACGTACATCATTGAAAAATGATGTGATGCAAGCGTGATTATGTTTGAATTCTTGGTCATCGAGTAATTAAAAGTTGAAATTCAGTGTTTAAAATTAAAAATTATATGTACAATTGAACATGTACAAATATGTTTGTATAAAAGCGTAATTAATATAGCTTTACAATATTATTCATTATTGTATACCATTTTGCTTAGATATATATTATAATATTTATTATCGTTATTCAGAATTAAGCGAGACGAGACAACTGACAACTGATAACGAGACTTAAACGAGACTCAATTTTTTGGGAATTGGCGAGAGCGAGACGAGATTTCTTATACTCTCGCCTATTCTCGTCTCGTGTGAAGCCCTAGCTAACACGGATCAGTTTAGTTTGAATTTGTCGAGAGGTGCATAACACTGATGCAGACCTAGAAGTCTGAAACGCGTCTGTTCTTGCTCTTGGTAGATCCATTAAACCCCCTGGGTGTTAAGGCTGGTTTATGCTGGCTGGTAACTTTAACTTATTCCCTAACTTAAAAATTGAAACATAGATTTCTAACGCTATGGTTGATACTGAGACGGGATAATCCGTTTTCTTATTATTAATAATAATAATTAATAAGTTAACGGATTATTGAGTCTGATTATAAAGCGTAACACTAAAAATAAATGTCTATATATATTATATATACATATATGATTAAGTTGAAGTTACCAGCCAGCATAAACCAGCCTTTAATTCTATATATTATTCAAATGATGATAACCCATTTCGAGACCCTATTGGCCGAAGGCTCTAAAGTTGTTCAAATATCAGGTTATCAAACTAAAATCAAATCAGAAAATCATATTTAATATTCATTGCACTGACGCGAGTCACTACCAAGAAAGCGTCATTATGATAGGCTTTTTTGCTAAACAAACCGTTATTTTGCAGCATAAGTTTGGACCCAGATGATGAAATTGCGGAGCCGAATTTATTCCAAAGATTGAGGAAATTTTTAGAAAATGACTTGACCAACGATGAAAGGAACAATTTTTTCAACAGAACATTACCCAGTATGGTAAACAAAGCTTTAAAGATGAAAGAATACAAGCCTATAGGAGGACTCCATTTTAGTTTACAACAACAACGTGAGTTTCTCTAGATCTTAGAAATTACATGATATCTTCGTTTCAGAACACATAGCCTTCTTCAGAAATCTGAGAAACTTGGTGATTCTACGTTAGTGTATATTTCGCTAATTATCGGAATACTCAATGGAAACTTCTACTGAAAAACACAGCGAACTTCACTCAAAGGATTATTATTTTTCGATCGAAATACATGAATTTCCTTCCGCTCGAGTAAAAAGTTACAAGCGTTTAAAGATAAAAGTATGGCACCGTGGCTTACAGCTTTATTGCAGAATTTCAAAGCTCAGGAGCGGTCCATAAGAGTAGTGGAACTTCTGGAATTTAATATTTTATAACATCAAATGAAGACTATTTCGGAAAAGGTCCGCCTAGAGAGAAATAATGAAGAAAAATATTGATTTTCTAAAATAATGAAGATTCTTATAATGAATTAGATATACTTCATCTGCCATCTTTATGCTAATTTCTTATAGTTTTATAAGTCTATAACTAGGAATTCATTGAAAGTAGGAAAAAGGGGTAATTGGATAATATCTGTCATAGTTATAGGAAACTTCACACCAACATTTAAATCATTGGAAAAAATCATGTCAAAGCTATAACATAATAACATTTATGCGCGTATGTTCTGAGGAACATCGCGTTATCATTTTGCCCAAATGTCTTTAATTGTTGAATTTTTCGCCTAAAATGGTCTCAAACGATAGGGTTCGACTCCCTGATCAAGAATTCGAGGTCAAATTCGATTCTGTCCGGCCGGCCGTTGCCACGATAACTTGAGAACGGAAAGAGCTAGCGACTTGAAATTTTCAGGATAGGTGGCGCATCCCAATAGGACGGACAAATTCGTTAATGGGCATAATCGGCCTAATGGTTTCCGAGTATTAATTTTGTCTACAACCAATACTAATCTGATCGAATTGAAACTTGGTTAGTAGTTGTAGAATATAAACCTTAGGATGTTTGGGAAATTTTGTGAACATCGTATCGCTAGAAAATTTTTTAAGAATTATTAAAAAATATTATTTACGTCACGATAACCTAAGAACGGAAAGAGATAGCGACTTGAAATTTTCAGGTTAGGTTGAGAATCTGAATGCGCTATTTGAGTTTGTTTGAAGGCAAAACGGTTTTGGAGTTATACCCATCTGAGATTTGCTTGTTATTTCCTCAATAACTCGAATAATACCGATCCAATTCAAACATGGTTATTAGTTAGAGAATGGCAACGCGAACATTCTTGCAAAATTTTGTGAGGATCGTATGACTAGAAAATTTTTGAAAAATCATAGAAAATTATTGAAAAAAATTCTATATATCAGAAACTATCTGTCCAATATCGCTGAAATTTTGCGGGAGCCTTCAGAACCTAACTCTATTACTAAGTTCCAAGTTTGAACATGATCAGATCTATATCTATATTGTTGGAGATCCGAGCAGCCTTGTGTGAGTTCAGTGGCTGGATGGGTGATCGTTGCCACGACAACTCTCGAACGAAAGGAGAAAGGGACTTGCAATTTCCAGGATAGGTTTCACACTTGCATGGAAAATTTAAGTTTGCTGTTGGCCATAATCGGCCCAACGGTTTCGGAGTTATACCCATCTGGAATATCATTTCCTGGATAACTCAAAAAATATAGACTCGATCGAATTGAAGCTTGATAAATAGTTGTAGAATATCGACATGAAGACGTGTGTGAAATTTTGTTAGGACCGTACCACTAGAAAATTTTTAAAAAATTACGAAAGAATATTATATGTATCTCATGATTCCTTGAGAATGGAAAGAAATAGCGACTTGCAGTTTTCAGGGTAGATTGCGCATCTGAATATGACATTTGAGTTCGTTAACTAGCATAATCGGCCAAATGGTTTTGGAGTTATATCAATCTGAAATTTGGTTGTTATTTCCTCAATAACTCAAAAAATACAAATCTGATCCAATTCAAATATGGTTATTAGTTGTAGAATGCCAACGCAAAAATTCTTGGGAAATTTGGTGAGGATCGTAGCACTAGAAAATTTTTAAAAAATCATTGAAAAAAAAATTGCTTCAAGCACTGACGTGAAGTCAGAAGCTTTTGCGCGTTTGTTCTCTTGTCCATTCTCCCTTATTGGACACTCTTAATCGAATTAACCATGGTGAATTCTATTGTCTATTGTCCTGTATTAGACACTCCGAATTTACCATGGTAAATTCGATTGAGAGTGTCCAATACAGGAAGTGTTGATAAGCAGAAGCAGAGGTTGAAGGGGGACGAGATAGCTCTACGCTTTTATTGTTCCGTCTATTTTTTGAAATTTCGCTACTCAAACTAATAACCATGTTTGAATTGGTTCGGTTTTGTATTTATCGATTTACTGAGGAAATAACAGCCAAATTTCAGAAGGTTATAACTCAAATCCGTCTGGCCGATTATGCGTATTAACAAACTCAAATGTCGGATTTAGATGCCCCACCTAACCTGAAAATTTCAAGTTACTATCTCTTTCCGTTCTCAGGATATCGTGAAATAAATAATATTTTTTTATAATTTTTTTAAATTTTATAGTATTATGATTCTCACAAATTTTCACATACGTCTTTAGGTCAGAATCATATTTGACCTCGAATTCTTCATCGGGGAGTCGAACCCAATCGTTTGAGATCATTTTCGGCAAAAAATCTAAAATAACAGACATTTGGGCAAAATAATAACGCGATGTTCCCCAGAACATGCGCGCAAAAAGTCTTGCTATTGTTCCAGAGGAGGTTTTTTTCTGGAAACCGCATGACGGGATGGTTTCCAGTCACGAGTGTGTATCTAAGTGAATTATTCAACAGTTGCTATAAATTCGATTCACTAATCACTATTATGTTTGTTATCAGTAGTAATAACCCAAGGACATTGATAATTGTTCGAAAAAATTTTATGACAGATTTCGAAAGCTTGTTGCTTGGAAACAGATCGACGCCGTAGGCGGAGATCTGTTGCCTACAAGCAACAAGCTTGAGAAAGTTGTCATAAAATTTTTGAGCATTTATCAATGTCCGAGGGTTATTAGGATAGAAAATTTTTTGCTAGTTATAGAAAAAATGCGGAGCCAAAACAATCCATAAATGCTTTCCATACAAATTTCTTACTGTAAACGGTGTTTTTGGGTATATTCGATTCAATAATTTCATTAATATTCTCGTCAGTATTACAACCAAATCGTGACATTTCGAAATATTAAATATTTGAAACTTCATAATCGAAATAAATCAATATATGTTCATAGCAACGTGAAAACAGCCCATGGTCTGTTATCGATGTAATGTTGACATGATTGGGTGAAATTGTTCATATGATACAAAATGTGGAAATTTGATTGGTTGTTGGAACTGTCAAAAAATTTTCTGATAAATGGAGCTACTTTAGTAGAGTCACAACATTCCACCTAAAATCTATAGATCTAAAAAATGTATTATAATATTGCTGTACGAGTGAGTCGATGCTCAGTGATTCTAAAAAAAAATTATTCCCTTTTCAGCCGACTACACGGAACTAGACTATGATTTCGTCTCTTCCCTCATTGCAAATGCATTTTTCTCAACTTTTCCCAGAAGAACCGTCAAAAGTCACCCAACTCTAAGAAACTTTAATTTTTCGAATTTTTTTGATAGTTTAGATTTGCTCTCGCAAAAATCTAAACTGAAGGGAATTCTGCACTATTTCGATTGGCTGGAAAAGAAGGAGAATTGTATGGGCAGGATGAAAATAATGCGACAGGTGAGCATCTAAATAACACATTCCGGTCTTGGTCTAAAAGTAGAGTTTTTATCATTTATATAGAACACTACATTATCTAAATTGAGGTGCGAAATGTATCAGAATCAAATCATCGTGGCTTATTACCGAAATATATGGTCATAATTATTATGTCCTGACTCAGACTGTCTTTATCAATCGCGAACTACTGATCATAGAGCAGTGATGAAAACTTCATATATAGCATTACGACAGCCATACATATCCCAACTTCAGTGTCAGTTCGTTGATTGGTCAAGGATATATTTTCTTCAATTTTCAAAATTTATTATTAATGCATCAAAATAACCTAATTATTCATCGTGTCTTCCTTTCTCAAGATGACTGAGATGTATCCAGATGTATCCAACTACAGTTCCCCAAAGAGACTGAGCTCCAGTAGCTGAGATGACTCAATGGGTTCATGTCTACCTCTTTTCCATGACTTAGCTTCAAATCGCAATGCATTCTGATACTAGATGTACAGGAGTTTTTTCTTCGGCTTTGCAAATTATACATACGTTAGAAGTGCCTCCTGAGGAAGTAATGTTTAGTGAGGAAGCCTGACAGAAGTGGTAGCATGTCCTGCTGAGATCAAGATTTCTCAGTGTTGAAGATTCCGGAATCCATGAACCGGGTAGATTCCGCCAAAGGGCTTTTCTGTCAGTTTTCCTCTTTCTTCTGAACTTTTCCTCACAGCTGTGTTTCCCTAGGTCACATGTAGGTTCTGATTACCCCTAATGTGGAAATCTAGATCAAAGAGACCTTGGTACTATCAGAGGAGGAACAGGATAGGACTTACTGTGTTCTATTTTTCAATTCTAGTCTACATCTACTAATGTTGTCATCTCTCCACCAAATTATTTTAACACTCGTGAACAACTGGCAATATAACATCGTGGTAAAATTTTAGTATTCGTCCTCCAAAACTCCAATGAAGTTTTCCCTAACTTCTCTGGATATTCGAACCCTGCATATTTTTTTCTCCTGCTCGATTTTGAACGTTTAGTTCCTAGAAATAATAGACCAAAATTGTATATGTTTCGCACTACCTAACCAATTGCAAACGCAAAGAATGCTTTGGACGGGGCGGCACAATAGACCTTAAGGTCGTAGTGCAACGTTACCCCCTACAACAATATACTAGGAGGATCAGTATAATAATAGGCAATATATAATATATACCTACCATTTGTAACAATGTACAAATACCGCAGAATTCGACACACTAGAATTGAAATCAATAAATAAGTCTGTATACCACTATGTGTAAAAGATATATACGTGTAGCGTTTTCACACAATTTTCCTGTAGATTCGTAGCTCTATACTGAGTAACCGCGAAAACTTCTAGATATAATACATTTTTGGTTTTATGAATCCGGTGCTTTTCACAGATACAATATAACTTAAGGATTATTTTTCCAGGTGATGAGTGGCAAAGAATGGCTCACAATTGAAGACTGGTTAGAATGTAGCTTACCCCTGTGTTCAGTACAAATCAAACATGATGGAAAATTAGAGAGAGCCGAAGCTAATGCGTTGAAAATATGCTTTTCCAGTTCGAAGATAGGGGAAAATGTGCTTAAGGAAGGCGCTTCCCAGGTAAATACATAAAACATCTCTATTTATGCGTTGAAGTTCCAAATGAAATGATAAACAATAATGCTGTTTCATTCCGTCACTTCTCAAAAGTAAAAATGATGCTGTTGTAAAGTTTTTTTTTCTGTGACTATTGTATAAACATCCCTTTCAAGTGTTCTTGCAGTTGACTATTGATATTCATCACGTAATACTCATAAAACAAACCGTGTGTTTTTGTCCAACATGTATGGCTCTAAACCAATCAGCGATCACCATTTTCATTACTCAACGGCTAGAATTAATATAGGGACATTGCAAAGATCCACAGAGTGATGAACTCTAGGGATATATCATAGTTGCATCGCGATAGACAATTGTCAGATTTGATATTATGTTATCATTTGTTTTGGGGTGATGAGCAAAATACATTCAGAAAGCGAAAACGAAATGTTCGTCAACAACCAGTATAGTCATAGAAAAACCATAGTATTCGACTCACGTGTAAAAGCTTATAGGTACTAATTCTAACTTTATTCTCATGATTTTCAGAATTGCGTATTTATACAGGTTCATTCTTTTAAAGGGTCACTTAGCCTGTTATGGCAAATTCAAAATGATACGCTCCTAAAAATTCACACACAGAGGTTCTGGACCATAAACTAATTTTTTTAAATATTGACAGTGTTCTACCACTTCCGGTTATACCGGAAATAGCAACCAACTTCTCTATTTTAAATGGCAGCCCTCATTTTTGCGCGCTATTCCGCATGGAACAGCGTGCTATCATTTTACCCGGATGTATGTATTTTTGGAATTGTTTGCCGAAAAAGTTCTAAAACGATTGTTTTCGACTCACTGATGAATAATCCTAGGTCAAAGTCAATTATGTCCGTCCATCCGGCCGGCCGGTGGTCCGGCCGTCTTTTAGCACGATAACTCTCGCAGGAAATGGTGGAGTAAATATCTCGGTTAAGTTCGTTAATAGGCGGTTTCGGAGTTATGGCCATTTTTAGTTGAAACATTTTTTATTAATATTTCCGAAACCGATCACTAAATCTATCTGAAATTTAGTATCAAATTGTAGAATCACGACAGTTATGCTTGCGAAGTTTTGCATTGATCGGCTATGAACTGGAAAAAAAAATTCAGAAAATTGAAAATTTTGGTTTTCTCAATAACTCGAAAAATACTGACTTGATTGAATTAAAACTCGGTAGTTAAATGCAAAATGCCGATGCAAACACTTGTGCAAGATTTCGTGAGGGTAGCATGCCTAAAACAAATGTTCAATTATTTGAGGAATATTTTGCGAAGTCCGAAACCAAATATCGGATTGAGTTCGATTTTGACATTTCTTTTGACCAATACTGACCACTTTGGGTGTGCCAAATTTCACTGAGAACATACCTCTAGGAGCCTCATAAAAAAAAATTTAATTTAGAACTTCCAAACTGGCCAAATTATTTCAGCTGTCTTCATACGTGGAAAATTACATCTGGTATACATTCTACTTCGGTTCCTACACGTGTTTTATCTGATTATTGCCATCGCCAGCATATTTACATGGACAATTTAAATATGGACGTGTAAGGTGGGTGGACCATGGAAGGCCATGCTCCTTTGAAGTCCAACTATAAAAAAGTCATATTTATAGTCATGTGATGACAAATTCTTTCCGCTCACAATAAGTTCCAACAAACTCAAGGATACAGACGCGGCATTTGCGTGAAGTTATCCACACATTCTCATCCACACATTATGACGTGGGGACTGTCGAATATGGGATATACGGAATTTAACGAGCAGTGTTGCCAGACTGACAATTATTTCCTTATTAACAAATTTGTCAAAATAGGAGATTACACGCGCATTAAAATTCATTTTAAATCATAAGGGGGTTTCACATACAATTATGACCGACAAACTATACAGGTGGGGACTATGTGTCTTATATAAATGATTAATTTTCCTCGAAAAGCATCCAAGTGTCCCAACGAATATGATAATAAATTCTTGGTTTTCTATGATGACCTTCATTTAGAATGTATATGAATTTCAGCTCGACATAACGTACAGGGTGAGAAAATAAATACTGACTTGAAAAATGATGTTTTTTCCACTGAACGACGGCCGTTGCATCGAGTATTTTTCTATTCTTACATCCTTAGATGACACTTATTCAGAATAAAGATGAATTCCTGCTCGACGTATCGTACAGTGTGAGAAAATAAATACTGACTTGGAAAATAATGATTTTTTCACTGAACGACGGCCGTTGCATCGAGTATTTTTCTATTCTTACATTCCTCAGATGACTCCAATTCAGAATAAAGTTGAATTTTTGCTCGACGTATCGTACAGTGTGAGAAAATAAATACAGACTTGGAAAATAATGTTTTTTTCACTGAACGACGGCCGTTGCATCGAGTATTTTTCTTTTCTTACATTCTTTAGATGACACCAATTCAGAATAAAAATGAATTTTTGCTCGACGTATCGTAGAGTGTGAGAAAATAAATACTGACTTGGAAAATAATGTTTTTTTCACTGAACGACGGCCGTTGCATCGAGTATTCTTATATTCCTTAGATGACACTAATTCGGAATAAAGATTAATTTTTGCTCGACGTAGCGTACAGTTTGAGAAAATAAATACAGACTTGGAAAATAATGTTTTTTTCACTGGAAGAGGGCCGTTGCATCGAGCATTTTTCTATTCTAAAATTCCTTAGATGAACCTAATTTAGAATAAAAATGAATTTTTGCTCGACGTATCGTACAGTGTGAGAAAATAAATACAGACTTGGAAAATAATGTTTTTTTTACTTAAGGACGGCCGTTGCATCGAGTATTTTTCTTTTCTTACATTCCTTAGATGACACATATTCAGAATAAAAATTGGTTCAAGCACTGACGTGAAGTCAGAAGCTTTTGCGCGTATGTTCTATTGTCCATTCTTCTGTATTGGACACCCTTAATCGAATTTACCATGGTAAATTATGTTGTCCATTCTCCTGTATTGGACACTCTTAATTCGAATTTACCATGGTAAATTCGAATTAAGTGTCCAATACAGGAGAATGGACAACATAATTTACCATGGTAAATTCGATTAAGGGTGTCCAATACAGAAGAATGGACAATAGAACATACGCGCAAAAGCTTCTGACTTCACGTCAGTGCTTGAACCAATTTTTTTTTTCGTGATTTTGTTGAAATTTTCTAGGGGTACGGTTATTAAAATTTTTTTTTTCGGCATTTTTTTCGAATTTTCTAGTGGTACGGTTCTTACAAAATTTTGAACACGTCTTTATGTTGATTTTCTACTACTAGTTACCAAGCTTCAATTCGATCGAATATTTATTTTTTCAGTTATCAAGAAAATAATATTCCAGGTGGGTATAACTCGGAAACCGTTTGGCCGATTATGCTCATAAACGAACTGAAATGTCGCGTTCTGGTGCTCATCCTAACCTGAAAATTTCAAGCCGCGATCTCATTCCGTTCTCAAGTTATCGTGACCACAAAAATATTTTTTAATAATTTTTTTAAAATTTTCTAGCCATATGATTCACACAAAATTTCACAAACGTGCTTAGTTTCATATTCTACAACTACTCACCAAGTTTCAATTCAATCGGATTCATATTAGTTTAAAACAAAATTATTACTCGGAAACCGCTGGACCGATTATGCCCATTAACGAACTTGTCCGTCGTATTGGGATGCGCCACCTACCCTGAAAATTTCAAGTCGCTAGCTCTTTTCGTTCTCAAGTTATCGTGGCAACGGCCGGACGGCCGGCCGGACAGAATCAAATTTGACCTCGAATTCTTCATTGGGGAGTGGAACTTAATCGTTTGAGACCATTTTTTTCAAAAAATTCGAAAGTTACAGACATTTGGGCAAAACTATAACGCGATGTTCCCCAGAACATACGCGCAAAAATGAATTTTTGCTCGACGTACCTATCGTACAGTTTCAGAAAATAAATACTGACTTGGAAAATAATGTTTTTTTCACTGAACGACGGCCGTTGCATCGAGTATTTTTCTATTTTCATATTCATCAGATGACACTTATTCATAATAAAGATGAATATTTGCTCGACGTATCGTACAGTGTGAGAAAATAAATACTGACTTGGAAAATAATGTTTTTTCACTGAACGACGGCCGTTGCATCGAGTATTTTTCTTTTCTTACATTCCTTAGATGACACCAATTCAGAATAAAAATGAATTTTTCCTCGACGTATCGTACAGTGTGAGAAAATAAATACTGACTTGGAAAATAATGTTTTTTTTCCTTGAATGACAGCCGTTGCATCGAGTATTTTTGTATTCTTACATTCCTCAGATGACTCTAATTCAGAATAAAGTTGAATTTTTGCTCGATGTATCGTACAGTGTGAGAAAATAAATACTGACTTGGAAAATAATGTTTTTTTCACTGAACGACGGCCGTTGCATCGAGTATTTTTCTATTCTTATATTCCTTAGATGACACTAATTCGGAATAAAGATGAATTTTTGCTCGACGTAGCGTACAGATTGAGAAAATAAATACAGACTTGGAAAATAATGTTTTTTTCTCTGGAAGACGGCCGTTGCATCGAGTATTTTTCTATTCTAACATTCCTTAGATGAACCTAATTTAGAATAAAAATGAATTTTTGCTCGACGTATCGTACAGTGTGAATAAATAAATACAGACTTGGAAAATAATGTTTTTTTTACTGAAGGACGGCCGTTGCATCGATATTTTTCTTTTCTTACATTCCTTAGATGACACAAATTCAGAATAAAAATGAATTTTTGCTCGACGTACCTATCGTACAGTTTGAGAAAATAAATACTGACTTGGAAAATAATGTTTTTTTCACTGAACGACGGCCGTTGCATCGAGTATTTTTCTATTTTTATATTCATCAGATGACACTTATTCATAATAAAGATGAATTTTTGCTCGACGTATCGTACAGTGTGAGAAAATAAATCCTGACTTGGAAAATAATGTTTTTTTCACTGAACGACGGCCGTTGCATCGAGTATTTTTCTATCCTTATATTCCTTAGATGACACTAATTCAGAATAAAGATTAATTTGTGCTCGACGTATCGTACAGTGTGAGAAAATAAATACTGACTTGGAAAATAATGTTTTTTTCACTGAACGACGGCCGTTGCATCGAGTATTTTTCTATTCTTATATTCCATATATAACACTAATTCATAATGAAGATGAATTTTCACTCGACGTATCGTACAGTGTGAGAAAATGAATACTGACTTGGAAAATAATGTTTTTTCCACTGAACGACGGCCGTTGCATCGAGTATTTTTGTATTCTTACATTCCTTAGATGACTCTCATTCAGAATATAGTTGAATTTTTGCTCGACGTATCGTACAGTGTGGGAAAATAAATACTGACTTGGAAAATAATGTTTTTTTTCACTGAACGACGGCCGTTGCATCGAGTATTTTTCTTTTCTTACATTCCTCAGATGACACTAATTCAGAATAAAGATGAATTTTTGCTCGACGTATCGTACAGTGTGAGAAAATGAATACTGACTTGGAAAATAATGTTTTTTTCACTGAGCGATGGACGTTGCATCGAGTATTTTTCTATTCTTGCATTCCTTGGATGAACCTCATTCAGAATAAAGATGAATTTTTGCTCGACGTATCGTACAGTGTGAGAAAATAAATACTGACTTGGAAAATAATGTTTTCTCCACTGAACGACGGCCGTTGCATCGAGTATTTTTGTATTCTTACATTCCTCAGATGACTCTAATTCAGAATGTAGTTGAATTTTTGCTCGACGTATCGTACAGTGTGCGAAAATAAATACTGACTTGGAAAATAATGTTTTTTTCACTGAACGACGGCCGTTGCATCGAGTATTTTCCTTTCCTTACATTCCTCAGATGACACTAATTCAGAATAAAAATGAATTTTTGCTCGACGTATCGTACATGTGAGAAAATAAATACTGACTTGGAAAATAATGTTTTTTTCGCTGAACGACGGCCGTTGCATCGAGTATTTTTCTATTCTTATATTCCTTAGATGACACTAATTCAGAATAAAGATGAATTTTTGCTCGACGTATCTTACAGTGTGAGAAAATAAACACTCACTTGGAAAATAATGTTTTTTTCACTGAACGACAGCCGTTGCATCGAGTATTTTTCTATTCTTACATTCCTCAGATGACACTTATTCAGAATAAAAATGAATTTTTGCTCGACGTATCGTACAGTGTGAGAAAATAAATACAGACTTGGAAAATAATGTTTTTTTTACTGAAGGACGGCCGTTGCATCGAGTATTTTTCTATTCTTATATTCCTTAGATGACACTAATTCAGAATAAAGATTAATTTGTGCTCGACGTATCGTACAGTGTGAGAATTATTTTCCAAGTCAGTATTTATTTTCCAACACTGTACGATACGTCGAGCAAAAATTCAACTTTTTTCTGAATAAAAGTCATCTGAGGAATGTAAGAATAGAAAAATACTCGATGCTACGGCCGTCGTTCAGTGAAAAAAACATTATTTTCCAAGTTTGTATTTATTTTCTCACACTGTACGATACGTCGGGCAAAAATTAATCTTCATGCCGAATTAGTGTCATCTAAGGAATATAAGAATAGAAGAATACTCGATGCAACGGCCATCGTTCAGTGAAAAAAACATTATTTTCCAAGTCAGTATTTTTTTTCTCACGCTGTGCGATACGTCGAGCAAAAATTCATTTTTATTCTGAATAAGTGTCATCTAAGGAATGTAAGAAGAGAAAAATACTCGGTGCAACGGCCGTCGTTCAGTGATTAAAACATTATTTTCCAAGTCAGTATTTATTTTCTCACACTGTAGGAATGATACGTCGAGCAAAAATTCATTTTTATTCTGAATGAGGTTCATCTAAAGAATGCAAGAATAGAAAAATACTCGATGCAACGGCCGTCGTTCAGTGAAAAAAACATTATTTTCCAAGTCAGTATTTATTTTCTCGCACTGTTCGAAACGTCGAGCAAAAATACATTTCTATTCTGAATTAGAGGAATGTAAGAAAAGAAAAATACTCGATGCAACGGCCGTCCTTCAGTAAAAAAAACATTATTTTCCATGTCTGTATTTATTTTCTCACACTGTACGATACGTTGAGCAAAAATTCATTTTTATTCTAAATGAGGTTCATCTAAGGAATGTAA